>CM060836.1:8657500-9227500 GCA_030762175.1 Metallyticus violacea | reverse complement strand
CGGCATAGTTTTTTAAAATTATTCTTATTTTTGAATATAGCGTCCCGTGACACTAATGCACTTTGTCCAACGATGTTCCAAAGCATTTAACCCAAAAGAAAGTCAAATTCTCTTCAAATGATAATTTAAGCACTTCGTCGGAAAAAAACTCTCTTTCCACCAAAGAATTTTCTCAGTTTATGGAACAGATGGAAGTCTGAAGGAACCAAGTCAGGAGAATAAGGCGGACGCGGCAGTAAATCGTATCCCAATTTATTGATTTTTGTCATTTAAACCATACATGTATATGTGTGAGTATTGTCTTGATGCAAAATGACTTTATTCTTTGATAAACTCTGCTTTTTCTCGCGTATTGTCTCCAGTATGTCCAAAATGCTGGCATAATACGCTCCAGTGATAGATGTTGTAATGGGAATGTGATCATTTAGCACTACACCCTCAGCATCCCAAAAAAACGGACGCCATGATCTTCCTGGACGATTTCACACACTTGGCCTTTTTTATCGCTGGAGAATTATGGTGCTTCCATGTTTAGACTGCTGTTTTGTTTCAGATGTGTGGTAGTGCATCTACGTTTCATCACTGGTTACCAATCAACGCACAAAGCCGGCAGGATCTCTCTAAAAACGGACAAAAATGTTCCTGAGAGTTTTTCACTCTGATTCGCTTTCGACCTTGAGTCAGCAGTCGAGGCATCCATGTTGCCGATACTTTTTTCAAGCACAATTCTTCCCTTAAAATGTGAGGTACGCGTTCTCATGAACTGCCCAGAGCTTCTGCAATTTCGGACATCTTTAATCGGCGATCCTACAGAACACGTCGTGCGATAATTTCTGATGATGTTGCGGATTTTGGTCATCCACTGCGTGGGTCATCTTCCAAGCTTTCACAGCCGTGATCCACTTTGAAAATGATAGTGCAGGGTCCCCTAGAATGTTTGTTGCATCTTTAATTAATTTTGTTGCATTCACACCATTCTTTACCAAGTACTTAATAACCGCCAGATTTTCGATATTTGCCCTTTTTTCCCCCCAAATATACACGCCCTCACTGCAACAAACAGCTATAGCAACCAGAATTCTTGATTAATCCATGTATTATAGCAGAAATGTTTCTCAGGAAGATGCGAGTTTTGATAACAAAATTGCTTCGGAACTTTTCAAATGACCCTGGTACATGCGGTACAATATGAACCAGTACACATGGAACAGAGCGTGTTCATTATCTGAATGTATTGGAAAACTGCATTGATAAAGAAATGCTGAAGACAGTTTAATGTGCAGGTTAGGATCAAAAACCACTTCATTTAATATCTGGTGGAGAAACTGGAAACTATAGGTACATTGCTGGATAATGGCGCGGTTTTGATAAGGGTGATTATATGTGAGGGTGTTGTATTAATGTCCCACGCTGATTGTGTTGTATGGAGCGGTTTTCGGGGTAGGTGTGTATGGGGAGTGCGGTTCTGTTGTTGACTGCCGGTAGTTATCTCGTTGTTCCACCGACTCTTAGCTCAGTCGTCTGTTCCAATTCTATTATGAAGAAGCTCGTGATTCTCTGGAGTGATCCACGGGAATAGGAAACGTATCACCCAAAGGTTCCCGAGATTGATTTCTTCGAAACAGTTTATTCAATTTTAAGACACCAGTTATTAATATCTGACTGCTCGCCACTGCCCATTACTCTGTTGTACTAACACGATGTTTCCTACTTTAATCTTTTACACTGATGTAAACTGATTCTATATTCTGTCCGTTTCTGATCTATCTTCACTAACTTTTTACTCGTTTCGCCAATGTCCGTCCTCCTCTCACTAATGCCTTCGGCCCTCTGACATTCCGTTTTTTATATGTTATCGCCACACCTCTCGCTAAATTAAATTCCCTCGTTTGTTATTTTATTCCCGAGTTATAAGTTCACCATTGGCTATCTCAAAATGTGTATTATATAGCTATGTTCTCCTCATTCACTTAGTTTTACACGATGGCCATTGGATAAAATTACTTTCCCCTTCTGACATTCACTACCTACCCACAAGCCTGAATTTTCTAAGAAAAGCCTCTCATAAATTTCGGCATTTCCCTTATATGTTGGACTTCTAAAGTAATGTCTCTTTCCTCTTTTAGTCATTTTTAGATCGCCAAGTGCTCTCACAGATAACGCACGCATATTTCCCATTTACTTTCGCACTCATTCTCATGAATAGGCGGCATAACCCTTTGAACTCCCGGCCTGCCTGTAATAAAACACTTCGTCTCGTTTTCTGACATTTCAATTCCCTTTTAAAATCATTTCCATACCTTAGTTGTTTGATCTATGTCCCGTTACAGTTATTTCCTCACTTGACCAACTTTGCCGACAATCTATCACACCTGCTAGAGTCCGCCACGGGTGGCCGAGGTCGTTAAGATGCAGACTCGTGAGCGGGAAGTCTGGGGTTCGCATCCCGCCAGGACCATCCTCCTTGACTGAGATTTTTTCAAGGTTTTTCCCAGTCCTCATAAATGGCAAATAGCAGGGGAGCATCCTAAACGTAGGCCTGGAACGTTTTCCTTCCTTCAAAAATCCTTTCCCAATTTATCATTTCATTTCATGTATCATCAGTGTCCACCGCCTGTGGTGCCTCAGAAGTAAAAACGGGCATTAAACACTATTCAAGGAAAAAAAAAAAAACACTTGCTATACCATGCTTTCGCCTTTTATCTCTTTTACCCACGGGTAAGAAAGGGTCAGCGGGCGAGTTACATATACAATAGCTCTTTCTCCTGCTCTTCTTGACAAGTTTACAATGCCCCTTCAAATTACATTTACCTGTCAAAATTATTCAAATACGTAAGTACATGTCTTAAATCATATCAATCTATAGTAAATATATATCTACATCATTTAATTATATACATGCATAGTAAATATCTATATCAACTCAGTGCTTTTATAAATATAGCTCTGTATCCTCAATTCTTAGATCTGTGTAATTATTACTACAATTAATTTCTTATTTCAATAAAGGTAGCCTATAACTACGGCTGCAATGTCTCCAAAAGTGCCAGAAACAACGGTGCAGAAAGTGAAAAACAGACTGGAGGCCCCTGTACAGAAGTCCTTGCGTAAACTGTTGCAGAAGATTGGAGCTTCCACACGCAGGGATGCCTCTTAGAACTTGCATTCGGAAGGTTTCGAGTTCAAAATCTCGGGTCCGGATATCGTGACCTTGGGGTTTTTTTTCCTGGTGACTTAGGTGAATGTTAGGATTAACTTTCCTTTCCACAAATTTTACTCTCCCATTTCAACTTATTTTATTCAGTTAGTTCTTTTGCAGGGTCTAAAGCGCCAGACAAGACGAGCTATTGCTGTGTGCGGTGATGGATTCAGGTTGGTAAAGCTTCTATCTTGGCGTTTGGTGTGGAGGCGGTCCTTATAAGGAGCTTGAATTCCTTTAAAGAGGGAAGGGGTTCCGCCTAAGTCTGGAAGGACCTCATCTCCGCACGTGCCTAGTTGTCCAGTGTCTCTCTCGCCATTTCCTTCCATCCCAGAGTTTGCTCCCATTGGGAACGCAGATACAACGGCCAAAGTACCGAAAATTCCTCCTCGGCCCTACCAATCCAATCCAATTGCCTCGTAGTATTTAATCATTCGTGACAGATATTTACGTAAAAATATAAGGATGGGCTACATACAAGCAGCAACATACAGCCCCCCCTCATGTTTTAAAAAGTGAATATGGCATCTTCAAGCTTGGTATGACACAAAGTTGAGGACGATAAAAAGAAGTGTTCTTTTTAATTCAATATTTAAAGGAATTGTTGTTTATATAGCATATATAAGAGTATTTCCAAAATATAACTTCAAGTGTGCCAAAAATAATATATTTTCTAGATGCCTACATTTAGAACATCATCAAAATTACACAATTTTTAGACAATTGCTACCAAAGACTTAAAATGCGTGCCAGCGGACTTAAGAAGGTTGTGATAAAACTGCCACACAGCTCAGTTTATGTTTCTTCTATTTAAACATAGAAATGCACATGGGTACTCTAACTAAATGTCCTATAACAAACCATTGCAGCATTCTCCTTGTATCAGAAGCAAGTAGCTGCATTAAAATTATCGACTTCCGATGCCATTTCCCTTCACGTCTACGGCCCTACTCTTTCTTGCGTTTCTGATTTCCACGAAAATCGGATTGCACTCTTGTTTCGTAGAGAGCTTTTTATAACTTTAAAAACTTAAGCAATATTATGCGATAGAACGTCTGTAAAACACTGGAGGCTCATGTTAAATTCGTTTTCTACATGCAATGTCACGTTTCCTCCCCTCTAAAAAGGTGGATGGTTTTCATTTGATATTTGTAGCTTGTAGTTTTTAAGTACATTTAATTTTCGTACTGAGTATATAAAGTTCAGTTCATTGGAATTACTTTCTAATGTTATTATGACAGCAAAGAATCTAATTTAAATTCAAATTAAATTAAATACATCTTTGGTGAAAGGTAATAGCTATTTAATACTAGGCGCAAATAGTGGAGTTTGATGTGTTAACATATTCCATTTAAATAGCTTATTAAATGTAATGCTGCAAAAGTCGTGCTAAAATTTACAGTACGGGGGGCACCGTACATGGGATGGTGTTACTTACATTTTATCACGGATCGTATTTGAACGCAATTTGCACTACAGGAGACTGCGCTGCAGTTCAGTTACCCCAAATCTTCTGCCAGTTTTCAGTGTTTCCTGAGATCTTCGACCGTGGTGGATCATCTAAAAGCAGATCTTGTTTGGGCAGACCAAACACACAAATATCCATCTAGAATTTCACTGGTATTCTTTTTTAAAAGTATCACGTTGACACCGTTTCTGCAGTTTTCTGGCGGTAGTAGATAAGGGACGACCTGACAGTGTGACTGGGTGTATTATCCAGGTGGGTCCAAAAATTTGGAACGTAGTCATCAAACAAACAGGGAATATCTTCATAAAAATTGTATCCACGAGTTCTCTAACGTCCCATTCAATACAGGGTGTGAGGCGGTCGAAGTTTTTTGTTCAAAGGCCTCTTCTTTCAGGTTTGAGGCTCTTTTACGTGCCGTAAATCTATAACATGGGACCGACGGATTTACTTCCCTTCGTTATTGACGTCATTTTTAAAGTGTATGTTTTGACAAATTTTCGGTACTGCATAATAATTAGAGAAAAAACATTACAAATATACATATTTTTCATAACATTGTCACGACTCTAAACTTTTTTTTTGATTGATTTATTTACGGACCCTCTTTAACAACTCAGGTCATCAGCGTCCCATTCAATTCAGGGCGTGAAACGGCCGACAAATTTTTCTCAGAGGCCTCTTCTTTCAGACCTGAGGTTCTTTTTCGTGCCGTAAGTCTACGACACGGGACCCACGGCTTTACTTCCCTTCCGAAGGAAGCCATACTTAGGATTTTTACGCCCCGAAAAAATCCATCGATCCTGGCCGGGTTAGAACCCACGATCTTGGGTTTAGGAGGCAAGTATGGTAACCACTACACCACCAGGACCGACACGACTCTAAACTGGTGGAGATTATTTAGCATAAGGAGGAATTCTAAAATATGAAACCAATAAATTCATAGGCTTTCATAGCCTATGTCAGATGTATAAATACGATCTTTCGGGCTGTTTGGATATACGATAATCGAACGGAACTCATTTTCCAGACGTTACGCTCATAAATGCGTGCGGCGTCTTCAGTGACGCTGACGCTCTCTGTGAAGTACTCTTTTCTATGACAGGTGGAGAAGTGGTGCTAAAACTCACCGTGAGGCTAAAACTCACCGCGAGCTGTTTATAGACCAACTGTAATGATGAAAGAAATGTTAGGCAATGGTCTCGTCAGTTTAGGTCAGACAAATGTTCATGACGAAGGGGAAGTGTGAAGCCTATTGTTTATACAGATGGACTTACTGACTGTACGGATGCAAAAATTCGAAGAAACTCGTGCTCTTGCAAAGAAATTGCCACGAAAATCTTACATCTTAAATACCACAGTTTTTTTTCTAACACTAGAGCGAAGGAGAGAACTTTTTTCTCATATTATAAAATGGATCTCGTACGTTGACACAGTATTTTATGGGCTGCCAACCTCATATTTAATTAGAGTAATTATAGCAAGTAATTTTTGTAACTTTGTTATAACCATGAGTGCAACGTCATTTTCCTGTATAAGTGTTGAGTTATTGTGTATAAAATGTTCTTGCAAGTGTACAGAAAGCTACCTCAGTCATAAAATCTGACCTGGGAATTTCTGTAGCCTGTTGTAACAATATTTGTAAAGAATCCTTGAACAAGATGTTTATTGCTATTCTGTTAGAAAATTGTAAAACAGGGTAGGTACAATAAAAACATATGGCAGGCAACTACAGGGCTGAAGTGACAGGCCGATGACCTCTTCGAGGGAAGAGGATCTACATGTAAAATATCACGTAGGCCATGTTAATTTTGTTCGCAATTTTGAGGCGCGCAGTCAATTTTGCAAGAGTATTCAGCGGGTCAATATCTGTGGAAGGGCTTTCTCCGTTTGGTTCAATTAGTGGAAAGCTGTTTTTAGTTTTGGGAGAGAATTAAGTGAACCAGCTTTATTAGTTAAATGCAATAGTGCAATAGTTTATGTACAATAGTGCATGAACACTAAATTGTATCATCTTCCATAACGAGAAAACACTATTAATCTCCAAGAAGCCTTCCCCTATGGTCACAGGACCATAAAAATATCCATCAGCAGAGTCTCAACGTGGCAAAATAAAAGTCAACGGACATATCATCGGAGAGGAATAAATTATTATTTACCCCTGAGATTACATACAACCGTCAAATTAATTTCCTTTTTCCAAATCCTTCCCTCCAATCTGCATACATGTATTTAATTAACAACCCATTCGTTAAAAACCATTGCAACGTTGAAAACAAATCCAATGAGTGGCTCTATTCGATTTCACCACAAAGAAGCAGTTCAAGCAGACATCAGAATGGAAGATTATGGACACAATTTTATGGGATAAAGGGGTGTATGTAGATTTCATGTAGTCGGAAACAACGCTTACAGCACAAAAAACCGCCACGGGTGACTGAGGTCGTTAAGGCGCGGACTCGAGCGGGAGGTTTGAGGTTCAACCCACACCAGGACCATCCTGCCAGACTGAGGCTTTTTCCAGGTTTTCTTCAGTCCTCATAAATAGCAAATGCCGAGAGGTACCCTAAAACTTAGGCCCGGAATGTTTCATTGCTTTAAAAAAAATCATTTCCTAGTTAATCATTTCACCTCGTATATCATCAGTGTCCGCCGCCAATAATGTCTCAATAGTTAAAAAGAGGACTTAAACACAATTAAAAAATAGCGCAAATATACTGAGAAACGCTTTTCAAGGTGAGGCGTGCAATACGTGGGAAGCTGTAATCAGCAATTATTTTCCTTCACGACAACGTAAGTCCACACACTGCTGTCACAACTGTCAGCAAAATTCAGGAATTTTGATCGGAATTTTTTAGCATCCACCGTACAGTCTAGATCTCGCACCCAGCAATTGCCATGTTTTCCGTTATTCCAAGCAATAGCATTTTTATATTCAGTACACCCAAAAACATATCCCTGGGTACACAGAGTGTTTGGAAAGATATGGTGACTATGTACAAAGTAAAAAGGACAAAAGGACATTACAATATGTGCTTTATATATATATATATATATATATATATATATATATATTTTTTTTTTTTTTTTTTTTTTTATTGCGTTATGAACGACCTGCCATTACTTACAAAATGCTTCTCACAAGTTCTAGGAAAGCAACCGTAAGAGACGCAGAAGCATTTGTACGAGTGTGTCATAGTTTGAACACTATTATCATCCAAATTGATGTAATACTTGGAGTTCAGGAAGGCCAAGTCAATTTAAAACATGGTGTGCAAGTTGTATCTAAAGAAAAACAATGAAATCGCTTCGGCAATGCGACCTATGCACACCATAGACACACTACGCTACATTTGAAGCATTTTCCCAAGGACTCCACATTTTTGTTCACAAAAGCGCATGTAAAACCTGCATAATTAAATGTCACAACAACGCACTTGACTGCTGGCATGTGGAATCCAAACTAATCATAGCAGAAAGAAGCATTACGTCAGCACTGCATTCACAGGAAATCTGATTGATCGACTGCCTGTTCGTTGCAAATATTTCATTATATACAGTAGCAACAGATTGCCACGCCACCATTGGTGTTTTTGTTCCTAAAATCCAACTAAGTTGGGTGTATTTCTGCATGAATCCATTACATGACTCTTTATCACTGCAGCTAAATTGTTTAGCAATCAACTGTAAACGTGGACGTTACAAATTCGTTCGTTAAATTTTTAAGTGCGCAACTTTTCTTTTCAATATACAGGATGTTAATGAATTACACTGAAATAATTTCAGAGTGCGGAGCTGTCGTATATATAAGCAATTTGAGGTAGAAAACGTACAGCCTATCTGTTCAAATTTCGAAGCTATGGCTACAAGTTTCTAAAGCGCCAGTATGCCACTGGCTAATGAAGATATACCTCGAAAGCATAACACACGATAACAAAAGACGGTTTCTGAAAGTATCACTCTGTCGCCATGGTTGTGATACTAAATTTCGAGTAAGAGGGGTCATTTGTTTTCGATTTCGGGTCTCGTTCATCACTTTTTTATTTGTTTGTTTGTCGTTTTCTGACAGGGCCAAATAATACAACTTTTAGCCTACACTTTAAGACAATGTTTCAATTTGTACACTTAAATGTTAACATATCAATTCATATAATTACAACCCTTGCTTATGAAAGGTATAATTATGGGTAATCTTAATGATTTGGGTGTCGTATATTCAAATATTATGTAAATTTCATCACAGGTCTTTAGTATGCGAATCACAGCACTACATATTGAATAACAAAAATTAACGAAATGACAAGAATTGAACCCGCGCCTGCAGAGTTATGCATTTCGCTACACAAGCAGTTAAAGAGCTCCCTCTAGAGTGGGCACATAATGCAAGAAGGCAGTTAATAGATGTTCAGTATCGCATTGACAAATGATTAGTTCGAGATTTGAGGGAATTTTATAGACTAAATCTTTAAAACACTGACAACGAGATGCGGAAAAATCGATATTTTATGCTCGCAAGGCAGTTTTAAAGACATTCTAAACCAATTTTCAGACGCTTGACTTTAACACCGAATTATCAGCATCTGATGCAAAAAGTTTTACACCACATAAAAGCGTTATGTTTAGTTGTGGACCATACATTACCTGCCAATACCATGCATTTGCTTATATGACATCTCTACACTCTCTGAAATTATTTCGGTGTAGTGCATTAACACCCTGAATATACACATGACATTTCAGTATTGCAAACTGAACATAAGTTAATTATGTAGGATATCATATCAACTGAGTAGGGAAAATCTCATTTTTACCAAATTTTGTTTTCGGTTTTGATTCTTTATTGGTGGTTCCTGAATAAGGTTCAAGAATTTTTAAGCATTACTATTATTTGTATTTTTCTTAAATACTTACTTTAGTTAAATAAGCATAACAATGTTTTTGAATTATAACGTTTTTATATAAAAATTAGGACAAGGAGCTGGCGAGCATAGCTTAGCTTTATATTTGCTGCAGATGACAGATCTCTGAGTATATTGTGTGTTCGTGCTTTACAACAGCTTTACCATGTGATACCCATTACTCGATAATAAAGTGGGGGAAGGAGGGAAGAATATTGCAAAGTGTTCTGCAAAATTACTTTATGAATTAAACTATTAATCAAGATCAATTTTCTTTGCATAAATACTACCTCTGTATTCATTATCTTGGCAGCATTTTACCACATAAGAACACTTTATTATAACCTGAAACAATAAAACAACAACGTATAAAGGATGGCGGAATTTGTTTTATAATCAGTATTAATTATTATTTCGGCGCAACACTTCTCAGTGTTTTAAGATTTTCCAATAATAAAAAGTATAAACGTGGAAATTTAGGATGTTTTGATCAGAATTATTTACAAGAATTCGATTCAACATCAAATTTTGTATTATTGCCGTGACCTGTGCAACCAGAAAATTATCGCCGACTTTAATGCACAAGAGCGGGTAGTGGCAACGTTCGCTAACCGCCAGGCTTCAGATTATGGTGACTTCAGCGTAAATAGTAAACGTGTATTTCGGAATTCTTACAATGGGTAATAATTATTATTAGGATTTCGATGATATATACATTGTCATAGCTTTTTAACTTATTTAAAAATAGCAATAAATATTCTTGGTTTGTATTCAATTATGCCTTCCCTTTATATACGTGGTAGAGTCAATTTCGTGACATGCGCACTCAGAACTGAATCTCCCAAAATACCCAAACCGCCCGCCCCTACTGTGTACATGTACTGTGGTTACAGGTAAGCGATGAAAACGACTCCCCTATACGTGTTTGTGTTACTAAATATATTGCGTTCAGAATAGGTTATGACCTGCATTGTAATCCAACCTTTTGTGGCCGATATATAGACAAGGTTGCTTAAGGTGCAATAAATAAACACACCTACACTGGTAGCCCAGGCTTAAAGTGGGATATAAAGCCTGGATTTTAAGATAATGAGTCCTGAGGGCATATGCTTAAATGCTGAATGTGGCCCTTTATCCCCTTGTTGCTATGCAACCAACTAATGCTTTTTGTTTGACGAGCTCACCTCATGGAATATTCATCCCATTAATTGATTGCGGATTGGCCTAAGGGAGAGGGGCTGGCTCTCAGGGAATTTTGTTTAAGATTTCTAAAACGAGAATATATCGGAGACATTGTGCTGGTGTATAAATTGAACTGAACATTTAAACTGCACGAATGAGAATTTGCTGATTCATACTTACTTCATGTGCCAGATGCAGAGATGATAACAAAGGAAGCACGTTTTGAACAAAGAACAAAATATTCTAAAAAAAACATTTGTAGTAAACACCCAATTTATGAATTTTATGCGCGCTACAACTGCCCATTTTGATGACGAGTAGCTAATCTTGAAATGCAGGCCTATAAATTTCTTTAATGATTTCGTGGATTCATGAACGTGGCATTATACAGGAAAACCTATGAATGTGATTTTAGAGTTTCTTTTGTTAAGGCGCCACCGACCAGAACTAATTTGTTGAAATGTGAGGAAAAAGCCTTAAGTGTGGGATGTATTAAAGACGCTTCACTCGGGCATAAACTTAACGCTGTCTTCGCTGAGTTAGTTGCTCAGTCCGCTATTAAATCAAACAGAAAACGTGCCTCTAAGTTGCAAGTGCTGCGATCAACAATGCGCGGCCACATGGAAGAGCACTTCTTCCGCCATACTTTCTCGCCTAAACAAAAAGTAGGCATCTAGGATAAAAAGAAATAATAGTGACCCTTAAATGCTTGACTGTCTTCAGAAAACACGAATAAACAATCAAAACCGAAAACAAGATTTAAAAAACAAACATTAGCCACCTTAATTGTACATTAAAACGTTTTATTTATTACTGGAATGTCATATCCTTTTGAAAAGAAAAAGTACATCTTCGTTACAATTAACGTTTTAACTAATGAATCTGCAACCTGTTAACACATATATTAACTGCAACGATAACTGACCCATCACATGGACTCATTGAGAAGTACTCCCGATTTGGAGCGGATTTTTAGGAGCAACAACTCAAAAGTTCTGACACAAGTTGCTATATATTGTGGTTTTAATCGTGACACACCAGGTGGCAGCAGGAATGCAGTGCAGTTATAAAATGGCGACAACGCAGGATAAAAACTTTTAACTGGAAATATTGCAGTTGTGGCTGTTTGCACTGAATGCTGACTCCAGAAATATTTCACGGGGGGGGGGGGGGGCACTTCCCCATTGGAACATCGCTGTTCGTTGCCACATGAACAATGAGCTTCCACATTTTGGATTGAGCGTGTCGGTGATTATGGCTTAGCAGTGATCACATACTCCTGATTAAGCATCGTGTGGCTTTTTCCTTTGGGAATGTGTTCAGAACCGTGTTTACATACCCCCATTGCCAACTACACGGTAGAGCTCAGGGAACGCTGACTACGGCCATCTTTAACGAAAATGTGTGGTCTGAACTCGACTACCGACTAACCTTTACATATATTTTTGTTTTATGAACCTCTTTAAGTTACAAACATCACAAGCTGAATATTAGCTGTTACCCAATCTATAAAATAGGCGTAACAATATATTTCCTCCAATTCCATGTCCCTGTTTATCACTCTGAAATTTTGTCGGTCCTGGTGGTGTAGTGATAACCCCTCAAGCCTCGTAAACCCAAGAGTGCGGGTTTAGTCCGGGCGAATATCGATGGGGTTTTCGGGCGTAAAAATCCTAAATATGGCTTCCTTCGGAAGTGAAGTAAATCCGTGGGTCCCGTGTCGTACATTTACGACACGTAAAAGAACCTCAAGCCTGAAAAAGAGGCCTCTGAACAAAATTTGTCGGCCATTTCACGCCTTGAATTGAATAGGATGCTGATGACCTGAGATGTTAAAGAGCATCCGTAAATAAACCAAATCAATTCTGAAAATTTAAATAATGTAAGCAATATATTCTTTTAAAAAAATACTACCCACATTATGTACAACGTCATCTGTTCAAAATATTTTGCAAATGCTGAACGTCATGATTTTTGGACAGGGTGCGCATTCTTTGTATGCAACCATTGCGGCTTCGGATGATTGAAATAGTTCACTAAAATGCTTTCTTTTGTCTTGAGGAATAGAAAAATGTCACGTGGAGCCAAATCTGAGCTGTATGGAGAACGGTGCAAACATTTGATGCCTGACTCCTGCAGAGTGGTTTTCAATGCAATGTGAGCAGAGGCTTTGTCAGGATTTGATGCAGACCAGTGTCTTAGGATGCTTCATTCTCAGTTCATTGAAGACTGGGGGCAGGCATTTTATGGTGTACCATTTGGCAGTGACAGGTGTGTGTCTCTCAATGTGGTCACTACCTGAGAGAAAAGAACAGACCATCTTCTTACCAACACTTCTCGCTCACCTCGTTTTTGATGGGGAGGCCTCTCCTAGGAAGTTCCAGACCGATGACTGTCACTTAGTTTATCGATCATACAGGTATATCCAGCTTTCGTCATCTGTTATAATGTTAAATATATTTTGTGGGCTTACACCATCAATTTCCCCCCCCCCCCATTTTATGACGCCAATCCACACGTGAAAGTTGTAGGATATCCTAACGACTGCAGAGCTCCTCACAGGAGTTTCTCTTCGAGGTTTTTTTCACTGTGTGATTCATTATTCAGAGTTGCGATTATCCTCCCCAATATATTCTCTGCTTTCATTATATTTTCATTCGTTTTTGCTGTAGCGGGCCGTCCTGAGCGGTTTTCATTTTTGAGAGAGTATCTTCCTCTCCCAAAATCTACTTACCATCGATAAATAGTGGATTGCGAAGGGCAAAGATTCCGAAATGCACGATAACGCCTTTGAACGCATTCTCTCTCCCCTAAATCGAAGCAACCATAGCGCGGAAACACTCTCACTTGAGATTCGTCCTAGCGTCTGGCACAGCAATATCCGCGTACACATACAAATGCCTGACACCACACATTACTTTGCACATGTTGTTGTCTATACTTCAATCTGTAGCTAGGAAAACATGACTTTGATATGTCACAATTCCTTGTTGGTCATTCTCAAAACTTTCAGTGGCCCTCGTAAATGACGTTTCTGTTGTAACAATTCACTCTGCTGGTTCTTTAACACAATTACATAGTTACGTATTTAGATATGTGCTGAATCATGTGGAGGTGTGAAGTTAGTCTATTAATGCAAAGTACTTCATCAAAAGTTCGTGGGCAACAGGAACGTAAGGCCGTTTCGAGTTTATGGTCTATTCGACACCTATTTTTGCCTTTTATTGCCGTAGTTTATGCGTGTTGTGCGCCCTTGCCGTTCCTACTTACTCGCTTCACGTTTTACTGCCTGAGTGTGCGAGCTTTGAAAATTCGCAGGTTACCTTCGCAATTCCATGGTATTTAAATGCAGCAAAAATAACTATTTTCGTTGAAAATTAAATCAACAACCAAAAAAAGTGGAAAACACTATTAAGGTGAAACAAAAAAAATTATGTTTGCACCACTGGCTGTGGTAATAATTGCGCAGAGCGGAAAGTGTGTTAAGGGCGAATTGATACTCAAAAGTAGCATTAACACGTTTGGTTTCCCATATGTAGCCTCCCAAGAAATAAAGATGTATTAGCCTTTGCAGAAATACTATTCAGCATTAATAGTTTATATTTATTTTTCAGTGATTGGCCTCAAGATGCGCCACTTTAAAGATCTGTAGAGAAAGGTCTTGGGGTTAATAACCGAATCACTGGCTATCCTGAGTTTGAAAGAAACATTAAATGGAACTGAAACTTGTAGAAAAACATGTACAGGTAATTTATGAATAGAAAGAGGGCTTGAGAGTGGGAACGAATGGTCTGAGATGCTTCATTGGCTAAAGCGCTTTCTTTAGCAAGATGCACTTCTGGTTGAAGTCATGCATTCTTCGTTGAAACGGTATAGTAGGTAAACTTATTAACGATTATTGTACGTGATCAAAATTAAGAAAAGATGAGAGATGGTTTATAAATGAGACTCAATAGAGGTAGTGCAAGAATTAGATTATTCGGGGGCGAGATTTCGAGTAATACAAGATGGGAGATACAGTCTAAATTTGTACAAGTCAAAAGTAAACTAGCAATGAAAGCTGTCAGAGTAAGTTCCCGCATTGCCAATGAAATGGTTGCGGTTGAGTCAAAGATGATAGGTGCAGTAGAAATTTGGGGAGTGTCAAAGGGATGAACAGATATTGATGTGGTACATAGAATGTTTTGTAGAGAAGTTCTGGAGTTACCAAAAAGTTCGCCGAGGAGTATAAGCTTGACAGAACTAGGAAGAGTAGAAAGGAAAGGTATAATAATGGAAAGAATCTTGAAATATTGGCACAGGTGTCTAAAGTTAGATAATGACAATGTCTAAAATAATGAATTATGTATAAAAGAAATTTTGGAAAGCGAGAGTTGGTTTGGGGAGGTGGGAAACTATTAGAAATATAGAAATAATTAGAATGGGGGATGTGTGGCGACGGGGTGAAAGTAACATGAGTGAATTTTGGAAAGAAATGAAACAGAGGGTAGAAGATATAGAGAAGCTAGAGATTTGGGTTGGTTTAGAGGATAAAGGTTCTTTAGATTTGCATAAAATAATTAAAAGTAAATAAATTGGGGGCGGGAGAAATTATAGATAATTGTAACCAATGCGGAAGCATAGGTCTTGCAAGGATGCGTACTAGGGTATTATTTCTAAAAGGATTAGGGAAAATTTTTAAAGAAAGACATATTATGTGTGGAAAAGTGGATAGTGTGTTCCAATGTCTAATAGAATGTGAAATGGTAAATAGGTGGAGGGATGATATCTGGGATGAAAAGTGAGACAAACTACAAGATATAGTGGCAATTAAAATGTCAGATATGAGGGCAGAGAAAATAAACAAGATTGGGGAATTCCCAGTAATAGTAAACGATAAGGGAAGAAGTATAATGAAGGAGCCTGAGGGCACATTCAGCTGTGAAAATGATGATTTATTGTAGGGGTACTTTACCATACATATAACTGTTTAAGGTATGTTTTAGTATTGCTAGATTCTTAGATATTTTGTTTGCTTGCGTAAATTTAATTGTAATGTTGTTTGCTAAAATAAAATTAATTTATCAATTAATTATGTCATTTGTTAATACTGTACTTAAACATTAGTTTTAGTACGACATGTAATAATAATAATAATAATAATAATAATAATAAGCCCGAATATCCCTAAGAAGGGTAAAGGCCTCCTACAAGAGGGTAGCTATTATTCGCTAATGCGATGAGTTAATTCGCATTAGAGTTGTGCTCAGTAGTTTTATGTTTTATGTTACACTTTAATACGATTTGTTACATTTTTGTTCATTAGGTTTCACTCGTTGCGAAGTTGACGTTTGATGGTTTTCCATGTATTTCTGCTTCTTGCTATTCTGGACCAATGTGAATTCTGCATGTGCCGCGTCCCATCTCCGTCCTGGCCTGCCTCTGTGTCATTTGCCCAAGCGCGTGTCCCACATGATGGTCTTATACGTCCATTTGTCGTCCTGCATCCTCGCTATGTGGACTTCCCATTTCCACTTCAGTCTGGTGGCTCTTTCTGTTATGCCTGTTGTTGATGTTATTTGGGCTAAAGCTTCACTGGGCATTTTGTTCCTCTATTGCTGTTCTTAATATCTTGCGTTTCATTTTCCCTTGGCTTATTTGTAGTGCACTTATCTGTCTGTTTGTCGCTGACCACGTCTAGTATCCGTATAGCATTACTGAGTAGATGTAGGTTTTTAGTGCTTCGAATTTGAGCTTTCTTCTTATTTTCTTGTCGGAGAGTATAAACTGAAGGGGCCAGAAGGCCTTCCATGCTAGGGATTTTGAATAAACCATTTCTTTAAGATAAGCTAAACTGTTTTCAGACTATCCATAAACACATTTGTAGGTTTGGAGTTAACGCCTGCAGCACTACGTCGAAGCGTCGGAAATCATCTGTTCCTATCCTTGAGGTAACTATTTTTCGATTCCCTTTCTGTTCATAAATTCTTTATACATTTTTTATCATACCCGTATAACGGTGTATATTAGCTGTATTGAATAGAACGTCCTTTTACTTAAACGCTTTATCCATGAAATGCATTAAAAGTGTATTGTTTATTTGTATTTTTAAATAAGGATAATTCACACTTTATAAAACTTAGTGCTTCAGTTACAACTTCCTGTTACACAGTCGTGCCCCCATAAATAGGTAACCGAATATCGTATGCAAAATAATTCTTACAAAAGAAAATGTATACACGGTTTTGCATAGCTAAAGCAGCCTGTGCTCGTGTAATGCTCAAGAACCTGAGTATCTGCAAGACTGAAGGTGGTCTGGCGAACGTGATGTGCTACTGAGTGGACATAAAGTAGGCTCTCGCCCATATAATGGAACTAGCTCCTTGGTGAGCAGCCAGGTGCCTTAGGACGGTTCCTAGATAGCCGGAACCTCTGTTCGGTTGCAGGCAAGTAAAGCTGCACTGGTCTATGGGCATGACTTTGTCACAGGTCTACTCATTTATTAACCGAAGTTAACCGGCGAGTAACTAGACCATTTAGGGAGCTCACCACATACGACACTTGAGAACTTCACTCCTACCAGAAGTATATGCCTTAAGCACACCTGTGTTACACACTGCAGCCGCAGGTACCCGATTTCCCGTGGGTCGCGGATCACTTATCCCGCAGAGTCCAACCAATCTGGACACTCCACGAAGGGAGGGGCTCGAACAGTCCAGTCCTGCGTACTTCTAGTACCATAGGAACTCAGGGTCCGCAGAGCTAACAACGGCCAAAGTCGCGCCCCGCCGTACTCAGTGGATATATCAATAAGCAAAATGCTCGTTTTGTAGGCTGGAAAAAAACTGGATGAATATGCACAGAAAGTGAAAGTGAACGCCGCATCTTTCCACGGCATCATTGACTGAGGATGAATATGGAAACGGAATTATAGAAGGAGCACGATATTGAATGTTTTAGGGGAATGGACACATTTTGTGTTTAACAACCTTGATATTGAACAAGACGGTGACAATGGGGGGAGGGGGGTCTCTAATCCAACAGCTGTTTCCGATCGGCTGATCTTTACTCATATTTCCATATCCTTCACGACAAAGTCTTAATTATTACAGGCGATGGACACTGGTGATACATGAATTGATAAATTGAGAAAGGATTTTTTAAGGAAGGAAGCGTTCCAGGCCTAAGTTTAGGGTGTCTCCTGACATTTGCCATTTATGAGGATTGAGAAAAACCTGGAAAAACCTCAGTCAGGGTGGACAGTCCTGGTGTGAATATAACCTCAAACTCCCGCTCACGAGTTCGCCTCTGCCACCCATGGCTGTGAATTTGTCGTTGTGTGATGTGTTTTTAAACGATATTGAAAGAACAATTCTTCGTAGTCTAAACGAACTTCAAGAAAGAAAGCATCGAAATAGTCCCGCACAGTGTATCAGGGGAGTAGTGTGATGCTAAGGTCACAAGGAAGATAAAATGTATAGAACATGTGATACATAAAGAAGAAAAATATAGAACACATAGTTGTACAATAGGCAATTGTTATGCATGTAACGTTACTAAAGTATTCAGTTACCTTTTTTTTTCCGGACCACTTTCATGTTTCTCGGACGTAGTGTGACGTGTCGGACTGTGCTGTTGTTGCGGGATTGTCAACGCCATCATGGCTGTGTTATGACTAATGCTGTACAATATGAACAGGCACACAGTGGAACATTGCGTGATTATTATCCACACCTACTGAAAAACTTGTCAATAAAGAAATGGCAAACACGATTTATTGCTCTCTTTGGGGTTCAAAAATCACTGGCGAGATTCTCCATTCAGAATGCGCTGAAGAAATTAAAATCTACGCGAAATTTTGAATGTCCACGAAGTGGGACTGCTTAAACCTATGGTAGAGGAGGCAGAAAAATAAACTGCAGACTTTCTCATAAAAGTTCTTGTAGACTGTCCATGATTTCAGAAATTGTTCACTATATCACGGTACAGGTTATTCACCAAGACCTTGTTTTATCTATGTGGGTATGTTTAAGTCCTACTACATCCAGATTTGAGCTATTAAGAATTTTTACACCTCTATAATAATGAAAGAAAAATTAAAGTACGGACAACTTTCCACATAAAATTATAAAGAAAATTCCGGCAGCTGAAGCGATTTTAATTCCGCAAAATTCAAAAGAAGTGTATGAAAAAGAAAAAAAAGAAAAAAATTCTGCCTTACGTAGGAAAAAAAAAACACGTACCACAATAAACGAAAGTCATTCTGGCATACATATCCGAGTATTTATTATCAACATGGGAAGAAGTTTAAATTTAAATATTAAGTCTTGTTTTATTATTTTTTTTTCCATTCCAGGGCTTTCATATCTTCGTCTATCTAGTATCTATATTCCAAGCATAAAATTTTGCTGAAATTAAGTTAATTATCAACATTTATTCATTCAACTAGAATGACGATTTATTTTTTTTTTTAAAAAAAACCATATTTACTCATGAAGATTGCAACGGTTTTTTTAAACATATGCCATGAGCACAGTATATACAATAGGAACATCTTGTGTCAGTATCTTTGATGTTATTGCTCCTAAAATCCAGCTCCGAGTTGGCTGTAGTGCTCAAAGAATTCACTAGATGATGTTTTATCACTGCAGCTAAATTGAGTTAGCAGTCATCCGTAAATGTAGAAGTTGCGGATTCGTTAATTAAAACTTTACCACAATTAAAGTGCACTTTTCATTTTCAAAATAAATAAAATCCTGGACTTCATATTGATATAAAATATAATTATATAGAACACTACATTAATTAAGTGGGTAAATATTGTTGTTGTTGTTTTTAATCCGGCTTTCCGTTTTGATTAATTACCGGTGGTTTCTGAATGACTGTAAAGCAATTTTAAGCTTTGCTATTATTTCTTTTTCTTCTAAATACGTAGTTTATATTTAGCTGAGAAAGCATAGCCACGCTTTTGAATTATAACGCTTCTTACATTAAAAACTTGGGTTAAGGAACTGGCGAGCACACTTGTTTTATAGTTACCGTAAGTGACAGATCTCTGAAAAACGTATATTGTGTTTTCCGCGATTTGCAGTATATTTATCATATGGCGCCTATTACTAGATAATCAGAGGAAGGAGAGGAAAATATCATACAAGTGATATTCGGAAAAATTACTATATAAACTAAAGAATTATCCTACAGAAAATTTCAATGCACAAATATCACCTCGATTTGTTACTTTATCTGAATTCATTTTCTTGGCAGCATTTTACCACATATGAACAACTTAACATAACTTGAAATTATTATTATTATTATTATTATTATTATTATTATTATTATTATTATTATAACAACGATATTATCTCGTGATTTGCTTTAGTGTGAGTATTAATTCGGTGGAACACGTTTAGTGCTTTTAAGATTTTCCAATAGTGAAAAAGTAAGAATTTGGAACTTGTAGAAAATTATTCAGAGGAATTCTATTCAACATCAAACTTTGTTTAATACCGTGACCTGTGCAATTGTGGACCAGAAAATTGTTGCAGACTTTAATACACATGAGTGGATAGTGCCAACAACCCCGTGACTTAAACTTTGCATTAACAGTAAATACTTCAGAATGCTTGCACTCGCTAATAATTAGTATTAGGATTTCGATGGCATACACATGCCTGATAGATGTTGAATTTATTAAAAAATAGAAATAAATGTTATTCAATTATATCACTTTATTTATGCAGAGCCATCTGTATAAAAATGCAGCTGGAGATTCAATTTAACAATGTGCGCACTCAAAATTCGATTTTGCGAAATACCGTAGGAATTCCTATTGTACACACTGTGTATTGCCCGACCTTCCCCACTCGTGCAATACACTGATATCATAAACAATTCGATCGTCATCTAAAACAGTCAGTTTATAAAGATGCACGTTCTTCCTTTGAGTAACAAGGGAGAGAACCAGCTTCTGTTCGCTCATTCGAGAGATAGATTTAAGATCTTCTGGCTCTGACAGATGGAGAACGCAATATAAAACTGGGAAAGAAAGAGGAAATTCTTCGATGCGAACCAACAAGGCAACAATAAAGAGAGAGAGATTTAATTGAGAAAGGTTTCCAAAAGAACAAGAGAAAAATTAAATTGGCTATTCGTCAGAAAAGATGCAAAATTAACAAAATCAATAAAGTTAACTAAGGAAATAAAACTTGTCTAATTGCATTTCTCCTCCCCCCTGCAGTCCCTGCAGAGACCTCCATATATCCCTCCCCCACTTTCCTCCGATTCTCTGTATCTCTTGTACTCCATAACGGTTATTAATGAATAAGCAAAAGTATATATCATTGAGTAGACCATTATAATCGCCGTAACTCCGAATTACCTACCACACCTCATGTTTTAGTGCGCCAATATCATAGGCAGTGTAAAACTATCCTCTGTTCAAACTTAAATGGATGTTACGTCACTTCCTCGCGTCATAGTTATGTTTGCCGAGCCTAAGAGGCCTGTAATCTGCAAGGGTGGTTTGGTAACTTACTTGGTTCGCACACTAATAGAGGGCAGCAGCAATATCTGTATATGAGTTCATAAAGCTGACTCTCTATGTGTCAGTACTCTTTCGTCACAAATCATTCTGACATTAATTCATTGTGTGGCAATTGTTTAACAAAGGTTTAGAGTGACAGTAAAAAAGGATAAGATTGAACCCCGTTCTATGATTCAATTCTTATTTCTAAAGAGAAGGCAGCAAAGGAATTTTATGAAAAGATTTTGTCTA
Organism: Metallyticus violacea; assembly: GCA_030762175.1. NCBI lineage: Eukaryota > Metazoa > Arthropoda > Insecta > Mantodea > Metallyticidae > Metallyticus > Metallyticus violacea. The sequence continues at coordinate 9,206,000 of CM060836.1, read as the reverse complement.
CATTGAGTGACGAATGCCTTTCTTAAAAAATCCATAATTTGGATACATGAGTTCAAGCGGGGCAGAACAAGCATCTAAGACGCACCACTTCCTGGAGCTCCAAAATCAGCTGTGGGACCTCAAATCATCAATAAAGTGCATGCTATTTTTTAGGCTGGCAGAGGAGTGAAATTACGCGAGTTAGCTCAGACCAGGGGAATTTCAGAGAATAATAGGCTATATAGGCTATATTATGGCCGAGGTCGTTAAGGCGCGCACTCGTGAGCGGGAAGTTTGGGGTTCGAATCCCGCCAGGTTTTTTCCAGGTTTCCCCCAGTCCTCATAAATGGCAAATGCCGGGGAGGTACCCTAAACTTGCCTGAAACGTTTCCTTCCTTTAAAAAAAATCCTTTCCCAATATATCATTTTATCTCATATATCATCAATGTCCATCGCCTGTGGTGCCTCAGTAGTAAAAACGGCGTTAAACACTATTCAAAAAATTATATTTTGCAGCTGTTTTCCATGAATAAGTTTGAGGAACTTGTGTTCGCGATTTTCCAATCGGACTCTGCAACTCCACATGCAACCCATGTCTCAATTCATGAAATATTGAACGACAGATTCATCACTAACAACATATGCCCCCTCCGTCTTTCGGTTTAACGCCATACAATTTTTTTTTTTAATCTTTGGGAAGCATTAAAGAAAAAAATATTCAATACAAATCCACACACATAAGATGCATTGTAAATAACATTTGTGAAGATATATCTTCCATTTCTTAGAGGGAACTACAGAAGTTAATGGTTAAATTCAAAGCCGATGCCAGAAATGTATGGAAAATGAAGGGAAGCAGTTTCAGAATCTTCTTGCTTGATAATGGTGAGTAAAAGTACCTTTAAGTGTTTAAGAGTTAGTAATAATTTACGCGACAATGATAGCTGCGGACTTTCTGACTCCCCTGCACTGCGATACCAGCTTGAACCGTCCGACCGGCCGTTATGCGTGGAGCGGTCCCCAGAAGGAAAGATCACCCATCAGATAATTTATTCATTTCTGACATGCTTCTAAGGTGTTATTGTGTTTTCAGTCTAGAAACAATAATTCATTATTTGAGTACAATGAACGTTTTAGGTTAAGCAGAATTCAAGTGCTTATGATTCACCGTCCTTGCTTTACTAGACTATTTAGAATGAAATTGGGGGACTTTAGGGAGAAGCGTTTTATTAATTACACTTGAAAAAAAACTGGATTCAGAAGGGGCATTAAAAGCCTGAGAAGCAACATATAAATTTCCAACACCCTACTACCTCAGAAATACATTTGGGTAGACAAAGACAAAGAATGTAAAGAGGAAGAATTGTGAGCATAAAGAGCTTGCTGAGCTTGCATTGTTATTGCTGATGCGACCAAATGCTGTCAAAACTGCCGTTTAGAATGGAGAGGCATATAGAAACAGAAATTCAATACACAAACAGCCATAGTCCTCCATACTGCTTTATTCCGCTTGTTCAAACACCAGCTTTCTGCATGAGAGAGCTTCCCCGTGTTGCAACAGCTGGATATTGCAATAAAAACATTCGTTTTTACGGCTACATATAACGACTTTCTCGTGCGTTGTCCCACAGTTTTGAAATGACTGTGGTGATGTAACAGATAAACAGATAAATTCATTAAGATACCAGCTGACCATTAGATGACAGGATGCTTGGTACTATCCTTAATCCTTACAATTTGTTCACACCCATATTGAAGCTATTTTAACCGTTATGATATGGTCCCTATCGCTGTTTAAGCCTCTAAACAAAAGCATTGAATGAAAGAGAAAAAATGGAGAAGAAGTTGGCCCTAATGTGTCCCAGTCATATTCAAACCTGCTGAAAGGATTAATCCTGAATCCATCGCCCTTTTCAGTTTGATTTAATGATCTAATATTAGTGATAAAAGATATAGCTGCTACTGGTCTCTTAGTTGATGACACCAGTGTAATAGTTTCAAGCAAAAAATTGATTACCTTATACCAAAAGTTAATTCCTTGCTCAACTGTACATGTGACTGTTTTAAAGCTAACAAAATATCATTTATTGACTAAACAAACATTATAAAAGTTATAATTTGTAATTATGAAGATTCTAGTTTACATGTAGAAATCAACAATAAAGCATTAGAGCAGGCCCGAAGCACATTAACTTGGCAAAGTATAAAGCAGCAGTGAAAATTGCAGAAATTCTCTGGCTAAGTAGCAGGTTATATTCCTGTAGGTACACTGGAAACTGCCTATGTGGCACTAGTACGATCTACAATGGCACGTGGGGTGAAAATTTGGGGATGGGAACAAATTGCGGTCCAAGATTAAGTGAGAACACAATTTCTGAACGGAATTACGGGGATGCAGAAAGGCACAGTGACTTGCATAATTAAAAAGGAATTCGGGGCCTACAGCGATACCATTGAGTGTAAAATCAGAGTAGTAATGTACTGCCTACGAATTATTCATAGAAAACAAACTTTAAATAGGGCATTATGTTACCATGAACAGCTACAGATGGGAAGGAACATGACATGGATATCCAAACTAAGAAAGGGACTGGGAACAATACGGCTGAACTCCATTTGGATGTAGGTTCAGGGGAATAGAAAGAGCATATAGAGGAGGGTTAAGAATCGATTGATGGATATGGATAGGTAGCAGGCAGTTGTGCGATGTAGAGAGATGGTTTAGCTGGAAGTATTAAAAATTCAATGGGGGGATGGAGTAGTACCTCAAAACACGGACCAAACTCCCTATACAGAGGCTCGTGCGGCTCAGGTTAAAGGCAGGTAGAATATGAGCGAAAATTTTGCTTCATTTGTGAGGAGGAAGAATCATGGGCACATATACTGATTGAATGTAAAAATATCTAACACATTCGTTTACGGGATCGAATAGAGAAATATGGTCGTGCTGGGGTTCTGCTGACCATTTTTATCCTCCCCATCCCTCCTGGAGTTGATATGGCACCTCGCCTGCAACTTACATCAGTCTTGGCATATAAAAGAAAAATAAAGAGCTCTTACAAAAATTGGAAAACACATTCAAAAAATGTCGCCCCGTTTCCGAACTCCTGCAGGATATGATAAACCGTGAAGTGCGTGTGTGTCTATTTTAAAGAATGAGATAGGAAAACACAATAATACATGATTGTATATTGAGAACTGGAAAATTGAGTGTTTTATATCATATTAGTGACTTCCATCTCAAATAATACATTTTATTTCTCAACAGACATAATTTTCCCATTGTAGTTTTGAAGATCGATATCACGTTTTGTAATAGATCATAGTGGATATATATATGAGAATAGATGCATAAGTTTTCGACCTAACCATTTTCTAGGTATGATAAACACAAAAACTACATTTAACTTTTCAATATAGTTGCCCTTTAATGCAATACACTTCTCACATGTTTGAATTAAAATTTCAACCCCCCTCCCCCAAAATAGTCAGAAGTCTTGTCTGCAAAATGGGCATAAATAGCATCCATCACTTCTTCGTCACAGTTAAATTTCCTTCCTCGGAGGTCTTTCTTGAGTTATGAGAAGAGGAAATAGTCACTGGGAGCTGGATCTGGGCTGTAGGGTGAATGGTAGATTTCCATGAAGCCACATTTCTCCACAGCTCCCTTTACAACAAGAACTGTGTGCACAGGCACTTTATCATGAAGAAGGCGCACACCACCACTCAGCTTTCCTCGCCTTTTCTCTTTGATGGAAGCACGTAGGTCAAAATAGTCCCCATTTACTGTGGTGTTCCTCTCCTTGAATTCAATGAAGAGTATTCCTTCACAGTCCCAAAAGATTGTGGCCAGGATCTTGTTGATTGATTTAGTGATTTTGTCTTTAGAGACGGTGCTTCGCCAGATTTACGCCACTCCATTGATTCTCTTCTGGACAAGGGATCATAATAGAGGACCATAATTTCATCTCCTGTAACAATAGTTTGCAGAACTTCTCTCCCGTTGCCATGGCAGAGCTCCAAAAATACCTGACAACAAATGACGCGTTGCTGCTTTTGGACTGAGGAAAGAAGTCTAGGTACCCATCTTACACTAACCTTATTCATGTTTAAATGTTCATGAATAATTCGAAGGACTGTTGTTTTAGAAAGGCCTAACCTTGCTGCTGTTTCTGTAACTTTGAGCCGCCGTCTTCCATAATTTCTCCTTCCACAAGAGCGATGTTTACAGGAATGAGCACCTCCAAGGGCCGACCTGCACGCTCTTCGTCTTCTCTCGACCCATTCAAAAAAAGTATCGCTCCTTCTTTTACGGTAGAATATGAGAGGGATGCTTCCCCATATATACCACCCAGGCGCTATTTAATTTCATTTGGAGTAAGTCCTTCTTTTGTGAAGAACTGCTCCATTTTGATCATGTCACAATGTTCTTTCTACACATTATGCAATTCTTCTTTATGCAACTATATCTGAACAACTGAACACAGCGAGCGGAAGTTACAGCTGCAGTTATTTACTTAATAGATAAGGTATGATACCAAATAAGGATTTTGTGAAGGTGATAATCCTTATCGGCGAGGCCGGAAACTTATGGACTTACCCGCGCGTCAGATCACTATCTCATTTTAACTCCAGATCTTTAGTGAAATTGCTTATTACCTCATTTCTACTCAATTATGAAATATGGAATAATACTTTGGGATAGGGCGAGATTTCCACGAACGTTCGTCGACGGTACGTTGTATAGGGAACGGTACAAACACAAGCTCGTACGGCACGATTTGGTTGGTATGCCATGGTTAAGGTGCGTTTACATTTGTTTGTGACTGCTAGACAGTGCAAAGAAGAAAGATGGGCTCATTCAGCTGTTTGATGAACATATTGCTGTTCCAATTATGCTTACACGTGTTAAATAAAGAAGTTAAATACGTTAAGAAAGAATATTGTACTAGTAAATAGACATATCATAGCATTTAAAATCCTTGTTTTGCCATATTCGAGAAAATTGCAAGAAGAGAGCATGGAGCAGGTTGTGTAATACAATACACAAAATAGCGGCAGTATGTTTTATAACTATAATAAATATTTCAGCATAATTCTTTCTGTTGTACCTGATGCTAATTATTGTTTATTATAAGCTTAATTTGTTCTTACATGCTTCAACACAACATCTGAAATAAATAAAAGTTACATTAGGAACATAACCTATAACTAACCGTTACAAAAAAATTGCTTCTCTAGATTTCATACATTCATGGAGTTATTTCAATAACATGCATCTTGTATACCTGCATTTAATTAACAAAATGAAAGTAGAGAAATATGTTAAGGAGGACTATTTTAAACAGACATGTTATAGCAGTTATAATCGTTGCTTTATGAAAGAGGATTCAGGAGAAACTTTCAAGGAAGAAAAGATTCGGAGTGCGAGGAAATTTTTAAAGGCGTATATCAAGGAAACATTACATAGGAAATACATTCACCAAATAAAACGTAACATTTCATTAATCTGTGCTGTTTATTATGTTGGTTTAATGAGTTGTTAATTTAATATAAAGTTGAAATAATGTCTGTAACTTAGTCTTTTTATTTACATCTGTTGTAAGTTGTACTCAATGTTTAATATTGTTCCACTAAACAAAATTACCTAAAAATAACTAACGTCAGTTCCAAACAAACATTCATACTGTTTCAAAAAGTTGTATACCAATGTCACCGATATCAAAGTTGGTCATTTTATACTTCCTGGTACCCTTAAGGGGACATTTAACACCAGGGAAGAACTTATTTCCTATTGCATAGATTTTTATTATCATTCCATTTATAAAAACCAACTTTTTTGACCCAACTTACAATTTGTTTCCAGTTTCTTTACAACATTTGAAATAAAAAAATACACGCGCATAATGCGTTTTAAAATTAAAAAAGAAATATTTACATAAAGATTTGATTGGTGGTCATAGTGCTATTAGAGGAATTTCCATGCACAAATGTTGATTTTGTTAAATCTACATACATCTTCAAAACTTTGTTGAAATTGGTTCATATTTACTATTAGAAAGTGTACTCTGAGTATGTAAAATTAAATAATGAAGGAAAACAGACGTAGAGTTTTACAACCTACTTACCACACTAAAATACACCAGATCTCTTTCCCTCTTTCTGTTTCTTTGCTTCCTTTGCGTGTATTTTGGTTACTCTGGCTGATCTTCGTTTCTCTTCAGCAAGAATCTGATGCGTTGTTTCAGTAGACGCTGGTCTCGACGCCTGCTCATATTCTCTGTACTTGCAAACCTTGGACACTTTTCAGGGATCCTGACTAACTCTTTTTGGTGTTTCCTTTGATTCTGTTAGAGCTAAAATAATCTTCTTTTTGGAGACAAAATCTCCTTTGGACTCTTACTCCATATGACGCTGTGGAGACTTTCACTGGCATTTTGTGTTTGACCACCAGTACATTTTGGCAAAATTGAATCTGAGATTAGTCTCTCGTATATTTTGGTTACAATAGACATGTTCAAAGGTGTGTGAAACTCCTGTCTTATGGGATTATGGTGTAGCTTTGACTACATTGTGGAAACACCATTAGTCCTTCCCAGTAGAGCATCTGAATTGTTTTGGTGCTTCATCAATGCTCATGCAGTGATATAGTGTTGCAAATACAGCATCCTTCATTTTTTCACATCAATAGGCTCCGCTTTAATAATTAGTAAGTATGACTGCTTCAAACTTCCAGGAATTTTTCCTTCGATTATTACTTTTCTCCCTTTCCATTCTTTTACTACATTTCTGGATATATGATTTACATTTTCCTCTTTAAATTGACGTTTCTTTATCATAAATGTTGAGTCCTTGGAGAAGTAAGTTTTAGTTAGTGTACTTGGCTTCACATACAAAATTTACCTCAGATTTCAAAATGACATTTTCTAAGGTGCCATGCTCCTTTACATTCGAAACAAAAACGTTTTGAACCCATTTCCAGTCCGAACCTCGCAAAATTACTTTGTAATCTAAAAATAGACATTCTAAAGTATCCATTTTTCACAAAGAAAAAATAATGAACAACGTGACCCAAAATTTTGAATTTCAGGTGTAGAGTATTCCTTTAAGAAGTAATTAAAAACAAATACTTTCGCCAGTTGATGACAGAAATGTTTAGAACATAAAGGAAAGCAGTTCCAACATTTCCTTGAGTGACACCATGTCTTCATTTATTCAAATGATTCAGACTTGAAAAATTCTGGTTACAGCTGGGATTCGAACCATGTATCTTCAGCGTTCTGGGCTAACGCTCTGCCAACTGAGCTACCGTGCCCTACTCCAAGCACGGAACCGCGAACCTCTCTCATCTGATTCTCTATACCCCGGCGAGTGTTAAAGAACAATTTTCATGTGTTTTTATGGTAATATTATTAGCTAGTAACTCCAGCATTGAAATTGTAATTTGGTAAAGCGTGGCCACGAGTACAGGCTACGCAGCCCATATAACCCTGCCGCCGTGCACAGGGAACTCAATACTGGAGGCTTGTATTCAGAAAAAATGACTAAAAAGAAAAAAATAACTTGAAATTGGAGTATTAGAGTAATAAAAAATTTGTTAAGCATCCTTAGGTGATAGCAATAAAATACAATGATTTAGGATTTGGACACCATTGACATTCAAATTTACTTTATTCGGTTTAGACAATAATGATAAAGGCTAGTATATTTAATAATGAACTTTAATATTTAGCATATCCTTACTAAGCGTGTGTTTCTGGTAGCAAAAATGTTGCCTCATGTGATCACCCACGCTACCGTGTCATATCCGCTAATTAAGAGTGCACCTACATTTCAGGATCATTTTGCTGAGTTCTCCGTGAACAGTATCTCTACACAATTATTTTGATTTTAATATGCAAATGTGCTTCGCCTAGCTGCTTGCCACCCTCCCTTTCCTTTGTAAGCGGGGTACAATTAATCTGCAGTCTTTATGACGCATTTAAATCGCAGCAGATGGCATGTATAGCTTTCGTCCCATCCCTGTTTGGGTTGAAACCACAAAGGGAGGAAGTAGGTTGTGTTTCTACTTCTGGGACCTAATTCTTCTTTATTGATGGAGAGGCTTTAAAAGCAGCGAGGCGTGCCTTGCTCCACATCCCAGATTCCCTCTTGCGGTTTTATTTCCGAGTGACATGGCAGAATCGGGAAGTCTCTAGTTCCCCTCACGGAGCACCTTCCCCGACCGCTACGGATGATTGCACCCACTCTCGCTGGACCATTTACCTATTTACTTATCTGCACAAAGATTCAATGTTCGCTTAACCGTGAAGCTGCGATATCACCAACAGGAGCGCATTCTGCTATTTGGTGCTGAGGATTGCGGTCTCTTCGCTTAGTAAACAAAGATGTGCGGATATTGCTTCAAAATGTCCCATCCTGTTAGCAATTTTAAAAACGTTAGAAAATAAAAACATTTCCTAAAAAAAAGTTATCTCCAATAATCATTGGCAATAGTACAATCCCTTACTCCGAGTCGATAAAACACCTCGGGTACCTTTCATAGAAACATAAATTAGAATATATAGAAAATGTGTTCGCTAATACACATGGTAAAACGACTTAATAGTTTCATTTCTTTTTCTCCGGAAGACCAGAAATCGTTATTACTTGGAATGTTTCCTTTTTACGAGGATTTCGCACAGAAAACACTCAAATTTATACTAATTAAATCATTATTACAAAAAAAAAATAATAAAATAAAATCAATTTTCAATCTCATTAAATACTCACGCTAAAACAAAATAAAATTTCCAATAATATCAAAAATAAATTTTAACACACTCGTCACCCAGGAGCTGCGTAAACTAAGCGAATTCTTCACGTAGCAGAGTAACTTTAAAAAGAATACAATTCTTGCAACCTATAAGTATCGCAAAAGATAAACCACATTTTAGAATTATTATTATTATTATTATTATTATTATTATTATTATTATTATTATTATTATTATTGCTGTTGTTGAGATTAAACCGCAAAAATTAATGGTATAAAATATATTACCACTGATAAACAAAATTATACTATATGGCTGTTTTTAAACATCTTTAACTGTGACCATGTTTATGAACTGAGTCTTTGATATCTTTACATTCACTAAAATAGACACATAACATAAACTTTCAACTTACATTGTGTAATTAACCAGATGTTTCGACAAAACAAACATGTTACTATTTAAAAACAAGTATAATATACTAGGCTAATGTACACAATCAACAATAAACAATCGAAAGTTTCATCATTTTCACTGGCTTTGAAATGTTACTTGAATGTTATTGTAGTAAAGACATGTAACTTTAACTTTTTCTGAAGGCTACTACAGAGCACTCTTACACACAAATATAATTCTCAAACACATATTAGAATAATATTTCACATTTGCTATCTTCATGACGACGCTTTTGTTAAACATAAAACACATGCATCGCTATAAATACATTTTATATGCTGAATAAAGCTCTCATTTTATTTTAAAACAATAAAGCGAAAATTAAATGCAAGAGCGCTCTTTAAACTGTAGTTTTCAGGTATAGCCCTCCTCCTAATGGCCCAGTTTCCATAATTTTCGGAAATTATTTTTATTATTTTATTTAAATGGTATATTCTGAGTTTTGTTGTGAAGAAACAAATATTGGTGAAGCCAGAGCCATTTTTAAATGTTGGGTTTCACGTTAACCCCCACTCATAATAGCCCGATTTCTCTGATTTTCATGAACTATTTTTCTTGTTTTATTTAAATGGTATATATTGAGTTCCATTGCGCAAAAAACAAATATTGGTGTCGCTAGAGAATTTTTAAATTTTGGGTTTCAGCAAACCTCCACTTCTAATAGTCTGCTTTCCCTGATTTTCAGAAAATATTTTTCTTATTTTATTTCAAATGTATATACGGAGTTTCCTTAAAAAATTAAATTGCGGCCACTAGAGAGATTTTTAATTTCGCTTTCACTGGGTTTTCAGATATACCCCTACTCCAAATGGCCCGATCACCCTAATTTTCGAAAACTACTTTTATTGATTCATTTTAAAGAAATATACAGAATTTAGTTGAGAAAAACAACAATTGCGCAGAATGCTTTTTCAATTTTGCTGGTTAACGAACTCGAGGAATCGTTTGCTAATTGATGGCTACACGCCCAATTTCGTTGAGAAAAAACAAAAATTGCGACTGCTAGAGTATTGATGGGACACACACACACACACACATACACACACACACATGTCCATCGTCATTTTCGATGCGTAATAAATAGAATCGATGGAGATTTGAAGAACTTTTTCAAGAATAATTTCATGAGTAAACCGCAATAGCTACTTTGGAATTCGCTAACATACAGAAGAGGTGCATATAAAACCTACAAAACTCAAACTACTGCATCAATATCATAGTTCGTATATAATTTTTGAGCAGTTTTCCCCGGTCAATTATCTCGTGTATGAATAATTTAAAATCAATTCAAATAAAAGAAAATCGAAAATGTAATACTAATCGTATTTACATGCTGGCGAAGGCGAAATTAATGCCAACCTATCGAAACGAAACTATGAACCAGCAGACTGTCAAACTGTGTTAAAATCAATAATCTAAAATAAGTGATGAGTCAGGAAACAATTATAAATTAAAAGAATGACATTAAAAAATAGAGAATACAGTATCTGCGTGCTATTATTATTATTATTATTATTATTATTATTATTATTATTATTATTATTATTATTATCATCATCATCATCATCATCATACATTTTTCTTGCATTAATAAAACCGTAAACCACTATACACGAAGTCCTATCAATTCTGAAGATTGGATAATAATTTGCTTTTTAAATAAAGTCTTATAACTAAATCATTGTAATTACGGCAAATCTTCTTTGACTCCAGAAGAAGGGAGAGAAAAAAGAAAGAAGTATATGAGTATATGAACCAAATACCTTGTACTACAGCACGACGCTCTAACCGTCTGAGCTAACACGCCATACTTTGTACAGGAATATCTACCTTCAGTAGCTGAAGTCACTGGCGGACGAGATCGACACGGAAAGACTGCCTTACTTTAACGTCAAGTCATAACATGTAACATTTCTGCATAGAAAAGAATGCTTCAAATGTGTTATGATAATGCTGGTGCTCGTGCAAATACTCTAAAGACATAATGTTTAAGCTATGCTTTTATATTGATATAAAGCAAATGGTAGTATCTGTTACACCTGTGAAATAAAACCGTGTAACACACTTATGATTAGAGCTTGTATTCTTAGATAAACAATATTTTATTTGCATTAAAAAAAAAAAACTCGCAGCTCACTTAAAACTTAGGATGTGGCAAAATGTGGTTATATTTTAAATGGTAGTATCTGTTACATCTGTGAAATAAAACCGTGTAACACCACTTATGATTAGAGCTTGTGTTCTTAGATAGACAATATTTTATTTGCATTTATTTTAATACAGAGAAGTGTTTGAAAAAAGTAATAGATTTCACACATTTGTTAGATATATTTGTTAGGCTGGCTTTTTGTGACGTTGTGCGTTCTTTTTCTCAGCATAAGTCAATGTTCCACGATAATCGTCCGTCATTTGAGATAGGTAACTTCAAAATGAGCCTCATTGTGTGCTGTAATTCTTCAGCAGTTGGGAAGGCATAGATAAAATTATATTGATGAGAACTGCATCGAATTAGAGTAATACATTTTTTTTATTTTGCATTCTGGCAATATTTTTAGTGTTTTAGTCCATAAAAAACCAATATTTTCCAGATTTTAGCACTTAAAATTCCGAATCTTACCTATTGTTCATCCTGTATTTAAAGAAATATATCTGGAAATTGCACTGTCATATTCCGAGTTCATTTAGTTCTATGAGAGCAGGATCTAAGTAGGTACGTTGTAAATGCACACCACTGAAATACTCGGTTGGCATTAAGCAGTGGTTGTTCCTTCCTCGCGGTATCACTGACTCTAGTCCTTTGTGGAGAAACAAAAAAGGAATATAGTGTAACTCTCAGGCAGAGAGACCCTCTTGACGTCAGGGGAGGAACGATAAGTCTTGGCGTAGATCGATAAGATTTAAGACAAAAGAAGACAAAACAACTTGAGGTAGGAATCGAGAGGAGAAAGGCACGCAGGAAGATAAAGAAGGGGGAACTGGTAAAGAGAGCAAACAGTACAAGAGCAATACAGGTGAGGTCGGCTTCGTGAACAGGGACTATTCAATCATTCAACAAAACCCCGAAAGAAAGAAAGAAAGAAAGAACGTAACGAAGGGAGCCTTTGAGAATTGGTTATGTAGCACAGAATGAGTTCGCTCTGCTGTTGCTTTGCTAATTTAAAAGCGCGGCATAGAAGTCATGTCAGCAACCATCATTTTAACCTTTAAACAGTTTCCTTTGTTACCGTGTTGATTGTACTGACCTAAAGGTTTGCATTAAAAGCATGGCGCGAGAAGTTGTAATATTTTTAAATTATATAACATAAGAGCATCAACACATAAAGGAATGTTATAAGGTATTTATTAGTATCCGTGTCTCACTCCCTCTCGGCCCTTTATTTTCCCTAATAAGTTAACTTTCAAACTAATGTACTATAGTTACAAGGGCAAATCATAAAGACCAAGAACTGTTAATTTTTGTATCACTCAGTGGAGATACGGTAGTGATACAGTTTTTCATGAGAAGAACAGATCTCATGTGATAGTTGGAAAAATTTGGAAGTACGTCTTAATACAGAACGCCAGTGTTTACAGTCGGCTTCGCAACGACCAATAAGTTGCTCTGAAATTTTGCTTCCGTCTGCAGAAATCTGACAGGGAAGCGCACGCAATGTTACAGTAGGCATATGGAAAGGATGTTCTGCCACAATCAACCGCACTTTAGTGATTCAAAGAGTTTAAGGAGGGCCGTTTTTCAACAACAAAGTAGGGCAATGCACGTACTCCAACCACTGCAGTAAACGAGACCATTATTACACAGCTGTCATCATTGTTCGGGAAAATCGACGAATAACAAGTGGATAGATAGACGGGCAGGTCTCGTATGTTACATATTTCTTATTGAATTGCGCTCACCATTCTGCACGATCGCTTACATATGAGATCGTCTGTGCCAGATGGGTGCTGAGTAAACAGAAGATGGAGCGATTGGACGTGTGTCGGGGAGCTTCAGTGTCTGGTAGCGGAACGTGACGAAGCTTGTCTGAATTCCATCATTATTGGAGATCAAACTTGGCTTTACTATTACGATCCCGAAAGCAAACAGGCAAACTTATTCTGGAAAGCACCTGGCTCTCCGACACCAAAGGAGGCCAAGATTGTTCGGTCGGCAGGAAGGGTTATGGTGACTTGGTTCTTCGAACAGTCCGATGAAAACACTCTAAACTGTATCCATCTGGTTGACATATTCACCATGACAATGCTCATCCGCACATTTGCAACGTTGTTGCTCAACATTTTGTCAGAGAAAAATTCGAATGTGTGCCCCACCTTCCTTACAGCCCGGATCTAGCGCCGTATTACTTTGTTCTGTTTCTTCGCTTCAAAAACTCTGCGGGGCCAGTCTTTTGGTTCATTAACTATTTCCGTGAAGAAGGCAAAAGCGGTTCAGAAAACGACGCGAAGAAACTGCTTCCAGCACGTCTTCCAGGACTGGCCAAGCGCATACAACTCAATAGAGACTATTCGAAAAATATCATACAGCCTTGAACCTCTAGTGTACTTCGTAAGTAAAAAACTTTCTCAATCTTTAATGACTAACCTTTTTAATTTTGAGTCATACATACCTGACTAAATAAGGAGCATGATTAACTCTGGCCCGTCAAGACAGATTACATATTCGTAGCTTCGATAATGATGTGACACATTCACCTGTGCTGCTGTTGCAGGATTACAGGAGCCATCGTATCTTTATGTTACGAGCAACCGGTAGGTATATAAGTACAGTGAAACAGCTATGTTTATTGTCTGCACGTACTGGAAAACTATGTTACAACAGCCAAAGACAATTTATTACATGGTTTTGAATTCGAAAATCTCCAACAAAATTCTCCATTCAACTCTAGTGAGGATATTACAAACCGCCAGAATATTTTTATATGTCACGAAAGGATATTCAAAACTGTGAGAGGCAATGTACAGAAGGTTAAGAAGTCCTTGTGTAAACTGTCGCAGGAATGGTTTCCACAAGCATGTCAACTAACTGCGTGCATATCGCGCAATTGTGTGCGACCGACAGCAAAAAAGACTAAATTACTGTCATTGGTTGCAGCAGGTTTTCATACTGAACTATATGTGTGAGTACTTCAGCCGTTTTGAGCAAGTGATAATCTCCACACCATACATGAGACATCCTTCCATCATGAAAAACTTGGAGCGCCATATCTTCCTTCATAAAATAGTGAATAGCACTGATCCTTGAGTCTGTAAATCAATTGTCAACTGTTTTCAGGAGGATGTCCCACCTTTTAATGTGAAATTATTTCCTTCTATGAAGATTGTGTCATTTATAAAAGAGAAACTGCAGCACTTTGGAAATAAATTTAGGGAAACGAGATCTATTCTCGATAATTTAAGAAGAGTAAAAGGGCGCATGCTTACTGATGACAGATTAATATATAATGCGTTAAAAATATCTCAGGTGGCTTTCACAGCAAACAGAAATGTCGAAAGCTGAGCAATGGGAGATACCAGAAATTCCTACCGTAATCAGGCAAATTTCTGTAATTCAGGAATGTTAATAATGAGGTAATTGATTCACAGTTAACATTCTTCTCTCATGAAGCAGATGATCACGTTTTGTTGCGGAATAACAGCACAGAGAAACCAAATTTTACAGACCAAATTGTTTGCACGACGAAAAAATGATAAGATCTATCTTATATGAGACCAAAAATGCAATTAATGTTTACTTGCACCATTTGTTGAACTGATTGACACTGATTGTATTTCCATAAAACTTCTGCCATTGCACTTAGATACAGAGCCCTCGTTTGGACACGTGGCCGGTTTAACGAGGATTTGCTTGGCACCGGAAGCACGCCGTTTGCTGGCGGAATCGGACGTTCATAGCCCTCTTAAATTGAAGCGCATTGATTTCTACAGCGCCACCAAACATTAATTGTTTGGTCATACAATGTCATTTCGTGTACATGGTCGGAGTTTTCTGCATTCCAGTATCTATTGGTTTGAATCATTATGAAAATAAAATTGTTCGTCTGTAAAAAAAAAAAGTTAAAAAAAAAACGCGGGTCAATAGAGCGAACATTAACATTAGCCAACCCCAATTGCAGAAATTAACTCTATTCCCATTATCGCGTGATTGCAATTCCTGATCTACAGGTATCTGATGGGGGTTTAATTTTAAAAGTTGCAGATTCCTGTGCAAGCTTTCTCAGAGATTTCTGTGGATGTCTTTCTTACTTGTCTCCAATGCCATCGAGTTTTTCCGCTGTAAGAATGTGGCGTTTTATTATCGGTTTCGTATCAAGTACAGATTCTGTTTCCCTAAATCTATTTACAGATTACGAACCGTTTCTGTGTCATGCTCACGAACAGCAGAGAATCTGTCTATAAAGCTCCGTCTACTTGAATTTGTTGTCACATAGGAATCACACATGAAGATTCTGTGTACATGGATTTTTTGGCATTATAACAGTACTAACCCCTATAACACTGAAAAACGTGGTCTCACAACGTTCAACTACTGTACAGCACAAAGACTTTGAGTAAATACACGGAGAGGTGGGAAAATTGGAGCGGTAAACAGAATGGGTTAGAAACAAGGCAGGCAAATCCGTTAAGCCGGCCAAGCGTGGAAATGAAGGCTCTGTAGAGTCATTAAATTACATTAAGCAAACTTTTAAAATTGTGGTAATTAGCGGAGGATTATGACCCGCATAGTACCGTGATCTCACAAACGAGTGGAATGGCTCAAGTGATTAATGACTTTGGAAAGCCCCTGGTTCAAATTCCTTGGTATAGTAAAAACACTTAAACCTAAACTTATGAAATATCACTTTTGAGAATTCGGTGCTTTAAACTTTTCGCTATTGCTTGGATTTAGGACATTATGTCCAGTTTTCACCATGAAGACCTTCTATAAACCAGTTCTAGTCAGATAACAACAATGCATTGAAAAAGTGATTCCCGTTTAAAGATGGAATTTTATAGGCCTCCCGTCTCATATGCGATGTATGAGATGGGGACCAAAATGACATCTAACTCCTTTCCTGCTGCATTTTGAGGCTAAATATCTGGTGGTATGACTTTCAATCTGTTCATTATACCATTTCGATGCTTTATAAGAAGTCCACTTACCTCTTTAAACTCGTTTTTTGGAATTTTTATGTCAGTTGTAGAATATTTTACTCTCCCAGGCAACCGCAACACACCAAACAGTCTAATAGTATCTAATGGTACCTAATCCTTTACACTACAAGCTACATGCAACCTACCTCGCATCAGAAAGTGTCTTTTTCTCCCATAAGAGCTCTGTGTTGGACCAAAAGAAATGAGAAAGCAACTAAGAAAAAAAGCTTCACACTTACAAAATGATAAAAAAATTACCAAGAATATTAAAGGCATAATCATTAAGGGGCGATAAAAAGTAGGATATTAGATAAAATATGTACAAGTCACAAAGAGGATGATTGCACAGAAGCTTCATTATCAGAGCCCAGAAAGGGACTAGAAACAATAGGGTTGGGTTCCATTTGGATGGCAGTTCAGGGGAATGGAAAGAGGAGAGTTAGGATAGCTTGAGGGATATGGATAGGCAGCAGACAATTGCGCAATGCAGAGAGATGATTTCGCTGGAAGTACAATCGGGACTGAAACCAGAATGGTGATGGAGAAGTATACCAAAACAGGGAATATACACACTGAATAGGGACTTGCGTGGCTCAGATTAGGGGCATCGCGGATGATTAAGATCGCCGAAGAATATGAGCGGAGACTTTGTCTCATATGAGTAGAGGGGAAATCATGGACAATGTTCTGGCTGAACGTAAAGGCACAGAAGAATTGAGGGAAAAGTACCTACTGCATTCTTTTACAGGATGGAACATAGGGAGACGGTCATGCTGGGCTTTGTTGGCAGGTAAGGAAAGAGATAACCGAAAATATGGTTGGAGGGGAAATACATTTATTGAATTCAGCAGTGTGCCATTCATAATGGACTTTCTTTATATTATATATGTATATTAATATTTTTATTTCTCATTTGTTAGTTTCTATTTTATTATTTATTACAGCTTATTGTGAAATATCTAATCTAATACGATATCTTATACTAAATCAAATAGACTTAGTGTATTACAAAAACACATTCCGTTAGACCCGTGCGCCTGTTAAAATTGTTTTGCATTGTATTGATGCCACTGTAATAAATATCTTCCTACTACTCCATATTGAGTTTAGTTGAATCATAGACATTGGTTTAAAAGCCATAAGGAAAAATCAGGGATCGAGTACTAGTGAAGCAATCCCTAGAAATGCATAATTTCATCAAAGTAAGATGTAAGACTTGCCACTGGCATATGCTTTTGATATTTACCGCATTTTGTATGTCTGTTATTATACAGTTAAAGTCTCTTAGCACACAGCACGCCACTGTGTTACCTCTGTCTCTCTTTTTACTCCTTTTCTTTGTGACTGCTTTCTTCATTAACATGCAACTCTTTTCATTTTAAACCTAACCAAATGCAGTAGCATGGAAAGTTGGAGAATGTGCACTGAATTGCTTGCCTCTGTTCTGGTTTACTGTTGCGAGGAATCAACTGGATAATACTGTACTTTTAATGATGGCTTATAGAACTTAAAAATAATATTATTACACCAGAGTAATGAGGATGCGATGGTAGGTGATAAATTTCGCCCTGTAACTCGTGAATTTTATTGGTGAAGTAAACTCTTGCTGTTTCAGATAATCTTCTTTAAACTCGTTTATAAATGACAACCTAACCTGCTACTTAAAACTTTAATATGACATGCATCTTGCAGCGCAATTAACGAGATGTGTGCGATAGGGGTTATTTATGAAAAGGAAATTAATTTAATTGGTTGGTTTTCAGGGATAATGTAGTTCCTTTACCGCTGACTTGTAGTTTTGCCTCGGCTGAGACTCTTCTGCTGGATATTTTTAAGGTCTTCTTGATACTATAGGGGAAGAAGTGGGAAAATCAACTAGGAGGTTAACAAGGTATGTAATGTTATAATATGTAGTTGTTACACTTAATGAGCCTCCCTTACTCCTTGGAGAATTTCTTGGGCAACAATGCCACTTTAGCACTAACAATGGCGGTCACCCTGACGTCCTGACACACTTTAATAACTCTTAAAACGTCCTACTGTTAACTCAATAAAGTGGACCAAGTTGTTCACTAACTTGATATAACTATAATGCTTAACTTGATAATGGCCGATCAAACTATAACAAGCAACTAACCCTGAGATGCCACAGAACTCAACTAGCCCTGAGAGGCATCTGAACTCCACTAATAATATTTCAGCTTAAATAAACGTGGCAGTCCATCGGTCTTTATTCTTTAAAATATGCGTTTTGAAAACTAGAATATTTTCTTCCGTCTTCGCGTCTCTGTTCGATAATATGTTCCTTCCGGTCCTTATTACTTTCCTGATTGGCTGATAATGTCTACGTGACTCTCAGCATGTCACACACATATTGTTACTTTCTGCCCTTCAAGAGGTTATCGGTCTGTCAGTTCATTTTCGTAGCTAGCACATGTTTTATTACGCCTACGCCTACAAAAGTACAACTCTCTAACAGCATACTAAATATTGTGATTTGGTTTATTTACGGACGCTCTTTAACATCTCAAGTCATCAGCGTCCCATTCTATTCAGGGCGTGAAACGGCCGACAAATTTTGTCAGAGGCCTCTTTTTTCAGGCTTGAGGTTCTTTTTCTTGCCGACATGGGACCCACGGCTTTACTTCCCTTCCGAAGGAAGCCATACTTAGGATTTTTACGTCCGAAAAAATCCATCGATCGTGGCCGGGTCTGAACCCGCGATTTTGGGTTTAGAAGGCAAGTATGGTTACCACTACACCACCAGGACCGACTGCATACTAAAAACATCATTTTCAAGGACCCTACTTTAGAATTTCTCCAGAAAATATCATCTATGCAAATATTGTTTATGATAGGCAATAGGTTTCATGTTCCCGTTTTCAGATCAAGAACAGAAAATAGGGAGTGTTTCCACCCTAATAAGAAAATCACATGATACACAACATTTCAATATATGTACAGAAGATAGGAAGAAATGATACCACGCTCATGACTGCAATAAGGAAGTTATATAAAAAAGTAATTAATACAATAACTCTAATTTATTTGGGGGTGACAGTTTATAATTTCCATCTCAATCTGCATTAGCCCCAATGCTGCTGGTATCTTCATGCAACAAAACATTAGAAAGAGTACATTCCTTTGGAAGGGGAAATAAAGGTTTTAGATGTGAAATTTTTGCTGAATATGGCCAGTTTCCAGCTCCTCCTTTCTGACATAAGCATTGTGTAATCTGAACCTGGAAGTTTTATGTTTTCTATTGGAAAGCAAAGTAGTTAGGCCTCTGTCGTGGTACAGTAAACAAAGTTTCGCTTCTCAACTGTCTCGAACTAAGCGGCGTTTTAAAACAAAGTAAAAATGTTCTTAACTTTTCTATATATAGGGGCTACTAGCAAAAAGTCCATAAAAGTCTCTGGAGGTATTTTTTGGTTCATATCTATTATTTTGTTACTGTGGCAAGTATCTTTTCACCACAAAACACACACACACAGTTTTATTTTGTTATTTTTAAAATTTAAAAATATTTTTATTTTTATTTTTAAAAAATAAATTCATTTTTACAAATATTGCTTTACTACATAGTTTTCTTAAAAAAAAATGCATTTTCTTCACCGGATGGGAAGTTTCTCATCAAAGAGAAGATGGGCACGTCAACAGCCAATTGGCACAAAGTGCTCATCTCTGGTGAATCTTTTCCCTTCCAATGACACTTTCAGTGGCCCGAACATGTACACTTTGTTCAAGCCACAAGCATTGTACAAAGTTGATTCCTAAATCGAAATATAATCTTCCAGGGAGTAAATTTCCATCAAATTCTTCAGGAAGGCATAGAAATGTTAGAGCACCTTTGGGAGAAGTGCTTTAGTCTTCAAAAAGAGTATGTTGTAAAAATATCTTTCATATCTGTTAGAAAATGATATGGGGTATGGGAAAGGGATCAACTCTGATACACTGTATTAACAAAGAGCAGTTGGCAATTTTTTCTACACCATTGTTTTACTCGCAATGGCAGATTCTGTGTTTAATTCTGAAAACATAACGTGCATAGCATGTACTCAGCTGAGAATAGCGTGGCTGCGAAGATCTTCATTTACAAAATGTGCCGCAGTGGTGCCAATCTTTGTACAGTGTTTATACAAGCAATCACCGTTAATACGGTTCCAAGAGCAACAGCTCTTGTAGCTACAAACTAAAGCCATTTCCAGGCACTTGCAAGAGCCACTTTAGCACGCTACCGTAGAGCTTAGAGTAGTAATAGGCTTGCTGGGTAATGTTCCCATGCGTTCATTATGTTGGGGACTTCAGAGTAAGTCGCTGGAGCTGAGTGTTTCAGAACCAACCGATTCGGTATAATTAATTCCGCTCACGCCCTTAGGAAACCTGCACCTGACACCCCTAGTCCAAAAAAAAAAATGCCCTATGCTAGTGCTGCAAGCAGTGTAAAACCTCCAGCAGAGTTATTAAAGGCAGAATTCTAGTTAGAATTATATGTAAAGACATACTTTTCTCTATATTTAAAATGTTATCATATATATGTAAATCTGTTTGGATTGGTTTAAAATATTTTACTTTCAACATGTGTCCACATTTCCGGTTTTACTTCATGTTTTACATGTTTGTGAAAAACGCACGTCTTTATATAATTCAACATTTTATTTTTAAAATGTTTCATATTTTATGGTTTGAAAAGCATTTTTGTCAAATAATAATTTTCCTTTTATCTTACTACCATCATTATAAACGGTTCTGGCTCTTCCGTGAAATTGAAACACTGTCACCGCCTTCTAAACGACACCAGTTGAACGCTCACTCACTTGTTTTTGAGACGAGGGAACAGCTATGTATGGGCTCTATGGAAGGTGCGGTACATTTTTTGTGCCAAATGTTAGCAGTACATTGTCATGGTCAATGCGCCAGCCAAATGGATGCAACTCAGGGCGTTTCTGTCGGATGTGATCGGCCAGGAAGCTAAAAAATAATCTTGTAATGCTTCCCATTATCCTGTGTTTGCAAAGGGATTTCAACCATTCCACGACAGTCTAAGAACGAAATCACCATTACATTACAATCTTGACCTTCTTTGGTGTTGGAGAACACGGTAATCTCCAGACTGAGCTCGCCTGTTTGCTTTCAGGATAGCCAAGTCTGATCACCTGTAATGATGGAATTCAGGTATGCCTCGCTATGCTCCGCTATCAGACGTTCACTCACAGTCATCTATTCAGATATCAACACTTTGGGAAAAGACGCGTCTCACGTGTAAGCGACACAGTCATCTGTTCAGACATCAACCTTTGGGCAAAGACGCGTCTCACGTGTAAGCGACACAATCATCTGTTCAGACATCAACACTTTGGTAAAAGACGCTTCTCGCGTGTAAGCGACACAATCATCTGTTCAGACACCAACACTCTGGGCAAAGACGCGTCTCACGTGTAAGCGACACAGTCATCTGTTCAGACATCAACACTCTGGGCAAAGACGCGTCTCACGTGTAAGCGACACAGTCATCTGTTCAGACATCAACACTCTGGGCAAAGACGCATCTCACGTGTAAGCGACACAGTCATCTGTTCAGACATCAACCTTTGGGCAAAGACGCGTCTCACGTGTAAGCGACACAATCATCTGTTCAGACATCAACACTTTGGTAAAAGACGCTTCTCGCGTGTAAGCGACACAATCATCTGTTCAGACACCAACACTCTGGGCAAAGACGCGTCTCACGTGTAAGCGACACAGTCATCTGTTCAGACATCAACACTCTGGGCAAAGACGCGTCTCACGTGTAAGCGACACAGTCATCTGTTCAGACATCAACACTCTGGGCAAAGACGCATCTCACGTGTAAGCGACACAGTCATCTGTTCAGACATCAACACTCTGGGCAAAGACGCGTCTCACGTGTAAGCGATCTTGCAGAATGGTGAACGCAATACCACGGGAAATCCGCTAGTCTATCCACTGTTATTCTTCGATCTTTCCGAACAATGACGGCAGCTGTGTAAATCGTGATCTCTTTCACTGCAGTAGTTGGATCACCTGGACTGCCTTGCTTTGTTATTGAAACGCGGCCCTTCTTAAAATCATTGAACTGCTAAAGTGCGGTTGATTGTGGCAAAACACCATCGCCATATGCTTGCTGTGGTATCCCACATACTTCCATATCGGATTTCTGCAGATGGAAGCAAAATTTCAGTGCAGCGTATTGCCCGTTACGAAGCCGACTGTAAACATTGGTACTTTGTTGGCGCCCTGTACTAAGATGCACGCGCGTATGCACTTTCAATTTTCTCTATCAATCACGTGAGATGTACTGCTTCAAGCGAAAGCAGTATCTCCATTATGTGATAAGAAAAAGAGACAAAAACAACTCTCAGGCTTTATTGGTTAGCCCTCACAGAGACTGATTTAAAAGGGAATTCCTTTAATTATTTATTTTTTTAACCATGGGATATCAAATAATTAACAACAGCATTTATATCTGTGTCGCACAAGCAAAATCGTACGGTTATAACTTCCTCTCCTTTTTCTTTTTTCTTTTGCAATGCCTTTACAATGACTAATTAGTTTGTTTAAGCGTTATAGTGCTTATGGGCTCTGTCACATTATACAAAGCAAACAATAGCAACTACATTGGGAGCACTAAAACCTAAAACGACAATTTAACCCTATGTACACAATAAACAAATATACCTATTCATATTCATTTGAAGGTAAAATTAATTTCCTGATAGTTATATACGTGTCTATGTTTGATTCCTGTAATGAAAATGAAAAACTAGAAAACCATAGCGGATGCAAATCAGTTACAAATGAACCCATATCACTCCTCGTTTTGGAAAAAATAAACAAACTGAGCTGTGATTAGCAGGGCTTATGATTTGACAAGTATTTATTCCTCTGTACCAGAGCATATTGTGACATACGCATTGTTTGACTTATTTTTATTTGAACAGTGTTTAACGCCCGTTTTTACTACAGAGGCACCACAGGCGGTGGACACTTATGATAAATGAGATGAAATGATATATTGGGAAAGTATTTTTTTTCAAAGGAAGGAAACGCTCCAGGCCTACACTTAGGGTATCTCCCCGGCACTTGCCGTTGTGAGGACTGAGAAAAACTTGGAAAAAAACCTCAGTCAGGAAGGACGGTTCTGTGGGACTCGAACCCCAGACCTTCCGCTCACGAGTCTTCGCCTTAACGACCTCTGCCACCCGTGGCGTAATTGTTTGGATTGTTTTGGCGTGTTCGTTTGTTGCTGGGAGATGAAAGGTCGTAGTTGGCGGTTGGTTGTCAGATATTTCCAGGAGCAAATCTTTGCTTTAATCTAATTGGCGATTGGGAGTTCCTCCACATATGTAGCAAGTCTTGTGAAACGACAGGTCATTTTGCCAGATAGAGGTGAATTTCCCACGGCGAGGGGGAAATGTTAAACATCTTAAAAACGTGAGAAATTTAACACCACCGCGCTCTATTTGCACATAATATTATACAATTTCTTTAATATATACCTATGTTTAGACAAATGAATTGTCATTTTAAAATGAGACGTACATTTTGATGCACCTTGTTTTTATTTAAACCCTGAAACCTCCCACGACAATGCTACTAGTCGTCCAACATTAGGTTATTGTTATTAAATATTTAAAGTTTGAGAGTTTAAATAAATGTGTACATTGCATGTTTAAATAGGATTGATAATATATATTTCATAAGAAAATATTTCACATTTCAAATTCTAATAATGCAGTCTGCCAGTAAGCTGCAGTTACTTTGATGTTATGCTCGTTCAAGGGAAAAGAGCGAGATCAGGAATTGGTTTAGACTGGCAAATTGCAAGACTTAAAAATAATGGATAGTTATGGTAGGAGAATATGCCCATTTTGTGAGGAAGCTGGAATTGGGTATGTACTAAAACAGAATGTATTTACTGGTAACCTGAGCAAAACGTTGTTCCCAGAATTTTTTAAAATCAATTAGAGATCGATTGATATGCTGGGACCTGTTTGCCAACCACACTAATTAGTTGAGTGTGGGCAGTTTCCTAGCTAAAGTAAGCAAAGCTAAAAACAATTCGTTTTCTTGTTAGAACGTAATAATTATTATAATTATAAATAATATGTAGCGTGTTTCCATTCATATATCTGGAAATATCATTCTTCCCATTTTTAAAAAATCTACCACCCATACATAAAACATATTTATAGAGTGTATATACGATTTTTAAAAAGCTCGAAACCTCTGTCTCTGTATATGAGTGTCACACATGGTCACTAATAGAAAAACAAAAGAACAAAATCCAAATATACCAAAGAAAAACGCAACGCAAGATCCTTGGAATAATTTTAAAGTACAATCTCCCAGTTATCTCAGACAACAGACATCGCACAGATAGCTACCAGAAGTAAATTGCGGTCGGTCACGTTGCAAGAATGCAGAACCATACAAAATCTTCATGTGCACCCCCGGATAGGACACAAGGCAGACCCAGAAGAAGATGGACAGACCTCTTCAAGGAACATGCGGTTCCAGATTGGTCAAGAGTAGCAAGAGAAAGAGAATGGAAATCTCTAGAGAAGCACCTAGTGCGGTGAGACACAAAGCCAAATAGAGTATCTTAAACAGCATACGAACGACTAGCGTGGAATAGCTCACCACGTTAGGAAAAAGTGAACTTTCCCTACTTGTTAGGGGGCCTTTGCTCTTAAGGAACACAATAGGTTATCTTATATAGGATTTTATAACAATAAAGATACATCTTTACCTACTACTACTACTATTACTACTGCTGCTGCTACTACTATTACTACTACTACTACTATTACTACTACTACTACTACTACTACTACTACTACTTCTACAACTACTACTGCTACTATTACTACTACTACTAATATTACTATTACTACTGCTGCTGCTACTACTATTACTACTACTACTACTACTATTACTACTACTACTACTACTACTACTACTACTACTTCTACAACTACTACTACTACTACTACTACTACTACTACTATTACTACTGCTACTAATATTACTATTACTACTGCTGCTGCTACTACTATTACTACTACTACTACTACTATTACTACTACTACTACTACTACTACTACTACTACTTCTACAACTACTACTACTACTACTACTACTACTGCTACTATTACTACTGCTACTAATATTACTATTACTACTGCTGCTGCTACTACTATTACTACTACTACTACTACTATTACTACTACTACTACTACTACTACTACTACTTCTACAACTACTACTACTACTACTACTACTACTGCTACTACTACTACTGCTACTATTACTACTGCTACTAATATTACTATTACTACTACTACTGCTACTACTACTACTGCTACTACTACTACTACTACTACTACTACTATTACTACTACTATTACTACTGCTGCTGCTACTACTACTACTGCTACAGCTACTACTACTACTACTACTACTACTACTACTACTACTACTAGTACTACTGCTACTACTACTATTACTATTACTAATACTACTGCTACTACTAGCTACTACTATTACTACTACTACTATTACTGCTGCTACTGCTACTACAATTATTACTACTATTACTAGTACTGCTACTATTACTACTACTATTACTATTACTACTACTATTACTATTACTACTACTACTACTACTAATACTGCTGCTGCTACTAGTTCTACTTTGACTTAATCAGAGTTACAGGCATTTATTTACTTGGCAAGGTTAAAGGCCATGGAGTTTCCTTTTCCACGTTAGGTAAAATATTAAGCGTAGATTAGGCAAGTTATGTGTGTGAAGGAATCTCAAGAGAACATGTTAATCATTTAATACCGATAAATAAAACAATCATTAAACGCGTAAACCATTAACACTGCATTGCCGCAATGTTTAACCCAACACGTCTTTATTGAGTCACACGGCACTGGGTTCAAGTCCAACAAGGGACGTGACACAAAGCTTTTGTTTCTTTGTGAGAGCTGCAGCATGCAAGGCTCTAAATTTTTAATCTCGCAGCCCTCCTACCTCTGTCAGCACAGTCCGCACGGAAACCAAGTTTGTATGCTTTGCTTATTCTGGACTACCAGCCAATATTTTAATACCACGCCTGTGTGCGTGCTTTAACTACGATATTATATAAAAGATCGAAAGTTAACTACTTCAAGAAAACCCATTTGCTTGGAATGCTTTACTTTGCATGATGCGGTACGGAGAAATTCAGTTTTTCTCAACTGTAATCGTAATTTCTTTACGGCATAATTTCTCCCACTAAAATTTCAGTTTGCACTATATTGTTAACGATTAGGTGCTACTAGTTTCATTGTTATCACTTTCGATTCCTGCCTGTGATAGGTGTACATGTTGAGACATGTTCAGCTTCACCGTAGCAAAAGCGACGAAAAATATGCTTCTCTGAAATTCTGCTTTCGTCTCAACAAATCTTCAGTTGAGGCCTATGGAGTGTTTGTTCTTATTTATAGCACAGTTCGAATGTGTTTTTAAATGTTTAAAGAAGGAAGGCAGTGAATTTCAATTGAAGGTTTGCCCGGCGCTCCAGTTTGTATTCTAACGGAAGAAAACATTGACAACGCTGTTGTTATTGTGAGAGACGATCATCGATAAGAACACTTTTAGAGATTGTGAAAGTTGCACTGGGAGCCACCCACACGTTGATAACTGAGAAGTTGTACGAGAAGTTTGGGTTCCAAGACTATCGACACTCAAGGAATTGTTTACCAGCATTTCATACCTGCGCACACACAACTGTAAATGAGCAATACTACAATGTTGTCCTGAAAATTCTGCAAGGATATATCACAAACTTGCAACAAGCTGGATGCTGCACCACGATAATGCACATCCCAAATGTTGTTGCTGAATATCACACTAAAAACAACTTGAAGTATTACGGCATCCAGAAAGTAAGTCCCAGTGGCGCCTAGAGATGGCACCGCTAGTCGGATAGGAATGCCCATGCGCAGGAATAGAGAGGAAGTATGTGGTAATAATGCAGTAAAATTTCAGCCTTGTGACGGCCGTGGTTACCGCGCTGTGCTAGGATAAAATGGGTGCTCTGATATTGTCTCCCGCCAACTGCGAAGTTCGTGCAGTCATCCGAGGTTTGCACGCTCAAAAGCAAAGTCCAGCAGAGATCCATCGCCAATTGTGTCAAGGCTTCCGGGAGACAATTTCGTGCACAAGGGAGCGAGACATCTGGGGAATTGACAAGAGAGTTCTGAAATTGTGAAGCGCCGGTTCTGCTCAATTGCTTGCCGCACACTTTCCAACACTTCTGCCGTCACCAGAGATGATCGGCCACTACGGTCGTCGTCGTGAATATTGGTTCGTCCTTCAGTGAACTGCCTGCACCATCGTCTTACCATAATGTCGTGTGCATACACTTGACACAATTGGCGATGGATCTCTGCTGGACTTTGCTTTTGAGCGAGCAAACCTCGGATGACTGCACGAACCTCGCAGTTGGCGGGAGACAATATCTGAGCAGCCATTTTCTCCTAGCACAGCGCGGTAACCACGGCCGTCACAAGGCTGAAACTTTACTGCATTATTCCCACATACTTCCTCTCTACTTCTGCGCATGCGCATTCCTATCCGACGAGTGGTTCCATCTCCAGGCGCGATTGGGACTTACTTTCTGGATATCCCTCACTCTCCCTATGGTCCGCATTTAGCCCCTTATGACCTTTTTCATTCCCCAAATCATTCCTAACTGACAATATCTGAATTAGACAATTAGCAGGCTGCTAGTCATGCTGAGAGTAAAGATAACAAGATATTCTTGCTGACGTCACAAGACGGAAATGCGACTGCAGGACGCATACACGGAATATGTAGGACAGACGCTAGATAAGTGAAGACTTTCGTATACTGGGACATAACTTTTACGTTGGACGGAAAGTGGACGAAGCACAAAGCAGGAGTGAAAGCAGCAGAAACTCTCCGGAGTCGTAGCAGAATCCCAGACGTGCCTGTAAGTGTACTGGAAACAGGGGGCACTAGTAAGATCTGGAGCAGAAATTTGTGAATGGGATCAAACTGCGAATCTAGATTCAGTGAGGGCACGTTTTCTAAAATGAATTTTAGCGCTAGGGAGGTTTCCCGTCGAATTGAAATAATAGGAGGGAATTTGGACCTATAACAGAACTTAAAGTGTAAAAATCAGAGTAGAGAAGTTCTGGCGATAAATTATTCTCGGGAATAAAATTCTAATTAGGGCATTGTGCTAAGTACCATCGGATTACAGTTATCCAAATCAAGAAATGAACTGTGAAATATGGTGGGCTCCATTTGGATGTCGGTTCAGGGAATAGAAAGAGCGCATGGAGAATGGTTAAGAACCGCTTGAAGGATATGGATAGGCAGCAGAAAGTTGCTCAATGCAAAGAGACAATTTCGCTAGAAGAAGAATCGGTGCTAAAAGCTCAATGGGTGGCGGGGTGGGAGCAGTTACATTATAAGAACTAAACTCACTAGACAAGGGGCTCGCATGGCTTAGATCAGGGACATGGTGGATGATTAAGATCACTGACGAATATGAGGGGAGAATTCGTTCCCTCTCTCAGGGGGGAGGGATTCATGGTAATATATAGTAGCTGAATTTGAAGTAGGGGAGAGTGGAAGGAAAAGGATCTACCACACCTTTACAAGATAGAACAAAGGGAAATGATCATGTTGGGCTCTGCTCACAGGAGGAGAGATTTTGTGATGAAAGTGAGACAGCTCAGGTTTGAAAAGACTCATAATCTCGGAGGGGGTGGAGGAACAAATTGATTGAGTCCAGCAGTGTGCGCGTCATTCAAACGTGAATTTTTACTATATTTTATTTTGTTAAATTATTTTATTGTTATTTATTATATTTTATGTTAATTTTAATATACATATTATATAGCTTATTGCAAAATATGTAATATAATATATTATATTAAATCATACACACATAGTGTATTATAAAAACACATTTGGTGCGTTGGTCTCGTATGTCTGTTGAATTTGTATTTTATTGGTGCCACTATAATAAATAAGTTCCTATTACTGTTCGGTAATATTGCTACTGCCCTGATACCTTCCGTATACTCAATGTATCGTGATTATGACAGGTGACTGGCGTGACCTTGACCCCGAGCATTGCGAACACACGCCAACAATGCTCTATAAACTACATATGCAATGCAGATGTGTCAGTCCAAAAAGAGCCAGTCGACAGATTTTACTCCCGTTTAAGTGTTCAGTACTTCGAAGCGAAAGATTCGTTGCTATCATTTCCCGGGCAAATTGTGCATTATTCATTATCATTACAGTTGAATGAACATTTAAAATGATTCCTATCAAAATAAAATATTTGCAATATGACCCCAAGAAAGATGTGAAGCTCTCCTGAAACCCGTCTTTGTACATCAACATGCTATGCCTAGTTCAGGCAACAACTATGTAAAATTTAACATGTGCAATGAGCGATAAATATCAACTAACTCCTATTTTATCCCATTTGGAGAGAATGCTTTGTATCTCCGGACAACAATGATTGCATGTCCTACTGGCTGGAAACGTGTAGATAATTTGCTTTATAGCTAAATGCATCCATGTCATTTACATAATAAAACCGATTAATTAGAAAACAAACGCTCTGCCAACGTACAACAAATGTGTTTATTTGTGGGACCGATCATTAAAAACAGAATTACTGCAGGAACGTGATTTAGTTTAAAACTACAAAGCTTGTGTTTTGCTAATCCTTACGCTCTTAAAATGGAAAACATAAATTAGATATAGCTGCTGTGTTGAACTGGTTCATAAACAGGCACTCTTTATCATCTTTTAAATAATTTAAAGCGCTCCACTACGCCCAGCAATATCACACCAATCTTTCATCTCCTTTTTCTTTTCTCTTCATCTTCTTATTCTTATTACAATTAGTAGTAAAAAGTTGTATAGTGAGTTATTTGAATAGCTGGCCAGCAGAGCGCGGCTACATAATGAGTGAAGTAAGTAGTCAAGGCCATATAACATATGTGCCGGTAGTAACTTGTAGTTAGTTTGAGGGATACTTTGGTTACTCTATTCTTTTGTTGAGCGAAAATTGTGTGCTAATTGTTCTTCGTTAGTTATATTACTACATATTGTCTTGAAAACGGTTTTATGTTCGATGTGTGTGTGTGTGTGTGTGTGTGTGTGTGTGTGTGTGTGTGTGTGTGTGTGTGTGTGTGTGTGTGTTTGCAGAGAAGTGCTAAAGCGATAAACAAGATAAACAAGAGAATATTTGGGAAATGGTGTTAGAAATATTTGGGAAATGGTCCAGTTAGAGGAACTGTTAACTAACTTGTTAAAAAGTTACGACAGACAAAATCTCTCAATGACAAGAAACGTGTTACGAACCACCGTGTTATTACGGAAGAAAATTTAGATGAAACACATAAATTTCCTATGCAGACGCCGGCAATGTATTTCCGCTAAGGAGCATCGTTTTCAACATTTCTTATAATTCGGCATAACTGTGCATACTGATTACATGCAACAGCTACACAACATCCAAAGAAAGCAAAACGTACGTCAGATTTAGTTGGTAATAACAACCTTGGGCCATTTTTCATCAAAGGACATCTAACCTCTGACATTTATCTACATCTACTGGAGAATATCATTCTAGCTTGCCAATGTTTGTTTTCGGTGTTAGTAAGAGTATAAAATAATATCTTTAAATAGTGTCTAAAGCCCGTTTTTACTACTATAGCATTACAGGCGGTGGACACTGATTATACGTGTAATGATAAATTGGGAAAGGATATTTTTAACGGAAGGAAGCGTTCCAGGTCTTAGGGCACATTCCTGGAATTTGCCATTTATGAGCACTGAGAAAAATCTGGAAAATATCTTAGTGTGGAAAGCATTTCCTAACGGGAATCGAACCTCTGACCTCCCACTCACCAGTCAGCCTTAATGACATCAGCCGCCCGTGTCGACAGACTGTGAGACTATTAAAATCACACCGTATCAATTAGAACAGAAACAGAGAATCGGAGCGGAGATGCATTTGACCTTTCAGTTACAATTTTCATGAAAGTTAGAACTTTGCTTGATAGTAAATGGTGCTCAGGTAAAAGCAGACAGAAAGACGTAACATTTTAACTTAAAACAGTTGTGATATAATCAGAAACACTCTAAACTGCACCAAATGAAACGTTTTTTACTCCAATAAAATTTTAATGTTTACTCTCCGCTTTTTATATTGAATTTCTAAGGACGATGTTATGAAATAAAAGTGTTAAATTAGCATTATATAGCCTATTGTTTTAATATAAAAGCAAAACTTGCTTTGTTATACTATCATTATCGCAATCAACAGCACCAACTCTTTTCATTTTCAATGTTTTAGCGTAGTGAATTTGCTTTAGTTAGGTGCTGTACATTGCACTGCCAGTAAAAATTCTCACCTGGCTATGGTTAGCTGTTCGTTTATCACAGTAACAACATGTAAAAGAAAAGACTGTTCTTTCTGTTCTTCTATTCCCAACTGTCAGGTATAAGATGTTATTCTGGTTATGTGTAGAGATAAACCGCTATATTACGTTAATTTAATTTAACGTAGTCAAGGAGAAACCTCACTAAAATTTGAGGCATTATGATAAAGCAGGGTTTGAGCTTCTGGAACATCCTCCTTACTCTCCAGATGCAGGTCCTAGAATTTTTAGACTACCGCAAAGCTGAAACAAAACCTTGAACATTTTGACAGATAATGAAGTCAAAGAAGTTATAAACAGTGGTTTATAGAGTTTAGAGAACCCTTCTTATAGAATGATGTAGACATATTTAGTCATTGCAGGGGAAATGCAACCCTGCTGCACCAATCTTTATAATTATTAATTTCATGGTTTTCGTTTTTGACTCAAATGTAAACTATTCCTGAGTGCTGACATACGAATTTATTGGTAACAGCATGATTCTTACACCTGTATCTTCTAATACAGTCCAATCCCATCAGAACGATTTGACTTCACTTGTTCATAGCAGTTGCTTGCTTTATGCTCCGAGATAGCAAGTACAGCCAAAACTGAGAATCTGGCAGTAGGCAGCATCTAAGGTGGAGAGAAATGTATCGTTGATTGGCTGCTCGGCTTCCATAGCAACACAGAAAAACGCGAGCCTTGAAACTTCGTTTAGCTGTAACAATATTCAAATGTTGGTGTAGTGAGCCTACTTGTTTCAAAAGATCTCGCTACACAAGTATAACTTTTAAACGTATTACTTTTCATGCTATTGCATTTAGCTCCGACTGTATTGAAGCGATTGGTGTGGTAACCTGTTTGTAGCTTCGATTATCTATGGCACCATTCCGGTGTACATAAAATTACGTATTAACAGTAAATCTTGTGTAAATGCATCAATATGTATATATTGTTTTTAAAGTACATTTTCCCATTATACACCTGCTGTAGTACCTGTGATGTGTTATAATTTGTGTTGAAATATAGCAGGTTTACTTTATCCGCCTTCTGTTATCTAAAACAGTAAGTAGGTATAATTGTGTATATCAAATATATTGTGTAATTTTAACTTAAACTCCTGATGTAGAGGTACGGCTGCACCAACTTTTTATGTCACGATCAACCACTGGGGGGTGAAGCATTGGGTAAAACCGTATCTATACTGAAAGGGTATTTTTATAAAACGATTTCTTAGTTTTCCTTTAAATCTAAATAGATTTCATTGTTCCAACATTTGTTTTCTTTTTAATGCGTTATTTGCTCGTTTTTGTGACTAACTGATACAAGTCGAATCTATTTAAGCATGCAGGGAAAGCAATAATCTTTGTTTTCAATTTTATCTGAAGTTCCTTCATTAAGGGTGGTTGTTCTTGCTTTTAAATAACACTGGGCAGCTTCCCTTCTATCTGCACTTTACTGAAACTTAAATTAAATTGTTAATGAAAAGAACGTTTTAACTGAAGCCCGTTGGAGCGCCTGCTTTATTAGCAAGTAGATTACTGCTTTTATATCCCTTAAAAAAACGAAAAAAAAAAAAAAAAAAAAAAAACTCTCTGAGAAACTCGCTGCTGAATGTTTGGTCCTAAAAAGTCCCTTTTGTAAGTTTCAATACCTGACAGTTGGGAATAGAAGAACAGAAAGAACAGTCTTTTCTTTTACATGTTGTTACTGTGATAAATGAACAGCTAACCATAGCCAGGTGAGAATTTTTACTGGCAGTGCAATATACAGCACCTAACTAAAGCAAATTCACTGCGCTAAAACATTGAAAATCAAAACAATTGGTGCTGTTGATTGCGATAATGATAGTATAACAAAGCAAGTTTTGTTTTTATATTAAAAACAATAGGCTATCTAATGCTAATTTAACATTTTTATTTCATAACATCGTCCTTAGAAATTCAATATCAAAAGCGGAGAGTAAACATTAAAATTTTATTGGAGTAAAAAACGTTTCATTTGGTGCAGTTTAGAGTGTTTCTGATTATATCACAACTGTTTTAAGTTAAAATGTTACATCTTTCTGTCTGCTTTTACCTGAACACCATTTACTATCAAGCAAAGTTCTAACTTTCATGAAAATTGTAACTGAAAGGTCAAATGCATCTGGGGAAAAAAAAAAAAAAAAAAAAACAGACTATCTGTTGATGATGTACCTTGAATATCTTAGGGACTAGCCGCCTACTTTTCTTTTGATTTCAAGGTAATAGCGGTGGGTCCGTTATCCACATATAATAACAAATATATACATAGAAATTTCTACTTCTCAACCTGAAAAATCTCAAATGATGGTTCTAAATCGTCTTTGAGTAGGTGTCAACATTCGAGTAAGCTCTTGTATTTAATTGTTTCGTCCTTAATTCTTTAGTTGTATTTATATATGCGTACCCGCATTAATAAAACTATTCTCAAAAAGGCGAAATGCATTCCATGAGATAGAAAAGTGATGACTTCAGTTTTTTGGTCCGGAAAAAGAATTCTCTCGATTGTCTACTTGGAGAGGATTTTTTTATTTGTTTATTTATGGACGCTCTTTAACATCTCAGGTCATCAGCGTCCCATTCAACTCAGGGCGCGAAACGGCCGACAAATTTTGCTCAGAGGCCTCTCTTTCAGGCTTGAGGTTCTTTTTCGTACCGTAAATGTACGACACGGGACCCACGGCTTTACTTCCCTTCCGAAGGAAGCCACACTTAGGATTTTTACACCCGAAAAATATTCATCGATCCTGGTCGGGTTTGAACCCGAGATACTTGGAGAGGGGATAACCATTACTGGAGAATAATACGCATCACTTTTGCAGGTAACGAAGACAGCGATCGTGGCAAAGACGTCCAGAAATGGTTAAAAAGGTGTTGTTTCGCTATGAAAATGCGCCGGTGTATTGAAACCGCATCGCTCAAGATAGACTGAATTAGATTTTAATGCTTCCGCATCCACCATACTGTAGTTCATGATGGTCTAGTGGTAACCATACTTGCCTCCTAAACCCAAGATCGTGGGTTCTCGATCCCGGCCAGGACCGATGGCTTTTTTTCGGGCGTAAAATATCCCGTGTCCCATGTCGTAGATTTACGGCACGTAAAAAGAACCTCAAACCTGAAAAAAGAGGCCTCTGAGCAAAATTTATCGACTGTTTCACGCCCTAAATAGAATAGGACGCTGATGTCCTGAGACGTTAAAGAGCATTATAAATAAAAATATTCACCATACTCACCTCGGATTACCATCTGTTGCCGAAACTCAAATCTGTTCTGACTGTACACAATGAAGAGGAGCAAGTGGGTTGAACCCCGAGGAGATTGAACTTGTTCTCTTTCATATTAAACTAAATAACTTACCAAACTACTCTCATAACATTTTTAAAGACAAATCGTGCAATCATAATTTCTAATTGTCGTCCGCAACACATCTCAAGAAAAGAGCGAAATTTGAGAACCTGGAGCTTGTTACAAGGAATGTTAGCAGCTGCGAGAGTAAGACACATAGCTTTGAAAAATAATTCATTTTTTTCCATATGGATAAGAAATACCTACTTGTTTTTCGATTTATGTAGCTAATTGCCTTTCATCTGTGCTTTATCGAAACATCCATTCTTTTGATCACAAACTATACACGTTTGCCTTTACAATTTTTAGTAAATGCATCTCAACACCTTCTATGATTTTAGATTTGCAGAAAAAAGCAATGACACTACAGGAACCATTGTAATAGAACTCAATATCTGTGTTTTCGGTAACAAAGAAACAGACTTATATGTAACTCCTTCTGATGCTGGAGAAAACAAAAACCCAGTAGCAAAATAAATTAGTTAGTAGGGGGAAAATAAAGAGAGGAACTTGTTAAAGTATGACATTTCGTTCTTCAGAGGATTAAGAATACAGAGAGAAAACCCCTTTATCAAAACAACATTGTCAGATGATATTGAACATTTAACATTCTCCTAACATTCAACAGTCTAAGCAAGTAAAGAGCGATGGAAATAGAGTAAAGTAGAGAACCCTCGTTTTAGGCTTCTTGGCTTTCCAAGAAAATCTAAAATTTATTTTAAACTTGTTTTTGCACTGCGATATCTTACGCGAGAGAATTAAAATAACAAATAATCCCAAATATGTAGCTTTATGTAATATCAAACGGTAATATGTAATCGCAATGGTCGAAATATGTAATAATACATTTCAATATATCAGGAGTAATAGCGTAATTCACAAACACTTGTTAATTTATTGATGGATACAAAGGAAGAGATAGAAACGTAGAAACTCCGGCCCTACTAATAACCATATCTTGTTCATTATTATTTTCAGATTATGTTTGACTGTTTTTGTGTGACAAAAAATGCCAAGAACATGAATTTGAAAAAAAAAAAAAAAAAAAAACTGGAGATGGTATTTATGCAGTTATATTTGCTATTGATTAATGGTTTATATTATTTAGTAATTTTGCAGTATAATGCTCACATCTCTCACGATCTTTTTCCCCTCGCTATTCCGCACCCCCCCCCCCCTTCGATTATCGGGTAATGTGGTAAAACTGCTGCAAAGCGCGGAAAACAGAATTCACAGTTCAGTTATTTATGATAAGTATAAAGCCATACCACCCTTGCCAGCTACCTAACCTGTCTGTTTTGCATCCTGGTAAAATTCAGAAATGTGACGCTTTTTGAGTTAATCCAATGTACAGATTCAGGAGGAAATTAAAATGCCAATAATAACAATAATAACGTTAAAATATTTACCGACATTCACAAACAACCAATGAACAAACAAAACCAAAACGCAGAATTAAAAAAAAAAGCACAATTTATTTGCATTTGTGATATTCTGCATAATTGCCTATTATTTAATGATAAATACTTCGAATTTCACATATATTTTGAAAAGAAAACGTGGATTTTCTTAACATTTTAAATACTGAATCTGTAACTTACACGATTAACAATTGATTATTAAACACATGTTTGCTGAGGCGATAGAGACGACATCAGATACATTTATTAAAGAACTAATCCCCACTTTGATTAATTTAGCAGCCAATAAGGACATACCCATGAAATCTTCGCATAACTAAACTGCCTTGCCATCTAGTGACTAGTTTTAGAACTTCAATAAGAACGCATATACTTGACCGGAAAGCACGTCATTCGTTTTAGTTGCCAAGAGCCCCGGTTTGGCCGCATTTCCTTCTTCCGGATTTATCCACTTCTGACATTAACTGATAACTGCATGAATATTATGTTCGGAGGCAAAGTATATATATACTTTCTAACTTTACTATAAATATGTCATATTTACATGCATTATAATTTTAATTTGTTCCTATTATCTCTGTATGTTATATAATATATAATTATGAATAATGTACTCTGTATTTCACTGGTGTTATTCGCCTTAACTGTTGCCAGGGTAAATAAATGCTTACAATTTCGGACGGCACCCGTGTTAGACCCGACAACTGATGGGTTCTTATTACAATATGCTAATTGATGATAAAAAAAATAATGACCGACTTTTCTTCTCATTATTTTTGTATTGACAATGAGCTTATTGTGAAATGAGAGCTCATTTCTTGTCGGGTTTAGCTAATGATGTCGCCAGAAATTCTTCAATAATGCTTTTAATCGCCACCTAAATGATTTACAACAATCAAGCAGCCACTCACTTAAGGACACTTGTTAAGAGGTTGTAAATTGTAGATAAAAAAAAATAGATTTTTAGGCTTTGTGCATAATATGAAAGTTATAGCTTACAGATTTTTTTTTTGGTGATTTTAAATTGATCAAATAGTATTTAAATGTGGCCACCATTCTGTTACACAACACATGTCCTTTTTTTTTTTTTTTTTTTCATTTGCTAAAACTTTGCATATTTTTAACTTTGGTGCTCGAGCCCGGCCAGGACCGATGGATTTTTTTCGGGGCGTAAAAATCCTAAGTATGGCTTCCTTCGGAAGGGAAGTAAAGCCGTGGGTCCCGTGTCGTACATTTACAGCACGAAAAAGAACCTCAAGCCTGAAAGAGAGGCCCCTGAGCAAAATTTGTCGGCCGTTTCAAGCCCTGAGTTGAATGGGACGCTGATGACCTGAGCTGTTAAAGAGCGTCCATAAATAAATCATTCAAAAAACAAAAAAAAAAAAAAACTTTAGTGCACTTTTCTTAAAAAGTATGTTAGACAAAGCTATAAATTCTTTTGTGCATATGCGAAACACATTGCTCTATAGAGTTGTTGAAAACTTTGAACTTAATGTATGCAGAAAAAAAGCATAAAATAATAACACAATATCAAACATGTTCAAAAAATTAAACTTTTGCTTTAAATTCCATATTATTACACCAGCAATGTTAAGTAACATGTTTTCAAACTCATTTTGAAATCTGAGGAATATAAAATTAATAAATTATGAGAAATGTGCACGTAAAACAGTAGAAATTTTAAAAATTAATATTTTTTCTGGTTTATTAAAATAATTATAAAGTAATAACAAGTAAGGAGCCAAAATTTAAAAGTTTTATAATTTAGAAGTAATTGCTTAATAAGAAGTAAAAGTTTCATTTGCATAGACAGTATTGTTTTTCAGAAATCTCAGCTTGTATTATGTTGAGGTTCAGCACGAAAATTGTCATTATGTTTCTGCCAAGTGTCCTTACTTCAAGCATTTTATAAAATGAAATCCGTCCCAAAAATGCTTACTGCAGCTGCGTTAGCAAAAATAATTTATTCTTATTCCCACCAATAGAGCATTAAACTATAACAGCAGAAAATTTGCAAAAATAAGAAAAGAATTACAAAAGTGCAGAAACGGGCAGCAAAGTATGAAAAAGAAAAAAAGTTTAATCCTTCCCGTAATGTTTCATAGTTCACGAATATAATTTCTATTCACTTAGATCTAGGGTCACCATTAAAAACAGACATTGTGCCATAAACTCGGTCTCTATAAATTAACACAATCACTGATTTTATTTTATATACTTCAACATAGGAGTATAAAAAGAAAAAATCGTTTCAAAACCGTATATGGTAGGTACTGCATTTCTAAAGGCAGATTTCGATTCTACACCTAAAAAATTAAAAAACCTAATGTAACACATGCCGGAAAATGTGTCAATTTTCTAAAAAAAAAAAAAAAAAAAAAAAAAATAGTTTAGAACATCAATTAGAGCAAATGTAGTTACTGGAAATTAAAATCTTCCATACGTTGGTTGGGAGTCATATAGGAAGGTCAAACGCTCAGTTTAAGCGTAAACAACTTAATTTGGAATAATGAGTTAACACAGATTAGTAAAGTATCCAACAAGAAACAAATATTTCTCAAGTGTTTATCTTGTTAGGTTTTTAGAACACTTGTTTTCCACCAGGCATTACCGATGACGAATATATTCAACTTGAAATACGACGAATGTCAACTTTCAGCAGCACAGTATGAAAATATCAGATTAGCCGTTTTTCATGTGCAGAAGTTTATTCGTGAGCATTACCACTGTATACTTGCAC
The DNA here is from genome assembly GCA_030762175.1 of Metallyticus violacea. Classification (NCBI taxonomy): domain Eukaryota; kingdom Metazoa; phylum Arthropoda; class Insecta; order Mantodea; family Metallyticidae; genus Metallyticus; species Metallyticus violacea. The sequence goes on along the minus strand of CM060836.1, from coordinate 9,166,657 downwards.
CACAAACCGAATAAAGCAGCGGAAAATCCTCAAGAATTATAATATCAGTAATAAGTAAATGTTCACCACATAAAACAATAAAAAGTATGTCACGCAGGACCTCAGTAAACTAAGCGAATTTCTCAGAAAGTTGAATAACTTTAAAAATGAATATAAAATGCAATTATGGCTTTATTAATTAGAGAAATAAAATAAGCTATGGCAATTACTGTGCGATATTTGGGGAAGAAAATTAGAATTCTTGCAATCTATAAGTATTACACTAAAGAAAAACTACATTTCTAGAATTATTATTATTATTATTATTATTATTATTATTATTATTATTATTATTATTATTATTATTGAGATTAAACCACAAAAATTAATGGTACACTATTAAATATGTGAAATATATAACCTACGACAAAAATTTGCTGTGTTGGCGTTTTTAAATATTTTTACATTCATGTTTATGAACTGAGCCTTTGATATCATTATTACATTCACCGAAATAGAAATAAATAACAGAAATTTTCGGCTTATCTGTGTATTTAGAAAGTTTATACATGTTCAAAAAAACAAAACATGTTACTTTTTAGAAACAATTACAATGAACAAGGGTAATATACACAATCCACAATAAACAATCGAAAGCTCCAATTTTCAATGGCCATGAAATTTAATTTACAATTGATTGTAATGAAAACTTGTAATTCAAACGTTTTCTGAAGGTTATTACAGAGCGCTCTTACGTACATATATAATTCTCATACATATTAGATTAATATTTTACAGCTGTTATCTTCATCACAATGCTTTTGTTAAATATAAAACATATACATTGTTATAAATACAGTTTATATTTTGAGTTAATTTGTCCTTTTACTTTGAAACGCTTGAGAGAAAATTAAACGCTAGAGCGCTTTTTAAATTTATATTTTCAAATATATCCCTTCTCCTAATGGTCCGATTTTCTTAATTTTCAGAAACTATTTTTCTTTATTTTATTTCAATGGTATATATCGAGTTTTTTTGCGAAAAGACAAATATTGGTGCCGCTGGAGGGATTATTAAATTTCTGTTCCAATAACCCAATTTCTCTGATTTCTAGAAACTATTTATACGGAGTTTCGCCGCGAAAAAACAAATATTAATGCCGCTAGAACTAGTTTTAAATTTTGGATTTCAGGTAACCTCCCCTTCTATAATAGTCTGATTTCACTAATTTTCAGAAACTTTTTTTTTCAATAAGATATGCCAAGTTTCATTCAGAAAGAATAAAAATTGCGAAAATTTTCGTTTTAACCCTCACGCTTTAAATTAAGAGTTACAAAGCAAACCAGAAATTATTGATCATTGGCACGCTGTTCCAGAAACTTCTACGGAATGGACTATAATGGAAATTCCATGTGCAGTCTATTGATTTGTTAATTTTGTTTATTTATGGACGCTCTTTAACGTCTCAGATCATCAGCGTCCCATTCAATTCAGGACGTGAAACGATCGATAAATTTTGCTTAGAAGCCTCTTCTTTCGGGGTTGAGGTTCTTTTACGTAACGTAAATGTACGACACGGACCCATTGCTTTACTTCTCTTCGAAGGAAGCCATACTTTGGAATTTTGCGACCCTGGCCGATATTGAACCCGCGACCTTGGGTCTACGAGGCAAGTATGGTTATGAGACAGCAAAGCATAGTTTACTGGAGTGTGGCGCTCTGGAAATACAAATAACATATTTATTAAGATACGATACTTAAGATATAATTCCTAAACTTGCAGGAAAAATTCCAGAGCTCACTGAAACTCTAGATCTGAAATAACAAACTTAATATTGAAGAGGTACACATAGAACCCCTTTGGCTCAAGTGCCAAACGGTATCCACACACTCCAACATAATCTAAATCTTTGTTTGATAGTAAATGCAATTCAGTTTCCAAGATTAACTGGTATTTACAAATAAAATAACTTTAGTTCAGCTTCTAAGTATTTTTAAATGAACAATATATCAAATTACTGGAAGTCGCTGTGCTTTTGTATGCCTTTATTTCCTGATTAACGTCAAAACAAATTATCCAGAGACTTCAGGATGCTTTTGGAGATGAAGCACGATTAGAGAGAACGTTTATGACTGGTTTGGGGATTTCAGATACGTACGTCATTATGAGAAGCCTAAGCATTCGAAAGAAATTTACGCAGTTAAAAAGTTCCCGCATACAACTGCTTGCATAATTTTATGTTTTCTTTTAGAGACTGAATTTTGGGGAAACCAACACTTAAACGTGAGCTATTTATAAATTACTTCAGTGACTGAAAACAACGGGGGTAATTTGATAAGTAACTTGGGGTTGTATATTAAAAAGAACAAATTTAGTTTTACAACGTACTTTGTTTTTCCGTATAATCCCCTCGAAGTTCAATGTACTTGCTACAGCATTTCTCCAGGTTCGTGATTCTCTCCTGTAGTGAGTTTTTTCGAAGTACCCAAAGTACTCGTTTACCTCTGGTATTGCCCCTTCATTTGACTTAAATTTATGTCCGGCCAGAATTGAATTTCGAGAACAGGTGGTAGTCCGAGGGCAAGTGGAAACATATTTGCCAATTTCTCCTGAACGACGCGACTTGAATACACTTGCGCATTTTCTGATGAAACAACTTTTTGGTCATTTCCGGATGTTTCTCAGCGATTACCTTCAGTCTTTTCAAAATTGATGCATAGTACTCTCTTAATGGTTTATGTGATAAACCAAGAGAATGTCTTTTGAATCTCAAAACATTGAATTCATCACCTTCAAAAATGCATTTTGCCTTTTTCGCAGCCGGTCGTCTCGAGCAGTTCACTGTTTAGTGAATAGACCTACTGTCCAATGTCACAAAACGCCGTGAAAGAATCGGCTGGATTCTTCTTAAACGCTTCCATGATCAATGTTCGCATAATTGTCTTTTCAGAATGCGCAGACGCGGCACCCGTCTTGAGTATTTTTTCAAGTGTAATTAATTCATTATGCAACATAAAATGAACCAGCTCAGTTGAGATGCCCGTGGCCTTTGTTAACTTGAGCAATTCCATTCGTCTGTCAACCAAAACAATATCATGTGCCCTGCCCCTTATCGATGAATTCTGACCTCACAGCTGAATTTGGAGCTCCAGGATGTGGTGCGTCTTATGTTGATTCTGCTTGAACTCATTTACCCAAAGTCAAATGATTTCATAAGAAGGACATGTGTCACTCAACGTAGGAAAATGCTCTTATGAATTTGTTTGCTGTTTTCCCTTTCAGAAAAAGGAAATAAATCACATAATGGATTCTAATTTTATCAATTTTCACTATAAGTCTAAACTCTTGTGTTTAAACATCTGTCATACAATAAATTAACGTCAGAGTGACTTATGACAAAGAAGATTGATACATATAAAGTAAACTTTATGGGCACACATACAGATGTTTCAGTTGCTCTCTATTAATATGCGAACCAAGTTACTTGTAAAACCACCCACGTACTTGAGCAAATACATCCTTTTGGAGTCCACCTACTGTTTATCCATTAGAAGGCATTGGATGTGCCGGACAGAACGGAAATTAATTGCTTCACGGAAGGCAGCAGAAAGGGACATTGGAGAAATGGGAACAGCTGCATCGAGCTGAGAACCAATTTACAGACTCGCTTGAAATTCGTCGATCGAAGTGGCTTCACTTGAATAAGCCTACGATGTCTTCATGATTTTATTTTTAAAACAAGGATCAATAGTGTCTAAACATTTGTTTCTGTATGCGGTAAACGTACCGTACTTCGCTCAGGGTCCCATTACGACAGTTTAGCCTCTGAACCGCTTTTAGTTTATCTAAAATGTTTACTTTTACCTCGCTTTTCAACATACTCCTTGGAGACCGATGAAGTTATTTCACAAACATTCTAACATTTCAACACATTCTATTAGTACACCTAATGTGAGGGTTTCTCTTAAACTTTTGAATGAATGTCCACCACTCTTTACGTTATGTCTCATTCACTGAAACAGTTTTAAATATTCTGAACATTTTTGGGGCAGGGAGGAAGCAGTGCTTACAAACACACTCTTCAAATACAGCACTGAAACTTCAGGCGTTTCAAAAGGATGAACAGGAAGTTTTTTGGCCAGCTACGTGGAGTTTCGCTTTTTTAAAGTATTTTAATAACTACACAAAAATAAATATTACTGTGAATTTGAGCATTTATGCTAGTATTCTTTGATTGTTCTGAAATGCGTTATATAATAAATACTTCTTTTCATTATGGTTCAATCCATGGAAACGTCCTTTAGCTTACTCCTTCAAATTTCGCAATGATTTGGTTAGAGTAATTAAGCAGTTGTTGCTTTTTGCAACGTTTAGGAAAATTTTCTTTAATATACTTTCTAAGCCGGGTTATTAGGATTACCGCCACGGCTGGTCGAAGTCGTTAAGGCGCGGACTCTTGAGCAGGAGGTTGGGGTTCGAATCCCACCAGAACGGTCTCCCTGACTGAGGCTTTTGCCAGGTTTTCCTCAGTCCTCATAAATGCACATGTTGAGGAGGTAGAACTTAGGCTTGCAACGTTTCCTTCCTGTAAAAAAATCCTTTCCCAGTTTATTGTTTCATCTCTTGCATCATCAAAAAATTATTATTATTATTATTATTATTATTATTGTTGTTGTTGTTGTTGATGTTGTTAGCATTAGTATTATGCCTTATCATGGATGAGGATAAACGTATAATTTTATTTTATTTTTCGAGATAAAATTCTTATGCAATTTTGTGTTCATTCTTAAATTTAATCCAAAATAAATATTTTTACTTGGGTTTTAATATGGGAATTTTAAATTGTATAAAGGGAAGTATTTTATTCTTTTTCTTTTGTAATCACCATGTCCTTCTTTTTAATCCTTAAATTTGAAGTTAATTATTGAAAGAATGCATATATCAAAAGCATTACTTTATTACAACTTGTTACATTTGATTGATGTTGAGGTGTGTACTTAAGCCCACTGGTCCTTTGTGCACACTTTTCATCATAATTTTGTATTTTCAGATTTAGAGCATCTGTAGCTCTAGAATGTTTCCTACAAGCTTGGGAATTATATTTCCTGAAGGACTGTATCTTAACAAAGATGCTCTTTGTGATTCCACAGTTTCAAACTAGTATTTTGCAGTCAATGCATGTAACTACATGATAAAAACGCAAGTCGCTATCTGTTGGACAGTTCTGAACTTTACTATCGTACAGATAATTATCGGAAGGTTAAATTCTCGGTAGGAAACGGATGTAAGCTAATCTGTCTGATGAAATTTATGGAACATATGGTTATCGAGTAGACAGATATCTGGAATTTAGGCATCTGGGCTATAGTGAGATATTCGCAAATCATTTCTTTGAAGGAAGTAAAAAAATAATGCATGGTACATGTTTAAAATGATTTTATATTATGAGTAGGCAATGTTTTTGCTACTTGTATCATAAATACATATTTTCATTTCCCTTTAAATAAGCATTCTCTTTTTTCTGTTTGTTGACAGAAAATCTCCTCAGATCTTCAGGCGGGTGATAAGGCCACTCTGCTACCAGATGGCTCCGAGGAAGAGTGAAGGAGGACAAGCCTTCCGTGACCTCAGGTCTACTGTGCCAAGATGTCGGGTTCATGGAAGCAGGTTCGATACAAGAACAAGGATAATTGTAGGCTGCAGAACGAGCAGTAAACCATCACCAGAGTGACATTTTTATTGTTTATTTGTTTCAACAGTATATTTTGGAGAGTATTAGGATTTTTAAACGTGGGAATGGTGAAAGCTGGAACCGAAAGTGTAAAACTTTATTAATATTATGTGGTGAAGTAATAACCATATGTTCTGTTTTTTCATCGCACCTTTTCTTCATGAGCTGTATAAAAGTAGGTGTCGCTTTTGCGTATCATGATGCAATAGAGCGTATTTGTATCGAGAGATGGGGATCAAAGCAATGCCTGTCTTCTTTATCACATTCAGAGCTGTGTAATAGTCACAATATTCCTTCATAGCAGATTTTGGGGATAGTGTCTTCAACTGCGTTGAGAGAAGTTGTGTGTAAACATTGACGCATCAGCTTAGTAAAGATAATTATAATAATGATAACTGGCAGTAAGTATAAGGAAATATAAAATGCTTTAAGCAAACATCATTAAATCAGAATTTTGTTGCTTCTAAACCGTTTCTAACTTATAAAAAGGCATTGCAAAGAATTATAAATTCAAACACTAAATTGAATAAACAGCCGCTGGTTCTTTCATGTTGTGTCGCCCGTTTCACAGCGGTTGGCGGGTCGATCGTCAGAGCAGTAACTCCTGGCCAAGCCGTTATAATATCCGCGCAAATAATTCAAGTTCTCGCAATTACAACTACAATTACAATCAAAATAATCACGTACCTAATCCTGTTATATTCAGATATTTCTAGCAAAATTTTAGAAAACTGTCCTTCGCACGCATCAGTTCAGTTTCTCGCCCCATATTTTCTTCCAATCCTTCTATTATGCGGGCTATTCTGTACACTTCATTTCTCAACTTACCTCTTAAATAAAAATCACATACTCTTAATGTGAAACTTTTTGTTATAATTTAGTTCTCGTATAGTTTAAACGTTTTTCGTATAAAGACATGATGAATGAATGCTATTTTGTAAAATGAATAGTAAATGAACCCGAAGCCCACAACGCTTGTGACATACACCTTTTACCTTAAGGGAAAATTCTGGGAGAATAATAATAAAGAAAACCTTACCCAGGAAATTGACATCCACAGGATTCGAACCCGAGACCTCCGGATTTGCAATGTGTCATTTTTGTACTTTTTTGTTTATTTTATAGATAGACCCTGTTACTCTACCAAGCGGGGTGCCTCAGGCAGAAGGTCCTGGGTAATTCAAGTTGGGCCGGCCATTATGACCTTGGGTTTTTTTCGTGGTTTCCTCTGGTCACTTAGGCGAATTCTGGGTTTTGTTCTGTTACAGGGTCGTAAGTGTCAGAACGCAGTGGCCTGGTGCGGTGTGACGGTGGCTTGCTCTTGCTCTTTAGAAAGGTTTCTTCCCCGGCGTCTGAAATGAAAGAGGGCCTGCTGAGGGGCTCGCACAGCTCGGGAGGGGAGGGAGCTTCACCGGCGTCGGGGTGTTCTATCCAGAAATATGTTAGGGACTCCACCTGCACCCACGCCTGTAGGTTCTGGCCGCAAGGTGTCCCCCTCACCTCATCCTTTCCACCGGGAGTTGCCTTCATTGGGAGCATAGGCACAAAGGATCAGACGTAAGCTAAAATGTTCTACTCCGCTCCAGATCTACTCTCTACGCATTTACTGCGCACCAAATCCCGATTTTCTCTTGGTACAAGGGGGTTCGTGTATAAAATCGGGGTTTTCTGTACTGCAATAGCTTTTTGCATTGGAGCATGTTCACGTAAATGGAAGCGTGTTTCATCAGTAAAGAAAATTAAGCGTGGATTAAATGCTTTATCATAAACGATTAGCATTTAATTACAGAAAGTTACTCGAATATCACCAGCCTGCTATTTGATAAGACGACCTTGTATATTTTTGAATTTAAACTGACCCAATTTTGGAAGATGAATTGTATGTGAATATCAAATTTCTAAAAGATGCCAGAAATGTACGCACATAGCAGGTTATCATTTCCTGTCATAAGGTACGTGCTTATTTCCATTGTATTGTCAAGTGAGAACTTGAATCAGTTGCTTGCCAGGAGTTACCGTTCTTATTGCCGACCAACCAGTTGCCGCGAAATGGGCGACAAAACTATGAAAGACCTAAAAGTCAACCGAATCTGTAACTACAACATTTGTCATATATAATTTCAGGAAAGGATGTTTTTCATTCATGTGACATATTTCGTTATTAATTCGTTAGTGAAGTTGTACACTTCGTAAATATGACAGATCAGGTGATCACGATACAACATGGTGAAGACTGAAGCGTCACTATGATAAACTACTGACCTAACACAAGAATTCTTGTTTTACTTGTACAGAATCTCTGACGGAATGGATTCAGCGGATAATATAGTTTTATGAAGGGTTACTGGTTTAAACACTTGAAAATAATGTTAGGGCAAAACTAACTCTAACGTTCCTTCGGTATTTTTCTGTTAACGTGCCGAATAAGTCGCTTTGACTTCATTATCTACTGCAACACTACTAGAAAAAGTAGAAACGATTTCCTTCAATATGCAAACAAACGTATTCTGTACTAAAACAAGTGGTTGTCATAAAAGTTAAATTAAATAACTATCAAAATGTTGCCTTTCAGTGCTTTGTACTTCGTACTTTTTTTCTCCAATTTATACATTTCACTTTCTGTATGCATATTGCTCACCTGAATGTGGATTAATATAATTACACGCGAGTTTTCCACATTCGAACAACATACTTCTGATGCTCTTCTGTTTGAGCTACTGTGCCCTATTCAGTCACAACCGCGCATCTCCCCATCTGAGTTTAGACCTCGAAACTGACACGGGTGCCCCCGAGATCATTAAGGCACGGAGTCGTTAACGAGAGGTCTACTGTTCGATTCCAGCCAGAGTCTTTTCTACATTTTTCCTTAGTCCTCGTTAATGTTTTGATTCCAAGGCAAATAAAAACTGTAAAGTGCTTAAAACCTACAGCTTCCAACTCTTCATGTTTATAACCTTTTCAGCAATCTCTATACACAAGAACCCTTCGCCACGAGCTTGGAAATAACCCCTGCATTAAAGTTTGCACATAGCAATTAGTCACTTTCACCAAAAACTACGTCCACGTGCACAGACCAATACCTAAACTAAGCCAATTAGAAAGCAAGTATCCTTAATGCACAGAATTACGAACCTATACTAGGCGCAGAATTTAACGGCATATGAAGGTAGGCCATTCACTTGATGACTTTAATTGATGGAATCAAAACAGCCTGTTGCAGACTTACTTATATCTACCGTTCGGCGCGTTAACAGAACAGTGCCTTCCATGCACAGCGAATTGAGAACATGTTTTCTGAAAAGGGGTAGCATTAAAATTTAGATACAATATCTTAATGATTTCTTGTTTAGAAGTAATTATAAACAAGTAAATTATTTTTGTGTTAAACGAACGAAGCTATAAGTGGGTAGATGAGTAAAATATAAAATATCATGTTGTAATTTTAATATAGTGACACGAAATATTCCAAATGTGTTATTTTTAGAATGTGGTTTTAGAGTTTCACTATACTGTGCATCTTTAAAAGGAAATGATAACAGAATTAACACAACATTTTATTATCAAAAAAGAAGCTCCTGAAATTCTGTAGATGTTTCTTAAGCATGAACCTTATTGTTAAGTGCTGTGGTAGTAATCAATCAAATTTTAAAATCCAAACATTAAATTGAAATATATCAGAATGTTGTTTCACATGTGAGAAACCCCCGGGGGATCAATAGAGGACTAAAAACCAATTAATAAGATTCTTATAAACTTATGGTAAATTTTGCTTAGTCCTTTTTTTGATGCTGGCCCGTAATTCTTCAAAAAGGATCAAAATAATCATTACGAGCTTTAATATCGGTTTCCACGAGTCACGTCATGGACTGTTTTACTCTCTCGTATATTCCAGGTGTCTGCAGTATTTGTTGATATCCTAAATAGGCAAGGGAAGATTTTCTATGTTGAATACTTAGGCCAGGAATACAACCCCGAAGTAGAAAGTCAATGATATAAGTGGAGAACAAGCAGGCCAGAATGTCGCATGTCTCAAATTCGACGACCCAGAAACGCTCTAGCAGCACGAGAAAAATGAAATGGAAGTCCATCATGCATAAACTTTATCGGCGAATTCAGTTTAGCGGAACTTCTTTAAAAATACTTAAAGGATCCGCTAAAAAGTCAGAGTGGCAGATAGATTCCACAAGTTTTATGCCTCGCTTACTTTTAGAAGATCGAATAAACAATCAAGTCGCCTTTCAACACAAACTCCGTTTATTTCAACACAGTTTTCATATCTTTGAATGTACCTGAAAAAACAGCAGTCTCTATTTTTACCTGCAAAATGTTAAATGGCTTCCCTCGTCATTAAATTTTCTTCCTTATAAGTCTTTCTTCAATCTTGGGAAACAACAATAATAATAGCTGGGACTATATTTGGACTGTAGGGTGAATTCATAATTTATACAGGTGCTTCTTTCTTTGAAGTCAACTAACATAATTCCCCTACAATTCCAGAACATTGTGGCCATGGTCTTTCTCCGGTTAGACCGGACAACCTTGGACATCGTTGGCCGCCCCTCGCCAGGATAGACTTGCAAACTTTTTTTTTTTTTTTTTCTAAATAAAGGTGTGCTCTCTAGTCATAAAAATGACTACTAGATAAGTTGATAAATATATTTATTTTGCACTACATATTCACGATCAATCCACTAATTACAATAATAATAACTATCACACTATGTAGCTGTTCTTGGCATAACTTAGTAATTTATAATTATATCCATAAACCTTGAATATTATCATCAACATTTAAATTTATATGAATTACATTTTTAATTACATTTATAGATTTCTTGCATGGTTCATTTCTCTATTTCCTATTTAATATTGAAAATATTCTTTATATACATGCATTAAAGCCTACAAAGCTTAAAAAGTAGAAAATCAATATGCTTATATTGGGAACATCTATTAGAAGGTGAATATCGAAAAAAGTTTAACAACTTTTCTTTAATGATTGAAGCTTTTGTACATTTTAAAAACGTAAAACTGTTCCGAAATACACAAAATTTCCTCATAAACAATCAACAGATAGCATCAAACAGGCAAGTAATATTAACACGACACATCTGCACACAATGGCAGACGGAGACCTGTGCTTACAGGAGACACCCATGCCACGCTATCCCCACCAAGATTCAGACCCCGACCTACAGTCTACAGGCGTTAGCACTTGATTCGGATTTCCGTAAGCATGAAAAATTTAGAAGAACGTTTCACAAGTTCTGCGGGATTTCGAAATGCAAAAATCAATCAAGAAACGAAATACAGGATTTTGACGCCTTTTATGACTATCTAATGGGATACAATTTTTCCTCCTCAAATAGGCCATTTCTCGTATTATTTGGAACATCCGGCAAACCCAAGAAAATGGATTATGCTAGAAGACTATTTTTTCATCTACTGTAACAATTGATTCCAGAACTTCTCTCCTGTCTGCATGACACAAAGTTCAAAACTTTTCACAGTACTTCACGTGATCAGCTGCCGAGAGAAGTAGCGCCAACATTTGCGCTGACCTTTAACGTATGGAGACGTTCTTGCGGAGCATCTGTTTTAAGTCCCAACCTCGCAGCAATTTCAGTTTAGTCACTTCAACTAGAACGATGGATGCCGATGTCAGCGCCTCTCTAATACGCCCAGATGTGAGCCCTGTGCAACAAGCAAAGAATTTCCCGCGCAAAAGATTTCCGATTATTGTGTTACATCTTGTTCAGGCCAGAACGTACGGAATTTATCTCGTATGATATTCTGGGAATATTTTAAGTAAAATGAAATGACTAATTAATGTGTCGCCAATTACATGTATTAATGATAAAGAAAACACCTGTGGCTTATTTATCAGTACATCACAAAAAAGGACTAATTAAAAAAAAAAAAGCTTAGAGATATTAACCATGTGTTTATATGATATTTTTACTAGTATTTAGATCCTCTATCCATTCTCCTGGAGTTTACCACATGCTTTAGTAAAAATATGTGCACGGTATTTGATGTTTACCGTTGCTGTAAAGAACCAGCAAGAAATTGCCTATCGTTTCTGCGAAGAACAAATATGGCAGCAGTAAGACTCTATCCTCCAACCGTATAGCTTTTGCCTTTTAAGCTTCTTGTGGTATTTGTATTGCTCTATTTGCTATCTGTGTACTCTAAGCTTGCTACTTTTTTGTGAGTGGATGCATAACCAGCTTTTTCGTACGCTGTTATATTCAAATATAAAGTAAAATGGCAGAGAAAGCATGTATGTCGAGTGCTTTATTGATTCATTCATTTAAAAGAAGCAAATTGTAAACAAAAAAAAAAAAAAAAAAAAGCATTTGCAACGAATCCACGAGAAAAATGCAAGAAGCATTTCACTCGAGATTCGCAATGTAAAAGCTTCAAAAGTACCTCTTGGATTGTAATTTTTTTTCTAACAGTAAGTAACTATTACTCTATTCATTAATAGTTTACATCAAATATATCACTCAGCACAGACTATATGGCTCAATCACGATGCCTGATGGTAGCTGCACAAAAAACGGGACACAAAACATTACAAAAAAAATCATGTAAATTTTTCCATACCTGCACAATTTTTGTTAGTGTTAATTCAGTCTGCGGAAGTATTTTTCACTGAAAATTTAATACAATTTTTAATCGTAGATCATCATATGTGTAATTTCTTTAAGGCTGCACTTTGAAAACTGCGGCTACCGTTTTGCATCGTGATTAGAGCGTTCTTGGAGAATTCTGACGCTGTTGGTAGCACTGTAAATGTAAGCGCCGCATTTTGCTAGTCGATTAGGTGCATTTTTCTGTGCCTTGCAATAATTTGAATGCGAGAGTGGTCATAGATATGAATTAGGCTTTGGGAATAAAATAAAATTATTTAGAAAAAGCTGGTGCCTTTATACTCCATACGACATAGGTCTTCCTGAGAGTAATTAGTAAATGTTGCTTCGCTGTGAGTACATTACACAAATATAACCGTGTCTCTATATTCTGACGTAGTTACTTTGACTGTGCTAGTGATTTCTGCCTTGAAATAATATCATCATCCTTTTGTACAGAGAACATTTTTATCGTAGCTTGAAGGCACACTTTTATAGCGACATAGCTACATTTGTTTTCGCTGTACTTATACTTGCTTCTGAAAACGAGCCATTGTTTCCGAAACTGAATTGTTCTTTTCTATGTAGATAAACACTATAGCGCAAATAAAAATAAGTAACGAAAGACAAATTCTAAAAATAATTTTTATATAATTTTTCTAACATTACTGTTTGATCGTTTTTATAGAATGATGCTGAAATGTATGGCAAATAACACCGTATGTTGATGAAACTAATAAATAATTTGCATTCACCTTATACAACGTTCAAAAAGTTTTGCAAGTATCTTCCCGTAATCCATGTTATGAATTGAGTTATTTAAACTCCTAATACTTCGAAGTATCTTCATTTATCAAAGGGCAGGTGTTGTAAACAGGAGTGAGAGCGTATACCGTCTTCCTATTCATTAATTTTTTCCATAATTAACAGTGAAAATCCCGCTAAAATTCGATCTATGCGCTTAACAATGGGTCTAACAAAAGAAACTGTTTGAGGCTACAACAGAACGGAAAACATGTACAACTTTGGCCATACACAAAGCTGTAACGCAGATTTCACTTTTTTGTAGAAGTTTGTCCCACGATGTCTTCACTATCAGTTAAGAAAAAACTCAAAGTTTTGGATATAGAAATGAAAATGAACGTAATACGAGGGTAACTCCGAAAGTTCTGAGAATGCGGTTTGGTTGTTGAATCTTTTAAAAGAATTCTCGATTACATTCTCTGTTAAGTTTCAACCATACAAAACATTTTGTAAACACTGAACGAATATGCAAATACGTTAATTGTATGCAGCAAATTCGGCTTCAGATATTCAAATCGTTAACCACGAATTTTTTCTTTTATTTAGGGAAACAGGAAAAAATCTGCAGTGCCAGATCTGGACTATAGGAGGATGGGCAAATATTTGACCCCTACAAAAATTGAGTTGTTTCCAGTGCAGTGTGGGCAGAGGTGTTGTCGTGATGCAACAGGACCCCAGACCAGCCTTAGGACGCTTCATTCTCAGTTCATTGAAGACCTGAAGCGGCATTTTATAGTGTACCATCTGCAGTGACAGTGTTTTGTTCCTCAAGTAGAATTATCACAGTATGACCACTAGCTGAGAAGAAAGAACAGATCATCTGGCCAACACTTGCCACTTACCTCGTTTTTGTTGTGGAGATCTCCTCGAGAGACGCAGATTGATGACTGTCACTTAGTTTCTGATGTATCTTCCGTCACTTATTGTGATGTTAAATCTGGTTCTGGATCTTCATCAGTCACATTTTCTCAACATTTTATGGCACAAATGCACAAGTGCTTTTTTTTCTGCTCAATTGTGAGGTAGTGGGAAATTCAGCGACTTCAGGCTCCAGACATGAAGCTTTTCTTCGAGAGTTATTTTCACTGCAGCTGACCCAAATATTCAGCACTTCTTGTGATGATCTTCCTGCAATATATGCTCTGCTTTCGTTACATTTTCATTACTTAATGCTGTAGCTGGCCGTCCTGCGCGATCTTCATCTTCCACGGAGTACCTTCTACTAAAATCTGTGAACCATCGGAAAAAAAAAAAAAAAAAAAAAAAAAAAAAAAAAAAAAAAAGATCGTGAAGGGCGAAGATCCCTATATGCAAGATGTCATCTTTCAAGGCATTCTCTCAGCCCTAAACCGACTTTATAGTTGTAGTAAACCATAGCGCGAAATACTCTCGCTTGACATCCATCCTAGCGTCTGGCACAGCAACACCGGCGTACACATACACAGAAGTGTTTACATTGTTGGAGCGCGCTCAAGCTTGCACATGTTGCTATCTAAACTTCAGTCTAAAGCTTGCAGGCTTGTCACACAACTCATTGCTGGCCATTCTCAAAATTTTCAGTGACCATCTTAAGCACGAGAGACACTATATAGCATTTCATCTCACTCTCGTTAACAGCTTAAGAGCAGCGAGGGTTATTCCTCATCCTTCTTTTTTCTGTGGTATCAAATGAAAACTCTTCATCACTCTGAATAAATGCTAAGTCCTAACGGAGCCCCCTCTTTCACCTGGTTATAGCGTGTGAAAATGTAAAATAAAATTATTTTTCTGGATATATGCATGGCTTTTCACCAGCCATTTATTGACTTAACGGATTCTCCTTCCAACACTATCCGAGTCTAGACCAATGTTGCCAGCTATGCTAGATACATTATTGTTTAATAAAGGGTATTCCAATTGCAAAACGTTTTGAAAATCTTATATATTAACTATTACTGAGTTTAGGGTGTCTACCGCGTCATACTCCTATATAAAATAACGCCCAGTTTGCTTCTCCAGCAATTTAAATGATCACACACTCAAATCGTTTGTTTGGTAATAGTCATAACAGAGATTCCAACACAAGCCGGTTACAGCTACATAAGGTTACCTGCACTTGTGGTGTCGGTTGTTCTCGGCTAAACACGGCCGCTCAAATATGTTAAGTGCGTATCATTTGCATTTTTTAAAACTGCTTAAAACTTGATCGTCATATCTTTATTTTTCACAAATAATATAAAATAATGGAAACTCGAACCAAAAGGATCCATATAAATCACATAACTATGTTGTCCACTGTAAAGTTGTCTTTCAAACCGTCTTGAATATATCAGCTATCACATGATATAAGCGATCGACGCGTTTGTTGTAAAATTTGCAATTGATTCCTAAAATTCTCTGCAGAAATAAACCTTTGTCTAATACATTAGACTGTTCGTAGATAGCTGAAAACACTACTTTTTGTATGTATTTACAAGTAGTAAAATAATGCTGTTTGTAGCTATAATTAATATAACCGCCTTTTTTTTTTTTTGTCTTACACGTGATCATATTTATAAAATGTCCGCTCATGCGCGGACATCTCGGCAACTAAGTGTGTCGCAGCCGGCCGCGCCTATTTTTTAACTCCGTTTCCTAAAAGGTGTTATCGTATAGCAGGTTCTGCATTGTATTGCGGAAATACATTCTGATATACATCATTAAGTTCGGTCTCCGTGAATTTTGATTGTGGGTCATTTTGTTTGCGAATATTTCAGATATGCGTCAATTTTGTTAAACTGTACGTTTTATTTACACTCACATTTTATTTCTCTTCTTCTTCTTCTTCTTCTTCTTCTTCTTCTTCTTCTTCTCTTTCTCTTGTTTCGTTTTGATTTTTTTGTACTGAACCATAAGCTTCAATTTTGAACAAATGTCGTGAGTTGTAGTTCTGGAAAGGAGCAATTGATCAGGAAAGCTCTGAACACATTTTACACGCACACGCAATGGACTTGTTCATATTTATAGACGCTGTCTCATTTTAAGCAAAACTTTATTTGAAATGTGTCCTGATAAGAAATTAAACTAAATTTCAAAGTAAATTTCATTAGATTGAGCCACCTTTCAGCGAGCTTTGTTCGCGACGGTACCATTCTCTGGATTTTGATGAGAAGAATTCGGTGAAACCCACTTTCATGGCGAGATATGGGCCTTGGGTCGAAACAGATAGTAATCTGAAGGAGCAAGATCAGGGCTATTATGCTGAGTGTAGCGGCAGTTTGATCCCTTCTGATTCCTGGATTCTTTCCATGATCGAATGGTACGGAGTCTCTCATTGGCCTGCTACAAGAAAACTTTATTTCGATTAGCTTATGCTGGATGTCTCATCCCCAAAACTTCTGAACTTATTCCATTGCTCATAATAAATATTCGCAACGACTGCATGCCTATTTGGAATGTACAAAGCTCTTGTGACAGTCTACAAGTACCCTCCTACCAAAACAACTCTGCGCACATTCTCAATATGCCATGCCTTAGAACTTCTAGGATATGTTAAATGTTTAAAGATTTTTTCTCTCTCTATTGTTGAAACGCTAAAACCATCGTTGTGTTACATGCCCCACTAATCCTCCATTTTATGATTGTGTATTAACAACTGACGATTGACATATGCTCGCAATATCCACAACAATAACTATGACTTCCTGTACATAACATTGCCAAACAAAAGAAAACAATTAAAACCTTGTAAAACACCAAACTTAAAAACCGACATTTCGTATGAGACAACTTATAAAACGTTTGCGAAAACAGAATGGGAATGAATGTATACTGTTGTGAGACCGGCAGGGACTAGGTTCAGAAAGCGACATTCAAGAACATAACTAGGGGAGGAAGGCGCCGCTAGATGCGATACATCCTGTAGTCGAAACAAAATACCTAGTAAGCAGACAGCGTTTATAACTAAGCCATTTAAAAGTTTCAATAATAGGAAAAATGCCAAATTTTTGTCATTCTTATGGTGTAAGAATTCTCCCACGTATTGATTCATTTATTTATTTACTTCCACAATATTTAACAAGTTCTTATTCAGCAACATGATCTCTGAATAATGTTGCTTTTTTAAATAATCGCAATGCTATATTATTCGTTTACTGTTATAGTGTTTATCATATATAATTTTTCTCTTGCGTAGAAATACGCTCTTATCAGTTTCGGAAGTACCACGAGGTACAACTTACAGCTGTAAGTATCTCTAGATTGAAAATGGCTGTTCCTCGTCACAAAAGTAAAAATGCAGAATAGTTTAGGACTACTACTTTTTAAATATTTTAAATAGTTGCAGGAAATATTGAAACCACCTCACTTACCTTCACAGTAGTCTGCATATTTCATTCTCTGAGAAGAGGAGCAGTTGCAATCTCCTGTAACAGCAAAACATTTGAAGCTAAGTAGTTGTACTGAAAGCCTGAAAGGAGTGTGTATTTAGAGCGGGTGGAAAAAAGGTTCAGTGTACGTGATTGGATTAATGGAACTTAAGAAAGAGGCTGATTTCGAAGTGAGATGATGCTGTATTATAAACTGCAGTTGGAAAAAAAACTTTACACATATTTTAAAATTAAGTACCCGTTTTGCACATAAATTTGTCTGAAAATTATTCAATAATTATATAACTAAAGGAAAAATCGAAAACACATAGAAAAAGAAATTACGGGAGTTTATTCCTATCCTCCCCCTGACACATTTCTACTTGATCTAAACTTTTATTTTCATATACTTTCCTTGAAGATTGCAGCTAATGCGGTACAAAAGACAGTTCCCGGGATTCTTTTCTCTGGTCCCCGAAGGGAGTAGTTTGCTAAGTACCTTAAAAAAATAAGTTTATAATAAACTTTAGTTCTTAAGCAATAAGTTGAAGAAGTGAGCGAGAAACAGAAAGGCTAGACTAAGGTAGTCCCTTTTGGCTACGTTGTTTCCGATTACAAGAAAACTGCTAAGCTTTGCACTCTATGAACAAAAAGCAAGGTCGCTTCAGCACTAAGATGAATGTAAGCAGAATAGTAAAACTTGACAATTCTAAACGGGAATAGGGATTACAGCTTGTTCCTTATGTCTTCCTCAGTCACGACTTAGCAGAGACTGCTGAATATAAACGTGTTACAGTTGGCTTGGTCTGCATTAATCATGAGTTTAATTACTTCGAACAAATATATATATATATTATAGCTTAACGATTTATTTTGAAGACCGCGTAATCGTTTACATAATAATAGTAATAATAATAATAATAATAATAATAATAATAATAATAATAATAATAATAATGGCACTCGATATATTCTCGGGCAAAGATCTGGAACGTATCTGAAAATCCAATGCTCTAACATTTCTACAGCTTCCTGAAAGAAAGATTGTTTACACCTCCATGACTTCATAACCTGATAAAAATTTATTTTCTCACTCATCTTTAGTTTTGGCGACAGCTTGAAGTCGTTCCTGGAGAGTAAGCGGGAGGTTCCAGCAGTTAAAACTTTCCTTTATTACAAGATTTGTAGCTTGAAGCACTGGCCTGAAAAAAAGAGTACATCTCGCCCCAACTTTCCGCGACGTTTCTCCTTGATTGTATCTTTTATTTAAATTTGCATAATAATCACCTTGCACATGAAAAAAAAAAAAAAAAAAAAAGCAGGCGGGCAGCTGCTGAGTTGCGCCTGAATTTGTTACGAGGTGAACAACCCCCTTATCATTCCTTTCCTTACTTTGTAATTTTGTTTCAGAATCGTAGTGATGGGCTCACGAACTGTCCGTAGTCACACATCTGTTCAAGAGAATCTATAGATCCGCGAAAATGGCTTAAGAGTTGCTTACAAATTTTGACTCTAAAACATTTTTAATGTCAACATTCCAAGCACCTATCTCGCACTTAATCTTCTTCTTCGTTGAGACCTCATCTACTTTGCGGTGTAGAGGTTTTGCAGAGAGCTTTCCATATCGTTCTGTCTTGAACTTTCCTTCGGGCTTCCCTCCTCTTATGGCAAGCGCGTCTTCTATATTGTAATGGGATAACGGTCTCGGGCATCCACATTGCATGTCCATACCAATGTAGCTGCGCCTCCTACACAACATCATCCAGAGGATTTGCTTTTAAATAGTCTAATAGCCTGGTTGTACACGCGGCCTCTGTGTGTCTTGTTCTCCACCCTGATCAAATATCGCATCTCTGCTGCCTGTAGCCTTCTACGGTGTTGAGTATATTTAAAGTCGAAGATTCCGAAGTGTAAGATTAGGGTGGGGAGATAAATTGAACGGTAGATTGTCATTTTTTGTCTTCTTACTGATTTCTTTTTTACCTTTGAATCCTGTATTGATGGCATAAAATAGTTTATCAGTTGCAGCCATTCAATACCTAATCTCTTGGTCATATTTCTCATCTTGAATAATAAATAGTTGCTCCATGAAAGTGAGCAGCTTGCTGCAATTACTGATTTCTAAGTTTAATTGCATGCAATGACCATGGTTTTAGTTTTCTCAGCACTGATGACCATAGCTTCTCTTGCCTTTTCTACGTCTTTTCTCTTTCAATAACACTATAAAGAGTTTAGAATCGCAACCGCTATGGTTTTAAGCTCTTTGGAAGTTTTTCCTGGTGTCTGTACTTGATTTCAGTAGGTTTTGTAGAAGCTTTTAATGACTTCCATCAGGCTTGTCTCAAGGTTCCATTTTCTAAGAACCTTTCACAGCTCCCTCCAAGGCAGCCTGTCGAAAGCAGCTTCTCAAGGTCCATGCAGCATATGTGTGTTTCTGTTTCGTGTTCTTTAAGTTTCTCACTAATTTGCCTTGGGTGCTGCGTCCTAGTCGAAGTCCTTATTGTGATTCTTCCAGTTGGTCTTCAATCTGAGTTCTCAGTCGGCCCTCAAGAATCCTTGAGCAGACCTCTCAGGCACACTAAGTAGAGAAATTCCTCGGTGGTTGCAGCATTCCCGGTTAAGCCTTTTCTTTTAGATAGGGACAATGACTGATAGCTCTCAATCCTTTGGGATGATCTTCCGTCTCCATATCAGCCGCATAACTATAAGCAGTAATCGTTGTCCTGGGCCCATATTTTTAATCATTTCCGGCGTTACACCATCGTCGTCAGCTGCTTTGCCCAATGTTTCTACTTTTTTAGTTAAAACATTACATACATTACATGACATGCCTGTTTCTTCTATTCTGTTGCTAATAGTCATTTGTTTATCTTGCAACATTAAATTATGCACTTGTTTTTGTTTTCTTCTGTTGTGAAAAATGTCTAAGGACCTCTGCCATATTCATCTTCATAGGACGATTTACCACTTTCATATATTATAAGAAGACATCAGCTATTAAGGCATTATAATGTACGTTTTAGGCACCTAAGTAGATACTAAAATCTTTAAAATAGGTAGCTAACATCTCAAAACTACAGGCAAAAAAGCACTAATATATTTTATTGTACTTTCATCTAATGTTAGCAAAACAGATATGAAACTCGAAACATGCATAATATGAGGGGAAACTAAATAAAACCATAGCTGTGTTAGGCGAATTACCTAACATCATGGACTAATTACAAAAATAAGTACTCGGTTAATAATGACTGTCTGTGTGTTTGCTGGTGTTTAAAGTATCCTTCATGGAGAGCAAATTTTACTTTCTGAATTAGGTTATATTTATTTTGTGGGACAATCATCAACAAGTAAATATTTGTTATAGGTTCAGTAAATGCAAATATTTAAAAGACTAAGACAAAATAAACAAGCTTTAGGTAAATGATAGGTATAAATGGACAGCCCAAGTTGTAAAATTAAAGATAGTTCGCATAAAAGAAAAAAATAAAAGTAAAAACAAACTTTTTGACACTCTTTTGTCACTTATACTAGCCATTTTAAGCTTGTATAAATAGTTTTACTTGCAGCTGTACTGCACATTATTATAATATGGAAATTCCGCTGCCCATTGCAGATACAAAGCAACCTTACTGAGTTTAAATTTTCGCGGTTTTACACAATTCTACTGCTACACATCAAAGAGCTACCAGATTAAATCAAAGTGTAGGATTGTCCACAATACCTCATAAAACTGGCAAAACAAAACAATGTAATGATTGGATGTGTGCCAGGGCATACATGAGAAAGCAGATGCACTTGCTAGAAAAGGATCTGCTGACATATTCACTGAAACTTAACCAGCTTTTGGAATTCCAGTAGCCAGAATTCAAATTTTGGATTAGCAAAAACAACCATTTGCTTTGGATAAGAGTGTAAGGAAACAGACTCAGTAAAATAACGATAAAGAAAGCATCTTATCATATTACTGGTCTACATAAAAATATTTTCTTGCTTTTTTTCTAATTTTTCCACCTGGATATATGTAATATGAATGTCCTGAATTGAAAAAGTTTTCAGTTTTATTCCATCGGGCTAAGTTTTTAAACAAAATCACATCAAATATAATAATGCACTTATATTTTCGATAAAATATCGTTAACTTTTAAGACATGTATCTAAGAAAAAAACTGTTTTTGTAGGTTTTATTTTAACTTAAACATTAATGAATATATTTAAAAATAGAACTATATATTAATAATTATGTACTTAAAACTTTTTCACTATTAGGGAAAAGAAAACTACATTTTTTTCGAAGTTCTGATATGTTCTTTACTAGTGTCCCTTTTGAAACACCAACAGTAATCAGCTATCATTTACACATCCCAATTGTCTTGATAGTGAAAAGCGCTCATTGCCCAAGATTTGCAGAGAAGTAAACAATATACCTGTTAAGAAAATACACTTTAACCTTAGATTTCTAAAATGTTGTAACATTTCCTCCACAATTTCTTTGTAGTTGTCAGATTTCTTGTTGCTAATATAGTTTTTGGTCACTTTTGTATGCCAACAATACTGACTTCTTTAATTCGGACATCGGCTGAGGAAAATTCTCATCCTGCATAAGCTCACGAATCCGACGTCCATCGAAAATACCTGCTGCTATCTTAGCTGCAGTTTTCTGTGGGAACTTCGTAACAAGAAAGTTGAAACAATCACCA
This sequence comes from Metallyticus violacea, assembly GCA_030762175.1. Taxonomy (NCBI): domain Eukaryota; kingdom Metazoa; phylum Arthropoda; class Insecta; order Mantodea; family Metallyticidae; genus Metallyticus; species Metallyticus violacea. The sequence continues at coordinate 9,144,482 of CM060836.1, read as the reverse complement.
TCCTTATTCAGAGCAGTAATAATTGCTTCATCACGCCTAACTTAATATGGAGTGGTGGAAGAAGGACATTAGAAGGAGAAACCAATGGTTCATAATTCACTTTCGTTTCTCCAGGAACTAAATTGCTTCTTTGTGGCCAATATTTTCTGGTCCGATATACTGATTTAGCACTACTGTTCCGTTCAAAACGTGAACCATTTATTATCATGTTTAAATCTCTCAGAATATTTATTTTGTGTATCTGCTCAATAAACAAATTGTTATTTTCTATAATACCGACTATTGAAATCCTGTAGTCCAATGAAACAAAGCTAAGGCTGATTTGAGAGATTCCATGTGGTAAGGAATCAGAAAATGTGAACAGTTTTCATTCAGCAAAAATTTTGTAGGCCAATGTGATATTTTGAGACTTAATAGAGCCCAAATGAGACTTGCAGTAGCTGTCTATCTGTCATTGTAGTCTCAGAAAGCACTGAATCCTAAAGGAAAACCCACTGTGCACACTTTGTGTTTATGAGGAGGAACTTTTTTTTTACTTAATCTTCAAAAGTGCTTAAAAAAGGCTAAGAACGAAATTGGAAAAAAAAAAAAAAACAAAAAAAAAACTCTTAAACGTATAAAAAGGAATTAAAAACAACTTTTGAAGATAAAGGTATTTAATCACAGCTCTTTGCTCCACGCACTCCATTTTCCCAGAGAGTCAATACTTCTTACTTATCCGGGTTGCCACATGATATATTATCATTGTCGTCAACTTCACGGCAATATACCCGATCTGACTACTTTGTAATTGGTTCAAAAGGTGTAACGGTTAGCATTTTTCATTTGTTAATCTGTAGCATTGTCAACTGAAATGGTTGCAAAGTTTTAGAGGCATGGATAGTCGCCAGAAAATAGGCAAATTCACATAACATGAAATGAAAATAAGCATTGCAGTGGGAAAATACACAATATGTCGATTAGAAAGTTCATCATAGGTAATAAATTCAACGGTAAATAAGTAATCGTTGTTCTAATACTAAAAATGCACAATTTGAGTATTAATAAAGTATATTACATACTATTACTTTTAGTCCCCCATTCTTTGTTTCGTTTTCTGTTCTTCTCATCATACTTGACATCAATAGACTGGCGATCAAAGAGAGCAAGCGAGAGGAATGTGCTACGTAAACATTAACAGTGTTGTCAGATACCCACCTATGGTTAGAAGTTCAGTGGACATGCAAGAACTGAACGTGTCGCTTAACATGTGGCAACATAACATACATATACTCTTGGTATGCATAAAAACATTTCAAGCCTCCCCTCACACTTGAATCCGCACTCGCCTTCATGTGCCAGACTATAAAAGAGTTGTTAACAATACTACAGCACACAATGGAGGTCTGGCCCGCCAAATTGCTTAATACCCGCGATTATTACACACCTAAAAACTTTATATCGTAATATTAAAATGTCATTTTATTTATATGTATATATTACTACGTATTAACTTAAAGCATATTAAGTGCTAAACATTTATTTATTTAAAAATTAAAATCTACATGAACAGTTCCATGTATAATATAACCCATTGCTTCGTAAACGAGGATCACGGGTTCAATCCCGGTCAATGGATATTTTCGGGCGTAAAATTCTAAGTGAGGCTTCCTTCAAAAGGGAAGTAAAGCCGTGTGTTCCATGTAGATTTACGGCATGTAAAAGAACCTCAAGCCTGAAAGAAGAGGCCTCTGAGCAAAATTTACTGCCGTTTCACGCCCTGAATTGAATGGGACGCTGATGATCTGAAATGTTAAAGAGCGTCCATAAATAAAAAATAAATAAATAACAAAAACTCATCTAAAAATCTGAACATTGTTGCAGAGTTCGAATGGCGGAAGGGGGTAGCAGAATCTGTAAGTCCCCATATGGCTGTCAGATAGGAAAATGTTATTGTTATCTTATGTAAAATATTCATACTACATCTATTAAAAGCTCATAGCACAACGAGATACTGTCGGAAACTCCGCGGTTGCTTCAAAGGTTCAAGCTCTGTTATTCAATATACAGACAATGTGACAGTTGTAAATATATTAATTTTAGTTTTTTTTATTCTTCCGATACATATGGCAACACTGCTCCTCATCAGTCTAACAGCTTCTATGACATAATATAACAATGCATGAAATTGAAACTACGCGCGCATTATCGTGCATTTCAAGTACTCTTGTGTTGCAAAATGAACATTTTAAATCAACTCAAAATTGGCCAGGGAAGGGGCAGATGTTTAAGTTAATTATGCTTATGTTTATTGTTCCTTGTAAATCATATAATGCACAGAAATGCTAGATGGTACAGGACAATCAGAAAATATTTTGATTTACATAAACTTTTAAATTTACATAATACTAGTTAAAATTTACAAATTTATCATATGCCTCACCGTAGAGAAAAATAATGTTTAAAACTTATTCGCACACTCTAGGACAAAATGACTTAAATTAGCGAACAATGTTGCAAATGTAGTTTACTTCTATAATAAAATTAATTTAATTTCATTTATAATAAATACTACCACTATTATTTAAAACTAATTTAATGAGTAGAAACAGTGATCAAATAAATGTGCTATTACTGCCCTTTTAAATAAAGTTAACTTTTCAATTGCTTTAATTTGGAGTGATAATTTGTTGTATAATTTGATAGACATTTGAGTTGCACTATTTTGACATGTTTTGATGTCATATGAAGATGTGCTTTTGTTCTTACATTGTGTTAATGGATTACTTCATTTGTTATACGTGATTCCTTTGCTACAAGCTTGTTTCATATAAGTAATAATGTTGCTTCATATATGTACATATATTGGAGTGGAGATTCTCAGTTTTAAGAAAATCGATTTCACTCAAGTGTATAGCTTCGTTTGAAAAGATTTCTGTCACAAGTTTCACTCCCTCTAACAACAGTACTAATAAAACTTCATTGCTCTTCCATGATACAACGGCAGTGCAGCGGCCATGCTTTAACTGTTGTTTATGCTTTTACTGCTCGATCGTCACGACGCCTATGTGGTGTATTGTTAAGGAACTTTTCAATGTCCTGAAATACTTTTAGTTTACATGCATGTCCATGAACGTAAGGGTAATATTTGAAAATACATCGCCTTAATATCAGAAGGCGTGAAAATTGCATGCGGGTTTGTAGGAGTAAAACTGCTGGACTTAAATCATAGATGTAGTTCATGTTTGTATAATGAGATATTCAAACAGGTGCGAAATGACTGTGCCTGGAGTATCCGAACACTAAGATTGATGAAGTTTCCCACAGCTGTAGGTAAGCTCTAAAATAGGGCGGCGATATTACTCACGATTCAGCAAAAGATAGCATTTGACGATAATTTGCATTATTCTGCTTCCTCTCTGTTAGGGTGGAAGCAAAAGAAACAATGCTTTACCTCTCAGGTATTTTGCTTTGTGTTAAAGGCATAGATAAATTATAGGTTAAAAGTAAATTATCTTCACAAATTTCTGTAGAGAATGCATCAAGTATTTGCACAACTATTTCGAGCATCTACAGTGTCAATTAAATTCTTGTCTCGATGAAACACATCCTAAATAAATATCACTCTGATCATCAAGGGCATCCAGTTATTCACCGCAATCGCAGCATCAATGGCTCCTTTAGAAGCCATCAAATATATCACTTATGAGTAGTCCCATATCACCCATAATTTATCCCCCTTCAATGCTTATGCGTTTGTGATTTTGGCACTTCTGTGTATTTTATAAGAATTTGCAGCTATCCATCACAATATCAATGAGTAAACATTATTACGCCATGACACTAACTTCCGCTATAATATGAAATCCACTTCCGTTACATAATAAAAATAACCTCTCTTTGGTGATTCTTTACATGTAATTTGCGTACTCCCTAGTGGCAGCTCTGGGAAACAAAAAATGAATATAGCGTACCTATTCAGAAGTACTTTTAGAATAAAATGTTTCTCGCCAAGCGCCAAGGACTCTAAGCTCATTTGCACCATCATTAATTCATTTCGTTTCATTCATTCCTAGAGACCTATAGTATTCACGCCCAACCTACAGATGTCGCGAGAAGACCAAAGCAACAATAAGCAAAACATTAAAAATGTCTCTTTTTTTTTTTTTTATTAAAACTTAAATGCGATTAGCTTTTGAAAATCATAGGGGACAAGTACTTTTTTACGCTTATATTAAGTAGAATAAAAGCAGCAGATATGAAATTCAGATTTTTATTGCAACTGTCCCGATTTTTCCAGGTATTTAAAATTCTCCCTGACATACCTGTAGGAATTTAAAATACTAACATTGTTTTGTTTTCTTTTCTTTTATTGAGCAATATGGCTGTTGTATTCAGAGTTAAAAAAAAAGTTTCATTTTTTTTAATAAAGCTTGATCTTGAAGTCTGTCAAATATATTTCATAAAAAAGTTTTGCGTTATTTTAAAACGTATTTCTTGAAAATTCACTAAATTCAATACATGTACACTAATGCTTTTATGCCAAGCATCATCTTATTTCGTTCACAGTCCTCGTTCATGAATAAATGGCAATCGATAAGGTATCACAAGTAGAATATGTCTTTAGCTTTTTGTGGAAAATAATAATTAGCAATTTTAATGAAATATCAGCACGTGCTTCTGCATAATGGCTGTATGGGTTCGTATGCATCATTGAAGCCCTGACTGGATGCTGTATTAAAAAACTGAAGATTCTCTCAGTGCACATGTACTTTTTTTGAAATCTGTGATTAATTCATCATATCGTAATATAATATCCGTTATATTTCAATCACTATGTATTAGTAAGCCATCACCACCTTTTGTTCTACAGCACCGAATAGTGAGATTATAATGGCAGAGTCAGCCTGCATTGCTAGACATTTATGTGAATCTTGTGAGAAGGACAGAATAACACAATTCTTTGAGCATGGTACTGGTTTCTCGGTAAATTAAGGCTTTAATACAATGCTGCAGCAAACACTAATCATAATGTTTGTTGCAACATTATCATACGGCACTCAAAATAAATATGAGAAAATATTTGATATCACATTTCCCAGAGAAATGCAACAAGGAAGTGCCTTAAATATGTTCAGAGAGTGTTTAAAAGCAAAAAAAAAAGCTATTGTGAATGTACTCTGCCAGTAGCATCTCTTGAGGTAAAGTACAGAAGTCTGTCTTTTTTCGCTTGATGTCACCGAAATGCCGGTTCTGCAGGTAGACTCTTGAGTATTGCAATGCAAAGTTTTCTCACGCCGTTAATAATAAATTCGCATATTTGCCACGTAGTTAGTGGGCCATTGTAACGGGCATGTGCGTCAAAAGGGAATATGAGACAATATATTTTTAAATTTTTATTTTTTCATTTCATAGCACAAAATCTTAGCACATAACAAGTAGAAAAAGCATAGTGTGTAAAATACAAACAAATATGATAATGTTTAAACTGTGTAATTGTTGTATTTCCTAAAATGTAATACTATTAATAATAGATGTAAAACGAGGTGAAATACTTGAGCGCCTTCGATATTCAAAGATGATAGCGTCAATATTAACCTAGACAAGTGATGTTTTATCGGTGGTGTAGTAATACATCACTAAATATTTGCTTAAGAAGCATAAGCATGTGGGATTTATTCAAGGAAACTGTTTGTGGTGTACATTAACGCGTACTTGTTGCAGACGGCACCATGAGGTAACACCATTTAGTGCCAGAAGTGCATATCTTCACTGCGTTATGAACTGATTAACTTTCAAGTAATAGATTTTCTTTCCAATGCGGGGCTATTTCAATTTGACACTGTTTCGGGATTTCAAACGCCATGCTTCTCGATTAAGCCTATCTCATTTTTGTTACGTCATAGCCTCCTTGGTCTAGTGCTTAGCGTTATTGACTGCTGGCCGGGAGGCCCGGATTTGATTCCCGATTAAGAAATTTTCTAAGTTAGGGCGGTCTGAAACAGGGTCCAACCAGCTTCATGAGGATTATTGGGAAGCTGCTGATGGAGAGGTGGGTTTTTGGATGATGAAAGACGCGTGATAGGCGGCTGGCGGGGTGCCGCCATGCTGATCACATATCCCCCATGCAATACTGCCCTCTATCAATGAAGTCGTAAGACAGAGGTAGAGAAAGCAGAGGTCGCTGCGGCAGGCCATGGCTCACCCAGGGCTTTAGTGCCAAATGAAAAGAAGAACAGCTGTTCTATATCACTTTCGTTTCTTTTTTATTAATATGTCCCTCCTACTGAGTGGGCAGAGTATCTATGAAACGTGAATGCATTTCATAGGTCGCAAAATATATGCTTCTGGGCTCTGTTTCATAGAAGTATTATTTAATATGTTACTTGTAAGTTGTAGTTGTTGCTTTCTTTTGCACTTGCCCTTTATAAATTATTCATACTTACAACTACAAAAGTGATTTTTCATTGTTTGTTTCACAGAAGTACAGAGTGACCCCGCCCCGCAAAATAATAAAAAAAAGGAACCGAAATACATTAATAACATTTTGTATATAACGATTACCTATCGTGCCACTATGTGTTCTACATGTTTTCCATTATTATGTACATGCTTCTTACAGTTTATCATCCTAGTGACGGTTCCCCTGACATACTGTGCAGAACTGTTTTCACGAAGTTCGTGTTGACCACGAGAAATGAATATGAAGGCCTGTTTTTTCAGTATCCCCCCCCCCCCCCCCACAATGACAAGTCAGTACATAGTGAATAAAATGTAAAACCTTGTTGAATCACTTGCTGGTGCATATCAAGGTTGTTCAGCGCACAAAAAGTTTCCAACCACCCCTGGGATGCCGAGGCCCACACTGTCACTCTTCTCAGAATGTAATGATCTCTGTGTATGTTCAGCCGAGAAAACAAGTGTTTTGTTTACTGACATGGTCAGATCGCCAGATACAAATTGAACATCACACGTCACAATATTGGATTTGCGCTCTTTCAGCTCATGAGATACATTTTCTTTTGTTGTACTGTAAGAGCTGCTGCGATCTACAGAGAAAGACGCCCTAATAGAAGCCATTCACGTCTATTCATTTTAATATATTGATAGGCGTTTGCAGGCTTTAAGATGTAAGTAAAAATAAAAACCAATGAAAATTTTAAGCTCTTTCGTGCAAGTTTTAAAACTTACACCCTGTGTTCTCTATCTCAAATTGCTTGTCTAAGATCCCTAAATATTTCGATGTGTTCATTATAAATCTGATCCTGGATGGCTGACAGCAAGAGGTAGGCATTAAATTCGCAGTACTAGAATACTGCCTTCATATTTCACATATCTCTTAAATTTGATTAGGAAATTACCCACCGCCCTTTCTAGTCTCTTTAAGAAAGAGAATGGTGTCATTTTTCAGTTTGCCTTAGGCAGCGTTTCTCAAACAAGCAGTCTCGAAGTCTCTACTTGCAGTTTTTTAGAATGTAATTGAACCTATATTTAATAAAATATACTATTAGTCTTAGAAAGACCGAAAAAATATCAAAGTCAATGAAAATGCGTATCACTTTGTATAATTTAGAATCACAAAGAAAAGGAATGTTTGCTGCAATGGCGTTCTTTCATTATTTGTTGAACATGATTATGCAGTTTGGAAGAAAATACAGAAAAATTGCACAAGTGTCGACAGGCTCATCCATTTCATTAATTAAGTACCAAATACATTCATTTATGATGGGGATTCCCTTTTCTGCCCAGCAGAAAACTCGCCTTGTGGGTCTTTCCAGTAGGTCGGCACGTAAGACTCTAAATAAATCCTCCTTTCGCGGCTAAAGCGGTTACAATGCTTGTCCGCACCTTGACCGTCTGGCTAGGCAACCGGCACCATTGGTAGGGCGGCCTAATCTAGCATCAGTCTGCTCAATTCTGCAGAGATGATGCACATTCTATTCTAAAAAACAATGGCTTATAGATCTACATTCTTATAAAACATCCTGACATTCTTTCAACTGTCGGCAAATTGTAAAGCTCTGGTTCGGAAAGATTAAATGCGGAATTGTTGAAATATGGATATATATTTTGCAAGGAAAACTATTATGTGCAGTAAATTTATATTGGTTAAACTATGAAATGCCTGATGTTGGAAAATTAAATAAGTAAGTTTTCTCCTTCGAAAACGAAGCTAGAAGGAATAAGCATTCTAAAAGTCGTATACAGAATCTATTCTTAAATTCTTAATGATAGACTAAATAGAATAATATAGGGTGTCTACGCCAAAATTCCCTGATAATGTTTGCCTCCAATATAAAAACAATAAATATAAGTGGTGTTTATCCACAAATACATGTTGTATCATGTAAGAAGTTTTGTTAATAAAAAAATACAAGACAAACGATCACACCACTTCCACGTGAGCCTCTTTGATAGCCTGGAGAAGCACTCAGTTTCGATCCAGGTCCGGGGAGATGATAACAATCGCTTCTGCAATCGAGGTATGGAGGTCACGAAGGTCCACATTTGAGTGGCGTACACTCTATCCTTCATACAGCCCCAGAAAAAAATCTAATTGTGTAATGTCAGGGGAACATGGAGGCATGACAATTGACTTGCATGCAGTTCTTTGGAAAGCTTGGCAGACATTCCCTACCTCTTCTTAGGAGACACGCCGGACCCCCCCCCCCCATGCTGTTTCAATAGGCTCCCAGTGCCCAAAAAACGGTCTAAGCCATGCTTTTATGCTCTTGGCATCTCGCGATGCTTTGTTATAAATACGACGAAATTTCCTTTGCACCGTAACAATGGATATGAGCTCTGTGTACCATAACACAACTTGTGACTTCTCCTGAAATAAAACCATTTTCATGCGAACACAGCGTGTGTCTGTAAAAAATTACGCAGCAATTTCAACTCACGTTGTACTCAATGGACAAACCAGTCCTGGTAAGAAGAATATTTTTTTATGATTAAAACGGTCTCAAAATTAGCAAATTTCGGTGTAGACACCGTGTATTTAATAAAGAACAGCAGTGGTAAAGCGTGGCTATTTTATAAGTTGCACAAGTTGAGAATGGTATGTCGAAATTAATGGAACATTTAGTTTATGTTAAATATGCAACAAAAATTGCACTGCAATTATCATAAAACATTTTCATATTCAAAATTATAGCATGACTATCAATAATATAATTAATAATTAAATTAAACTAAATATTAATAAAAGTTAATGTTCCATGACTCGTCCTTAAATATGTTTGAATATATGTAACCTCAACCCTTCGGTCCTTTTTCTTTACAAATACATAAATTACTCTTGAAATGAATTCTTGGCGTTTTACTAAACCTTTTGCAGTCCCTTTGTCTATAATCATTCCATAACAGTTGATAATTACATAGAAATACAAGAAAACCAAGTTATAAGATAAAAATTGACAACCTATCATGCCATCCGCAGTCCCGCGTAAACTAGAATACTATTAAGGAAGTTTAAGAATCGTTTCTAAATATAATAAATCACAGTGAATGGTATTAACTGTTAAAACGAAATAATTACATCATTTAATATTTTCACAATACAGTTAAATTGACGAAATACTATATTTTAAATTGATATCGTCTGAATCACGGTCCTTCGGTTGGGCTTCAATTTCTACAAAATTTCGAAAGCACACGACTGGGCGGAGACTATCCTTCTCAGTAATGTAAACTTCATGAAAGATCCTTTGTACTTCTCTCTTACAGTGACTTGAAAAGTCACTACTACTCCGGCGTAAGACAGGCTGAACCTTTGACCGCATTATTCGTCGAAGGCAGTGCATTAGTTCAAACAAGGAAATATTTCAATTCGTCAATAAAGTAACACACATGAGATAACACATTTTGGGTAAGCTCAGCCTTTCAGCCATTACGGACGCTTCACCTCTGAAAAACAAGTAGGCTTTAGGGAGGTACATCAACTGATAATATATTTACGAAAGAAGTTCGTTGTTAAAGTTGCAGATGTATGTCTATGGGTCACAGAAGCGTTGTCAATCTTCCTCCACTTGTCCGTGCTTGACATGGAAAGGTGACTACAAGGCATTCTAATGTGGAGGTGCATGCAGTTATCAAAATTTTGCAAGGAAAAACAGTGAACCAGAAAATATAATTCCACAGGGTTGAAAAAATTAAATAGTTAAACCAGTAGTCTGTAATTAAAAGTAAAGCATTTTTCTGCACTGGAATTATTTTGTAAGCTGCATCTTTGGGTTCCTGGAAATATCCCGCACGTGTATGCTCCAAAATCATTCCCAAGTGAAAAAAAAACAACAAAATTCGTGTTTAATTTTTCTAACTTCGAAAGCATTTCATGTTTGATCGGGTATTTTTGTATATTTTCAGTATCTTACGAAGGCGTTCAAGAATGTTCATTTTAGGTTTAGCAGAAATAGTGGGAACTGTGGTCTGTTTATCTGCCAAAGCTTCGGTTGAATGGAAGACCCCCGCTATTTCTCTTGCACCGTTAAAGTCAATGTTGAATGTGGTAACCAGAAATATCATTATTTGTCTTAATTGTGTGAAGCTGTATATAAAACTATGTATCTGCTTAAAGTGAGGCAATACACTATAGAAACATTGTTTCATGTAAAACAATTATGCCAAAGTTTTGTTTTCTGCCTAAAACGGGCTGTAATATAATGTTTTAAAATCTGTGTGTAAATAAATTGCTGTCAACTGTGTTTTAATGAATGGTAAAAAATAACATTCTGGAGCTAAATTTGGCACTTTAAAACAACATTCAACGCTTATGGTAAAAATTGAAACATTTGAATTAACTTTAACTTCCATGCTCTAAATGTTTATTGTAATGTGTAATCTGTGTCTGTTTCTCACATTATCCTATCCTCCTATCATCACAAAGTGGCGTTATTAGTATGTAAACCATGTTGTTGCTTAACCAGTGCTGCCATTCCTCCTAAGAAAAGGTCACTATAAATGGGCAGATGTAACAAGGAACTGTGAGTAAAATCTTTATTGGACATTAGATAGTATCAAACAATATTTGTACAGTGTTCATATTAACAATGTGTAATGATTGTGAAGAAAACTTGTACAAAATATCAGGAATGAGTTATTAAAACATAAATCATTACTTTGTGTTTAGAAAAACGATTTTAACATATGCGATATGCGATTTGCAATGTGTGTGAATGCTGAATCCTTGAATCCTATATCCTTCAGTTTCATAACGAAATAAATGCTTTCTTACTATGCAGATGTATTTTAAAGCATATGTTATAGGAAAAATGGCAATTGTTCCGAGCACTTATTTACTTATTTCGTAATATTTGGTTGCTAGGCTAGCACACAGTATGGATGGCTTGTGATGGCACCTTGTTGCCATATCATACACTACGTACACTTTCTTTTCATATTTATAAACGTTTAACTCTGTGTACACTTTGTCCATTATAACGCCATCTTGAAAAAGACATTAATCGTAACTTAAATTGTTTACATCTAGAATATTTATATAAAATAATAACATTTAGTATATTTACAAAACTGAATTAATTAAATGAAGAAAAATTAGAACATTTATTTTTTGATTGCATTAAATTCTCCTCCGTGGCTGTAAAAGATGTGAGGGATAAGGCATCTTTTAAAAACTACCCTGAACTTAATTTATTAGTATGCAGTTCCCTTATAGATAAGGGAAGTGAATTAAATAATACTATACATTGCAATAAAAGCCTTTATGGAGTGGCTGCAACTTGTTACTTGGTCTTTGTAATTCCTGCCTGTGTCTGGTTGCTTTGCTGTGTATGCCTACGTTTTTTATGAATACTTCTGAATTGCCTACTACAAGTAAAAGTAGAGCTAAAAGGTATTCGCAAGCTAATGGTAAAATTCCAAATGTATGTGGTTTACAATTAGCTAATTGTTTGGCCCTTCACCATTTCGCTCCTAAAAGCAAACAGCAAAGCTCTGTGTTGAAATCTCCAACATCACCAATAAAAGTGGTTGCTTTTGCTAGGAAAGCTATGATCATCTTATTTTTTGATACTCAAAGTTCAGTTTACAAAAATGCTCTTCCTCCTATAATTTTCAAACATTTTAATTAATGTCATTAAGATGTCTTAATTTCGAAATTTAAACCTTTAAGCATTTTTCTATGTAATTTTATAATATAAGTATGAGAAACAATTTCTTCGGAGCCACATCTAATTGCAATAATCTCATGGTGCTCCTGTAATGTTTAAACGACAAGGAAGTGACAGAGGGTGTTTTACAAGTTACACATTCTTCCTGTGTAATTTCAATGGCCATAGCTACAGATATAAACGAATAAATTGTGTTTAACGCTCGTGTTTACTACTGAGGTATCACAGGCGGTGGACACTGGTGACACACGAGATGAAATTATATATTGGGAAATGATTTTTAAGGAAGGAAACGTTCCAGGCCTAAGTTTAAGATACCTCCCCGGCATTTGCCATTTATGAGGGTTGAGGAAAACCTGGAAAAGCCCTCAGTTAGAGAAGACGGTCCTGGCGGGATTCGAACCCCAGACCTCCCGCTCACGAGCCTTAACGACCTCGGCCACCCGTGGAGCTACAGATATCGTACATAATAGTATGGCATTTCTAACTTAAGTATGCTCTTGGTTTTAGCATAGACAATATAATAATCGATAATCAAGTGGGAGAAGGGGAAAAGAATAACGTAGTGGTGCTCTGCAAAAGTACTATGTAAAATAAGTAATTATCCAAGAGCAAATTTAACTTGATAAATATTACCTGGATTTGTTAAATTTTTAATATTAATTTCCTTGGAAGTATTTTACCAGACAGAACAGTCAAACATAGCCTCAAATTATAATAATAATAATAATAATAATAATAATAATAATAATAATAATAATAATAATAATAATAACGAAGAAAGGATCAAGCTATTTGTTTTAGTATCGTTTTATTATTCTGCGGAACATTTTTCGTGTGTTTAATACTTTTCAGTGGTGGAAAAGTATTAATTTGGAACTTCTAGAGTCATTTGGTAATAATTATTAACAGAAATTCATTACAGCCTCAAAAAGCATTTTATTGCTTAAGTGAGCTACTGAAATGCCTGCATAATCTTAATCTCAAACCGCCACTAACTTAAACTTTAGCGACAAAAGTAAAATTTCGGAATGCTTGCCCTCGGAGATAATTATTATTATTATTATTATTATTATTATTATTATTATTATTATTATTATTATTATTATTATTATTATTACGATTTGGATGGTATACGAATGCATGATAGTTATTAATTTATTAGTAATAAATTCTTGGTTTTGTATTCAATTATGCCATTACTTTATATATGCAGAGCCGGAGAATTTCATGACATGCGCACTGAGAATTCAATCCCGCGAAATACCCAAGCTCTCCCTACTGTATATACAGTGTGCTAGTAGATTTTCTTGTTACAGTACAAGTTATTGATACAAAAATAATGGATAATTTTTCTACTTTAGAGATAATAGGTTTTGAAAGCACTGCTCGACACATATCGCGCGTTAATTAGCATTTACTTCCTAACAGAAAACACCCACAATTTTCCAAAACAATATATAAATTAGTACTTTCTGAATTTTTCATTACTCTTCAACAATACCATGGCTCGATTTCAGCTGAGAAGTACACATTAATTCAGCACGCCAGCGAATCCAGAAAAAAATCTTAAAACGGATTATTGAAAAACACATTAGCCTCATTTCCTACTTACTAGGGGCACACACTTCACAGAAATAAACCCTGTCTTATTAATTTCCGATATTTTCGACACTGCACAACAAAGTTGTAGTTCGCTTTTAGTCGGTCCTGATGGTGTAGTGGTAACCATACTTGCCTTCTAAACTCAAGACGCGTGTTCCATCCCGTCCAGGACCGACGGATATTTTCTAGCGTAAAAATCCTAAGTATGGCTTCCTTCGGAAGGGAAGTAAAGCCGTTGGTCCCGTGTCGTACATTTACTGCACGATAAAGAACCTCAAGCCTGAAAAAAAGAGACCTCTGAGCAAAATTTATCGGCCGTTTCACGCCCTGATTTGAATTGGAAGCTGATAACCTGAGAAGTTAAAGAGCGTCCGTAAATAAACAAATAAAAAAGTTCCCTTTTAACTGAAAAGAAAAATAACTAGTGTAAAGGTGTATGACACGCTCTGTCCTCCGCTGTGACGTCACCTGTGGGCAGCTTGGGACAAATTTAAGTTTAATCTACATTTTATGAAAAGAAATAAAACAATAAATACTGTTATAGATGTCCATCGATTTGAAGTCAGTAACGATGAAGTGCGTATTGCCGCAATTGCTTTATTGCGCCGTTCGTAAGAATTTATTATCTTAATATACATAAGATCTGTAAAACAAACTGTTCATCTTTTTTTCCCCCTTTCTTTTTTGATTTTAACAAATACAAAATAATGAATTAACATCAGGGTGACCTGTGACCATAGAATATTGATACATAAAAAGCAACCTTTATGATCATATATACAGGCGATGCTGTTGCCCTGTATTAGTACGCGAATAAACTCAACCGCCCTCGTATGTGGCATGTTGTAAACTGGGGCTATGATTGCAGATGTGTTGGTGAATGCCTTCTGCAACACGGGGAGGCATGCCTTGATGCTAACGATAACATGCTATGACATCATAATGCTTCCCGTATACCAAAACATGTCAAATGTCTACCCAATTACGTTCATTAGTTTAAAGGTTATAAGGGAACATTAGGTTCAAATGTAAGCAGCGATTGTACGTAATGTTAGCATGAAGTTCCATTACTGCGTCAGTGTCTACCCTGCCACAGGTGACCAGCTAGTGTCCGAAAACATGAGAAGGGTACATGGGAAAAGCAATCAAAGTCCTTTTCAGATTTTCGTGCCAATAGATTGTAGGTATACAGTACTACATTTTAACACATTCGTACAGGAGAAAAGCCGTATATAGTCCATAAAAATCAGCATAGAAAAAAATTGTGTTTAGGAGAAAAATAATGCGAGTTCTCTGTAAAATATCTACAATGAGATAGTAAAAAGAAAGGGAGTTGATGAAGTTGCATCATATTGTTTCACTTTTGTTTCCATCATCTGGGCCCATCAGTTCGCAATCTGCAATATTTTGTTTCGTGCCCCGGCCAAAATAAAAATGATACACATTCGTGCTATGGTTCATAAGTACAACATATTTGAGTCAATAAAAATGACTTTTCCCATTAGAGGCTACAGTTATATGACATTTGACAAGATATGGGTTTAATAAATAAAAAACCATTCTGAAATTGCGATTGAAATGAGTACATCAGAAAATACCGTGTGAAACCATCTCCCTTTATCATTGAGTGATTCCTGGATATTTTTAAACCGTGGTCTTCGTTTCTTAATAAAGAATATAGAAAATCGTACAATGAAGATAAGAGAAATACGAGAGCTGATGAAACCTCTTCTAGAACTATACCCCTTCCAACAATATACAATGACTTCGGAGTCTCATGTTATTGTTGACAAGAATGTGCCATACACAGACTGATGAACAGCCTGTCCCTTCCTATTCAAGTTAAATTCCACTTCCCAAGGCAAAATATGATGACCTACATTGCCTGAAGACATTATATTCCGAAATGTTTAGCTCTATTACCTGTCATAGAAAGTGATTAATTTTGATTGAATGATTATTTTCAATAGTGTTTCATTAATGTTAAGTATGATTTGCTACATTACATGATACACTTAGTGGCCTTGTTTGCTTTTATCTACAACTAGGCGTGCTTTGACTTATTATTGTTAATTAACATGAACAAATAACATACGACACTAATTTCAAAAGAAGTGTCTGTTAAAAATATTTTAGAAACAACACAGTTCTATGTATCTAATGTGCTTAATTTTGTAACGTTTGTAAATTTCAAATTACTTTCTTGTAAAAAAAAAATAATAAAAGTGCACTTTGATCGTTTTTTCCCATGTACCCTCCATGTGCATTTGGCCATATGCTGATTTTTGACCGATGCTCTTAAAACTAAGAATTTTATTATGTTAGTTATAATATTCCAAAGTAACAGTTACTAGGTTATTCTCCCCTATTTTAGGATAATTGATAAAGACAGGAAAGCATTAAGTTGTGTATTGGAAAATCAGCAAAGAAGGCGTATGCGAGAGAGAGAGAGAGAGAGAGAGAGAGAGAGAGAGTCATAAAGGAAGGTGTGAGAACTTGGAAACATTGAAGAAAAGATATAAGTATATTTGAATTAGTTTAGTAGAATAAGGGCCAAAATCCAAATTTTAAACAAACTCTTTTGTGTTGTGTGTGTTTGTGTCATGGTTCTGGAATTAAATGACATAAATTCGACACCCTCTCATTGATGCTTACACAAGATTTAACCCTTCCGATTACCTGGGTTCGATTCTCGGCCAGATAAGCTCTGTGTAAGGATTTTTTCGTAGTTTTCCCTATCTAAGAAGGTGAGTACCAGAAAGAATTCAAGGTCATTTGTGTCGGAATTTCATTCAGACACACCTACACCTACAGTATTCTGGTAGAGGTCGCAAGAAGACCAATGCAATCAAAGCGATAACAAATAAACAATTTTTAAAATATCTAATCTTGGAACAATGCTGTAAGGATAAAAACTCTAGGATATTAGTCGCAGAAAGCAATACGGCTTTAACACATTTTATTGAACAATAATAAGTATGGTGTATAACGCATAATGTTAAATGGATTTCAGCTTTGAAACTTGTGTTTATATAATTTAAATAACATAAAAGCTTGAAAGATTGCCACATTTAATACACACTGTTTTGACTAGAGCTTTACAAATGATTACCAGCGCACAAGCTTGTTATAAAATCTGCCACTTAGGCAATGAATGAAAACGTTTTAATTCTGCCCGTAAATTTTAATAAATTCAACACATTAGCTTTAAAAGGCAAGTATTTTAAGTTAATAAATTACAAGGAAACTTTCAGCCAATGTACCCAACATGCAATTAATTATGTTACAACAACATGCATTAAAACCGGAGAAAACGTCGAGACAGAATGATTATGTCACAATCTTCCAGAACATCCATAGGCTTAAAGCCAATAGGAAACAAATGCCAGCCGGCCTGCCCTCCTGACATGGACAGGTAGGGGGGAAAAGGGGGGAAGGGGAGGAAGAGCATTAGAAACAAAGGAATTGCGTGCAAAATGAGCACATATGATACAAATGTTCCTTCCAGAACCTTATACCGGGGGAGAGGGGGTGCAGTTTTTAATAAGCTGGCGCGCTGGTTTTGGTTTGTGACGCACTTAATACAACAATGTGTAGTGTTAGATAATTATTTTGTAATTTTTCGTGTTTCAATAACTGAATAAAATATATATTGAAAAATATCAAATATTAATGAAGCAATATTTGATATTTTGCTTCACTAGTAAAAATGGTGAGAGAAAAATGGTCTTCAGCCATCCTGCGCATCGAATGCATTTTGTTACAGACAAGGAACTGAGAGCAACATAAGACGAAGTAAAACTCACTTTATATTATCTATTAGTATTTCATGGGGGAGGGGTTGAAGGACTCCGAAATTGTATCTGAAAGAAACACAAGTTGCATATAAAAATGTTTGGTGTTCCAAGCCGTTACGCAGAAATTTTCAGACAGTGGAACAAGAGTCAACATCCTGAACTGCGGACATTTTACTTTGAGCGAATTCTAGCTGACTCTTTTGTGAGATTAGCACTGTAAGTGTCAGTGAGTCGGAGTCAGATTGTTCTCCAAGAGAGAGACAGAGGAATAGGGGGAAGAGAGTTTATGGGATTGTCATTTTCGGGGGGGGGGGATAGCAGAAGCTTAGGAACGTGCAACTGCTGGAGTTAAAGGAAATCAATGCGGATATAAATCACACGTTTCTCATTATAACATGTGATATTATAAACACGCCATCGCTTAACTCCAGAATATGTGTAAACACTGGAAGAGTTACAAATGCAACTTGTGTATGTTTGCGGAAGTATGAATGATTCTACCAGTATGTACAATTTCTGAACAGAATGCTATCTTTATCTGTAGATGTTTCGTGATTTTAACAATTACACTCTTACTAGGTGATCAAACAGTTCTGACTGCTTCACACCAGGCATTTCAAATTATCATATTCTGTACAAAATAATATCTTTAGTAATAACTATAGTTCCTCTCTCTATCTATAACCCTCTATCGATAGATGAAGCCTATAAATCCCATTGTGATAGAACTCCTTAGAGCGGGAAGAAAAAAATGCCACCAGCAAAGGTTTGGAATTGCTGCCTTCGGGAGTATTTAACCAAAGAAGGAAAAAGATGATAGTCTGATGATGCAATGTCTGGGGAATACGGCGATGCACTGGAGTTTCTCAACCAAGACGGATAATAGTTTCATGAGTCGTTTTAGCTGTATGTGGTTTTCCATTATCGTGCAAAAGAATAACATCTTTACATTTTACGAGTACACGCTCCAGAGTACACCCTAAGGCGAGAGAGAGAGCAATAGGCAGAAACCATGCTCGATTCGGAAAGCAACAGTTCATTCCTGACATTGGGTACACAAAGTCGCCTGTGACTGTGTGCCCTGAAGGCTGAGCGGACGAAAGCACGTATCTAGTAATAAGAACTAATCCTCATTATATATGACTTTTTTATTTGTTAAATTTTGCAAGTAAATTTAATGTTTAATATAGACAAAGACGTAACATCAGATGAGCGGGGTGGCCATGTAACAGGTCCAGCACGACCAATTCATGCGGTTCAGTAATTCTTCCCAATGGAAGAGGGAGATTTTACCAGATTGTGATAATTTATAACTAATAAATTGACAATGTGATCATTTGTCCTGAATTATCCAGTATTAAAAACGTGTTTACCTCTACTTAATGCTGCATTATGTTACTGAGTCCATAAGCGTTAACATTAGGATGTCCATAGTAGCTGCTGTCCATAAGGGCCAATGACCTTTGATGTTTAATGTTAACGGGCTTTAATTTAAAATGAGACAATGCAAACAAAAACATACCTTACACAGGTTTACATCAAGACTTGTGAAATTACAACATTAAAAGAAGAAGGGGAAAAAAGGTATATATATATATATATATATATATATATATATATATATTTGCAGCAAAACTATGAAAATGCCTAGGGTGCCAAAAAAATGTATACACACTTTCACAGTAGATATTTATGTCATATGTTTCAAAGCTGGACCGAAAAACAACAGTAATGTGTAGTATGATGTTCTGTAAATAGATGTGATTCACATACATTATGATAGAGTTGCTACGTGACAGGTAAATCATCAATGAACAAATGAAGCCAAGATGATCTATGATGTTCTGTAAACAGATGTGACTCGCATTACGTTATGTTAGCGTTACTACAACAAAATGAAGCCAAGATTATCATTTGAACAGCGGAACGCAATTTTGAGGTTGTATTGGAAAACCGAGAATGTTGTTGAAGTTTAAAGGCAATGGAGTCGTGTGCACAGAAGAGAACCGCCAACGCCGTGTGCTCTGTTAACACAGTTTTTTCCTTGCTTGAATGTGTATACATTTTTATTGGCACCCTCTAGAGTGAGTTAATTCTTTTAACTGAACAAGTTCATGGAAAAGTTAAACATATCTGTTACAAGCAGCCTATTTTCAATTACAATCGCACATAAACAGTTTTAATTAGTAACTTTATATTAATCTTGTCAAGTTATCACTGCACTTTTCGCACCTTGCGAAAAAGATAATTCTGTTTCATCACGATAATACGCCTTCATACACATCTGAGATTGTTGCTGCAAAACTTCACAACCTTCGCTTCCACACCCGCCATATTCGCCGGATTTGGCTCCCAAGGATTACTTTTTGTTTCCAGACCTGAAGAAATGGCTGGGTGGACGAAGATTCACATCAAACGACGAGGTTGAAGCCGAGACAGACGTTTATTTTTCACAGTTGGTCAAATCTTATTTTACTGAGGATATAAAAAGTTGGAAAATGGTTAGACTAAATGTATTACTTTACAAGGCGACTATGTTGAAAAATAAAACATTTCTCTTATATCTTGTGTTTTCTTGGTCAGGCCGAGAACTTTTAGCACGCCCCTAGTACTTAGGGTTTTTACGCCCGAAAAAATCCATCGACCCCGGCAAGGATTAATTTTATTGATGTGTTTAAGAAACATTAGCTCGTATGTGACACCGCTGTGAGCAACTCATGAACCAATTGCGGTGTTTTCCTACGTATTTCCCGTCCTTGAGGAAACAAGGTCATTCTAGCTTCTGGCTGTCAGTGTGAGCCTGCTAATGGTTAAGAGCTCATTTATTACGAGTGGTATATTTAATCGCGCAGTGAATTATGTATGTTTTCTACTGCACAACGTGTATTTACTGATTCATATATGTTAATTGAAAGACGATTCGAAGAAATATGTCCGTGTGCAAAAGTTTCAGGTCATCCTACAATTCATACTCTTTATAATAAATTTCACGGGCAGTGTTCAGTATAAGAAACGTAACAGACAGCGAAGGGTTCTCATTGAAGTAACTTAGATTTCGCTCATTGCAAACAAGCACTTCTCACATCTCTGTATAAAGAGCTACTAAACTGAAAAAGTTAAAACCATGAACGCTTTTTAACCAGATAATCTTTCCCCGGACGAAGCCTAGTTCCACCTTCTTGGTTATGTGTGTACACAAAACAATCGTTATTGATAAAGTTCGTGAAGTTCCCCTCCATATCGAAAAATTTGCCCTATGAGCGGAGAAATAATTATAGAACTATTATTAAATTATTATCAGTATTATTTTCCAAGACAACGGTTGTTGCCTCCACATACGTGAATACAATTTACCCTCTTACCCTTCCTTATTAGATTCGATAAGGAACATGATTTTTCCTTTTTTCAACTAACTCTGCCATGCTCATACAGCGAATAAACCAATGAGATAAATTGAAAGAATGATTCAGAATGACAGAGTTATTAGTAACGATTTTTGGCCCCACGATCAAACCCTTCGCGACTTTTATTTCAGGAGGTAAATTAAAAAATATCATATACTAAGCAAATTTAGAAACCCTGGAAGAATTGAAACAAAATACCTGCCAGGAAGTAGCCAGTATTACTAGATGTTAACTACAGCGAGTATGGATAGATTTTTTAAAATGTATGAACAACGACGGTAGCTAGTTTCAGCATCTCCTTTCATAAATTTGTTAAGTAAAATCTTTAAAAATAGTTAGGAAAACTGTCGTACGATTCGTCAGCGCCACTCTATGATACCTGCAGACTTTAACAAATGCCGATCTTGACTATAGGCAAAACACCACGAGTGAGTTTATAATTCATTGGATCACTCTGTATATACTGCATTCGTATATTATATATTGTATACTGCAATATGTTACATATACAACTTAATCAATAAATATAATATAAAAAATAAAGCAACTTATAAAGATATAATTATATAGGTAAAATAACAAAAAATAGATAACCAGAAATAAATAAAACACTAAAAGTCTTTAGTTCTTGTTATTCCATTATTTGTGTGTCTATTTTATTATTGTCTGATAATGTATTCTCCGTTACTCCTATCCCGACGTAAACAAATATGAATGTGCATGGCTCCGATTGTGGTATAAAAGATGATGCAACGTATTTAATTGTTAGCTTTGGTTACTATTCACACAACGTATTTATAAACATTTTGTACGATAATCTTAGTGCACTTTCCAAAGAATTTCTTTGTTACAATACTATCAGGACCAACACATGCTTCCGACAGGGTGCTTCTTTGCATTGAAACTGGTTGCATTGTACAGAGAGCAAATATGTGCGTAAATTACTAACAATTAAAATGTATAATAAGAAATTCATAACGCCTAGTATCTCTCAAGAATATTATTGTAATCGTTAATGTGTTTTTTTCATTGAACATCAGCACTTATTGAATTAAAATTTCCTTTAGGGATTACTGTGCATAACATCAGGGAAGTAAGTCATCCTGGAGCCAAAACATGATATTTGCGCTAGGACAGAACTAACAGCGAGCAGAAAATAGAGAAGCAGAGCAAAACAATAAAACACTAAGGAAGTCACACAAATAACGCAGTATTTCCAACAGTTTGTTCTTTAAAGAAACATATCTATTTTGTAGAGTAGTGCCCTCTGTAAGTCTGTACTCGTATTAGGAGCACTATCCCATAAAGTGTAATCCATAGATAAC
The DNA here is from genome assembly GCA_030762175.1 of Metallyticus violacea. NCBI lineage: Eukaryota > Metazoa > Arthropoda > Insecta > Mantodea > Metallyticidae > Metallyticus > Metallyticus violacea. The sequence goes on along the minus strand of CM060836.1, from coordinate 9,122,241 downwards.
CCTATGATAGTGTAATCGTCGCCAATAGTAACGCTTTAAAACCAGTCACACACGAGAACAGAAAAGCTGAATTGTTTGCTCGGATGAGCTGCTGTAGCTGGTAAGTACTCTAGTTTCAGCGTCATCGCTAGATAGCGCTGTAAGTTTACTAGAGGGCAGCACTGCATTGGACAAAACATATTATATGCAAAGGTATACCTCACTATTTTAACTGAGGAAAAAGGAGGTTAAAATGAGCTTAAATGCTTAACTTTATTCTTTGGCACAAATGTGAATGTTATTAAATAAAAGGTAATAATTTAGAAAAGGAAATATGGATTTATTCACATAAATGACCACTATAATCTGCTATTATGTTCGATCGGAAGTTACTTTTATCTTCCTTAGCAATTCTCTTTGAAACTGGTATGATCGTGTTGTGCACGCCTCATTCACACCCTTACTGACTGTAGTATCAGGTTGTTCGTTCTTGGACGAGTGAAAGGGTGGAAGTTCACGCCACAAAATACGTAAGTACGTCATGATAAGGAGATAATAAGTGAATGAAACGCAAATGCTAAGCATGTGATTATGGCCATGCATTTCAGCGGTCTTTGTTCCATCACGGATTTCCTTATTCGTGGAGATAAAAGTTCTCAAGCGTAGCTGATATTTCAAGTGTGTTTTTTAGGAGTAGGACACTGCGAAGGTCTTAATTAACTCTTCGTTACCTTCTTGCATGACAGGTAGGGTGTTTTCAATGTTGAAGCTCAGTTTGCTTTATCTGTGCTGTCAGAATAATACTTGAACGTCTTTAAAATTGAAAGAAGAAGAAAAGTAAATCTTTTCATAAAGTAAGTGAAAATAAATGTTATGTAATATTTGATGGCACTGGTTCATGAAAACGTACTATTTTGAATGTCGCGCGCTATGTATCGCTGCGCAGTACACGTGCAGAGGTTCGTGGTTTTGCTTGGACTATAGCCCTTTTTTACCTCCCTTTCTAAAATATTGAAAATTCATGTCATTGTACTCCCTTTTCCTACTGTAAACTGTAGCGAAATTTGCACACTGTGAAAATGCAAAAATATTATTAAAATAGGCTTGTTGCATACAAATAAACGGGCTATTTTTTGTGAAACGTGTGTAGAAGAAGGTACACCGTAATAACATAAACTTTGCATGTATTACGTGGGTTTAGGTGTCGGTAATTTTATTTTTCTTCCCTAAAACAAGGTTTAAGCCATTACGACGACTTCTAAACTAGGTCCATTCCTTTATTGAATCTCTCCATCGTTTCGTTGATCGTCTTACTCTTTACCTTCTGGTTTTCAAAATAATTCTCCTAATCTTTTTCAATAATTTTTTATTTCGTACCATAATGTTATACCTAAAATGGGTCTTGGAAATGTTACTTGCCAGCTTTAAGTCTTGTTTTATCCCTTGCTCTGATATCCACGTTTATGGAACATATTTACTGTTGTTTTCCAAACCACTTTGTTTTATTTCTTTTCTCATACTTAAAATATGACCGTCTAATATATAAATTTACTTTCTTGAATTTTATGTGCTTTCTTTTATTTATTTCTTTTTGGCATGTGGAAATGTTTGATTATATTTCCATCACTTAACTATTTATATTCTTTTTTGTTCTTTATCCTTCACAGTCATGGACGTAAATTTTTTTGTTTAAATTTGTGATTGTATTTTTTTAATTCCTTTTCACTATTATCCAATACATTTTTACTATCCGGAAAACATTATGTTTATATTTCTTTTGTTGATTCTAATTCCTTATTTTCTAAATTTCTATCACTATGTTTATACAATTAAATAATATATTTTATTATTGTTTTTGCTTTGTCTCTTCCTTTATTATTTGGCATTATTACTTTTTGTTTTATTTGGGTATATTATATTTCTAACAAGTACAAAATGTTCTAGTATTTTCTACAAGTCACCTGTTTTGTAGTAGACTTTGTCTAACCTAAAAACAACAATATGCAAGTTTGTGTTCTCTTTTTTTTTTCTAAAATTTATATTAACTGTAAAAATTGCATCAATAAAAGATTGACCTCTCCTAAAAAGCATTTTACCATTCACCTGATATTTGTTTTGCATAAGGTTGTAGTTTGTTTTTCAAAGTAGTTACATAATTTTGTAAAAAGGGAAATACCTCTGTAGTTTTCACATTCATTTCTATCACCTTCCATGTAAATAAGTATCTTTTTTATTATCTTTCACTTATCCAGTAATGACCTAGAAATGCAAACATTATTTAGGAGTCAAATCAAATTTCCAAATATTACATGTATAATATGGCAATAATCATGTTCTATATAAACTTTGGTTACAGTAGATTCCATAGTTTTGAAGTTATAAGTTTTGTTTTATATTATAAAAAGTTTCCTCGTCAAACGTTTTTAAAAAAAAATTGACCTCAAGCTTGAAAAAAGCATGCAAATATAACTTAATTAGCTCTTAACTTACTTAGCTCTTAACTTACTTTAGATTTAGAGTCACAATTGTTTTTTTAAATCGTTACACTTAATGTAACTACAATTTTCTTCCGGACTGTTGTGCCGTGGTCTGCTGGAGATGCAAATAGTAACATGACTCCGGCCGTGAAAGCCTACGTTCTCTCGCTACATTTAATTTTTATTTTTTAAAATACTGTTATGATTAACTGACAAAAGCGAATTATTTATTAATATATAGCGATCTCAATATAATATTCAGGTCATACTAACAACATTTTTTATAAAATGTGCATTTTTAATATAGCAGAACTATAAAGAAAATTAAAAGCGATAAAAAGCATTCAATTTTTTTCTTTACGCAGTCGAAACCGCCCCGCACCATATGTAGTTCGCTGATTTTTTCCTGCTCCCCCCCCCCATTTTGGACTTCTTCGTAATTTTGTATGGATCTTTTGTTTTGAGGAACACACTGTTCACAAATATGACATTGTTCCTCAAAGCATGGGTAGCCACCTGTGTTTTAGAACATTCCCTATTTAACTCAGTTAAAGCTTTAAGTACAACCAATTAAAACCTGTTTCTGGTACAAAAACAAAAACTTCTTAGGGGCGTTGCATATGACCTTTTTTTTTTTTTTTTTTTTTTTTTTAATCTCCCATCTCAGGTCATCAGCGTCCCATTCAAATCAGGGCGTGAAACAGCCGACAAATTTTGCTTAGGACTCGTTTTTTCAGACTTGAAGTTCTTTATCGTGCGGTAAATGTACGCCACGACTTTACTTCCCTTCCGAAGGAATTCACACTTAAGATTTTTACGCCCGAAAAAAATCCATCGGTCCTGGCTGAGTTCGAACCCACGATTTTGGGTCTAGGAGGCAAGTATGGTTACCACTACACCACCAAGGCAGACTAGGGTGTCTTTGATAACATGACATTATTATAGTAACTATTTCCGATTGTGAAACTTTCATAGTATCGCGACCCAACATTCATTTAAAAACACAGTGTGAAAATTAAGAATTTCTAAGCTCTGTGTAGCGGTTAAATACTTACAGAGAGATTTTAAAAAATGCCGTTCCGACATGTAAAAATTGCACAATCGAAAAAGGATTATAATTTTAGATAGAGGAATAATTTAAGCATTTCATTATGGAAACTTATGAATTTCACTGTTATGACCAAAGTCATTAAAAAGTCACATAAGTATCATCTTAAACAATTGTTGAAATGTGGTTTTTTAACTTTTCTTTCTCCAAAACTACGTAACCCAGGCTGATGTTAATTATTGCCGGAACTTTTCTGATGTTTTATTCGCTTACATTTGTATTTCTGTTGCATTTTTCCTTTCACTTTAATAGTTCAGTATAATAATTTGTTTTGGATACTATTTATTATGGCCTTATTATGTTCTTCCTTTCTTAAGTGAATTTTCTATATTTTTTCAATTTAAAGATAAATTTCTGCAATTTTTATCAAAAGCTTCTCTCTCATAATACTTATGGTCAAATGTCCATGTTGATATCCCTAATAGTTTACGAAAAAAAAAATATACCTTTATATGATAATGTACTAAATATTTTACATAATGCAAAATTTATACATTTCAGCAAACAAAAATATTAACATGCTAATATGAGTTCAGAAAGCAAACTGTCATACACATTTCTTCGTAATATTCTGGAGTTCTCTGGCAAAAATTACAAATTTTTGAATATTGTCTTTTTCACAATTAATTAAATACTGAGTAATACAAAATGTTCTGAAAATTATATGACATTTTTTTTTTGTTCATATTTTACATTCATGATGAATATATGAAGAGAAGTGAATGATAATTGCGTCTTGTGGAACGTTTTGAATTAAAAAATTAATAAAATATTTTAAATGTAAAAAGTAGAATTTTTACAACATTCATGCCTCAGAATTATGTCGTTTTCAATATTTTTAAACTTTAAAGTAAAAAAAAAAAAAAAAAAAAAAAAAACTGAATTTCTAAAGGATTTTGACCAAATTTTATCTTTGGGTATCCTTAACTAATGGCTTTCGCCGCATCTAACAATTGCTGTTTATTAACACAATTGTGTTTAATAAACAGTTGTTAACCGCAGAGGTTGCACAACAATTAATTAAAACGTTAACTGCAATAAAATACACTTTATTTTTCAAAATAGACACGACATTCCAGTATTTGTCACTGAAAAAAGTAATCATGCAGAACACCACATTAATTAAGTTGAGTAAATCTCTCTCTCTTTTAACTCTGTAGTTTGATTTTGCTTGTTGATTGATTACTTTTAAATTTTAAGAATTGCAGTTATTACTTTATTTTCCCCTAAATCTCTATTTTATGTTAACTGAGAAAATAAAACGTTTGTAAATTTTAATATTTCTTATATACTACCTACTTTTAAAAAGGTTAGGTTAAAGAGCTGGCGTGTGTAGCTTGGTTTTATAATTACCGTAAATGCCAGATATGTTTAAGTGTGTCGGTCCTGGTGGTGTAAAGAGTAACCATACTTGCCTTCTAAACCCAAGATCGCGGGTTCAAACCCGGCCAGGATCGATGAATTTTTTCGGGCGTAAAAATCCTAAGTATGGCTTCCTTCAGAAGGGAAGTGAAGCCCTGGGTCCCGTGTCGTACATTTACGGCACGATAAAGAACCTCAAGCCTGAAAGAAGAGGCCTCTGAGCAAAATTTGTCGGTCGTTTCACGCCCTGAATAGAATGGGGCGCTGATGACCTGAGATGTTAAAAAGCGTCCTTAAATAAATACATCAAGTCTGAAAAGTGTATATTGTGTTTTGCGCGTTTTATAGCAACTTTTCCATATGGTACTGTTACTCGATAATGACGTGGGGGAGGGGGTAAAGATAAAAATATTATAGAGATGTGAGCTGTTCTACAAAATTACCCTATAATTTAAGCAACTATCCAAGAGCAAATTTCACTGCTCAAGTTGATAATTCTTATGTATTCATTTTAACCGCCACCGGTGGCCGAGGTCGCTAAGACTTGAACTAGTAGATTCGAATCCCACCAGGACCGCCCTCTCTGACTGAGGGTTTTTGCAGGTTTTCTTAAGTCCTCATAAAAATGCCAAATGCCGGGAAAGCACTCTAAACTTAGGCCTGGAATGTTTCCTTTCTTAAAAAAAATCCTTTACTAATATATCATTTCTTCTCATGCATCACCAATGTCCACCGCTTATGGTGCCTCATTAGTAAAAACGGGCGTTAAACACTATTTTAAAAAAATGTATTCATTTTCTTGACAATGTTTTAGCAATAAGAACAGTCTAATATAACTGCAAATAATAATAATAATAATAATAATAATAATAATAATAACGAAGAACGTTCCGCAATTTTAGTATCAGTAGTGAAAAAATACGTATTTTGTATTCTGTGGCCTGTGCATCATTTCGCATGCTTTAATTTACATGAGCGAATGAAATAAACGAATAGTGTTTAACGCCCGTTTTTTCTACAGAGGTACCACAGGCGGTGGACACTGATGAAACATGAAATGAAATTATAAATTGGGACAGGATTTTTATTTTTAGGGAAGGAATTGGCAGGCCTAAGTTTAGGGTGCCTCCCCGACATTTGCCATTTATGAAGACCGAGGAAAACCTGGAAAAATCTCAGTCAGGGAGTGGCGGGATTGGAACTACAGACCTACTGCTCACGAGTCCGCGCCTTAACGACCTCGGCCACCCGTGGCGGTACAAGAGCGAGTAGTGCCAACATAATCGCCAACACCACCAACCCAATGACTTATTTTAGCGTCAATAGTAAATATTTTGACACAATTCAGGAAGGTTGTTAAGGTTTCGATGCATATATATGTCTGAGAATTGTTTAATTTATTAAAAAGTTAATAAATATTCTCGGTTTGTGTTCAATTAGGCCATCCTTTTATTTATACAAAGTCATCTCAAAGAGAATACAAGTAGTAAGCGTCAATTTTGTGACATGCGCACTCAAAATTTAATCCCGCGATACCCAGGCCAGTATATGCTCCGGTCTGGGCCTTAACTTATTTTACGCATGTAAAGACGACAGATTCGTTCGTCTTTGCAACAGATATGTTATATTTTATTACTCAACTCAATGGAGAGAATTTCTTAAAATGTTTAACTCTATTATAAACTGTTGATAGAAAGTATTGCATGTTTCGGAATATGTTATGCAGTTCTCTCCCCTCCCTCAAAGACACACAAAACGATTCCTCTTGTTTTGCGGTCCAAAGTACTCCAATATCGCATTCTTTTCAATGCTTCAACTTAAAAAGTTTATCTTACAGTAATTACACAATACGACATATTGCTACATCATCAGAATAACAGAGAAACAGTTTAGGACTCTGCAACTAGCCAGTGTTTCTAGAAGTTTGTGGCAAGAAGGAATATTTTAAAGTGTATACTAACTTGCTCATCACCTTATATGAAGAATGGTTACGAGAAAACAATAGAACAAATAGCTCTAGTGGATTATAATGTTTAATCCACATTTTCACTGACTTAAACGTCACCTTTAGTATGATTTACTATTATTTCCCTAACAATTTCTAGGGAAATGTTTAAAACGCCAACCTGGGTCCAGGCTGCGAGTTTCATACAGAAAAAGCTCAGAAAATTTCTGGACCTGGATAAACATTTTATAGTAATGCACAAACATATGAGACATATGGTAGCGCATGCATTTACTGTAAAACGACATAACTTCCACCAACCCCCCTGTTCGTGCAACTTCAACAGTGTGCATTGAAAAGAATACTAGTGGCGATAATTCAGTGTTGCGCAATGAAGCTGGTTGAGAACATTACCGTACAATTATTTATTACGATTTTAAAAGCGACTTAAACTAAGAACAGTTTATACAAGCTTTAGGAGACCTTACATCTTCGCATACAAGTCTTTTGTTGGTTTGTGGAATTTAAAAGGGGCTTAATACCAGGTGTGGCTAGAAAATAACCGGACTTCTGTTTTTAAAAAAAATATCATTTGCTAAATACACTCCTACCCAATCTAGAAATCACTCCGTGCGAATCTTTTAGTACTGGAAATCCTCTGTTTGCTTCTTAAGGAATCCCATCGGTTTTGCCTTCACTACAGACTCAAAATGGGGTAGGTGGGTGTTCCAACACCGAGATCTTCAGAGCCGGTAGTCTTGGTAGATAATCTGTGCACCGTTCTTCCATATTGCAGGTCTTCTTCTCACTGCTCACATAGTGTTATTAAAATCTCCTTATAATAGACCTGGTTAAGAATCTTGATTTGTTGACTTGTTTTATTTACGGACGCTCTTTAACATCTCAGGTCATCAGCGTCCCATTCAATTCAGGGCACGGCCGGTAAATTTTGCTCAGAGGTTTCTTCTTTCAGGCTTGAGGTTCTTTATCGTGCCGTAAATGTACGACATTGGACCCACAGCTTTACTTCCCTTCTGAAGGAAACCATACGCCGGAAAAAAAAACCCACAGCCCTGGCCGGGATTGAACCCGCGATCTTGGTTTTAGAAGGCAAGTATGGTTACCACTACACCACCAGGGCCTACATTAAGAAGCTGGCTTTCAGGCACCCAGTCCACATGAATCATCCCTCCGATATCGAAAAAAATTTTGTTTTGATTTTTGACCTGCTCATCGGTGCTTTCTTCTGTTGGGATTCCTCCAGTGCATGGCTTGGCGCTTAGCTTCTGGGTCGTTTTGAGAAAATTCATGATGCCACACAAATTCTAACTGAAGTCTTTTATGCTTGGAACTCCAAGAACCACCTTCAGTTTTTAAACTTTCCATTCATTGGGGTTGAATAGCTTTCTGTATTTTAATGATATCTGAATGTCAAAAGTCTTGAATGTCTACATACGCAAGTCACGACTAATAATTAGCCAAAAAACTTAAAGAGGAACTGTTAGTAATCATTGTTGTCATTTAGAAGCAGTTGAGCAACAACAACAATAAGAAAAAGAAGAAAAATAATAATAAAATGCAAAATAACGTGCATATTTACATTTTCTGGAAATGTACACATTACAAACGTGTACTTATAATTGTAAAATACTTTATTTTTGCACATATTTTCATTTTTGCAATGAATTTGACTAATTAGTTGCGTCCTTGCGCGTGACGTGACCTTCTGTTCGTTAGTTCACATTATGAATGCATCACACAATGAGTGACACTCATTGTTACTGTATTTTATGTATTTCAGTGAATTTTCCAAATTAATGGTGAATTAATGTGAGAAATTAACGCAAAAACATGAAACACGGGAAGTGCCGTACAATACACCTCTAATATTTATAGGTATATGTTCACAAGGCAAGCGTAAAGAGAGATAACCAACGAATCGATTTATGCAATTTTCAGGTTTGCCAACACTTCCATTATAGCCGTTAAAGGTTATTCAGAGGAAATGCTAACAATGTGGAGCCTTATATAATACACATATTATTGAGAACACCTGAGTGCATTTTTATGTCTATCATGACAATATGTCACGTTTCTTTTTCCTATTTTTCTCCCCCTACATGACGCTTACGTTAAATGTGAAGCTGTTTTGTTTTTATACTAAACGGTTGGAATTGCATATGCTTCAGTTTTCATGAACACTATATATAAACTACGACAGCTTGTGGCAGAAATCTCTTGGTTAAAGGAGCACCGTACCTAACCTCTACGCCGACACTGACCTTTCCAAAGGCTCTGCTGATGGCGCATGTCCCAGATGATCGACCCTCTTGCATGCCGGCAAGGCCGTCTGTGCCTCGGCCGACAGCCTCAACATTCAACATCTGTAACTAATCTCCATGCAGCACTTAGCGAGGGATGCATAAGTATCAGTCTTGGAGAACACCGGTAGGCTTGATGGAACGCACTTATAGAAACCGAATCTGCAATTCTAACCTCAACTTATAAATACCCTAAGTAAGTACGTGCTATATTATTTATTCCTGAACGGATCTTTGATCACAGGAAAACTTTTTTGAACTTGAAATTTCGAAAAATAAACGCCGAATGTCAATGTTTAAACTTGAAAGGGTATTTTTTTCATTTACAGACATAGTGATGTATATAATCAGATTTTATGCGACTCCCAGCGTATGGATTCGTACTTCACCTATAATACTTATGCTTCCGTTTAAAGCATGTTACGTGTTTCTTCTTGCATTACCAACATTTGTACCTGATACCTAACCTTATCTCATTAGAAACTTGTTTAGATGCGGTCAAAATGAACTTACATATACAGAATGAACAAAAGTGTGCAATATTGTTTTAAAACTTTATAATCTGAACGTTTCTTAAAAACTTTAAATGCTGCATTTATTAGACGTACATCACTGAACTTTAGAAAAGTGTATTCTCGGGTATACAGGATGTATAAAAACACATTTTTCCTAAATGTCAGCGTGCACTTATTTATACATTGTTTTAACTGTTCTTTCAATTCCGTTTAACTGCATTTATTGCTTTTCTAATTATATCACAACTAATTAAATGATATTTAAAATGATATGCTTTGCGTTTCTGATTACTCTTACCCTTACAACAAATGTTTGAAGAAATACCATTTATTACCAAACAATGTCCCAGCCTGTCAAGAAAATTGTGTAGTAACTGGAAGAATCAAATGCATCTCCGTTTCAGTTCTAACAAATTGGGTTTGCTGCTGTACACTTGGATAATAAGTAACCCCACAGATAATAATCAAGAGGATTTAGGTCTGGCGATCTAGGTGGCCACTCAATATGCCTTCTTCTTCCAATCCTTCTTCCAATGCCGCTCTAAAAATTCTCTCGCGTCTGCTCCTAAGTGTGCTGAGGCACCATCTTGTTGACACCAGATTTCACTTTTTGGGTCATGTTATTCATATTAGGAAACATTGAATCTTCATTTCCAATCATCATTAAGACTTATATTCGTTCCTTTTCAGCAAGATTGCTACTTATGCAGTATTTTACGTTCTCTGCATAAAGTTAGAGAAAAATAAAACAAACAACACAATAACGAGTAAATTAACTTATCCAAACACTCAGAATTAAGAGAACGGCTCAAAAATGTAAAAATAAGTTTTGGCTACCATTTAGGAAAAATGCGTTTTCGAATCATTGGCAAAGATGTAAATGTTCCAAGTTTTGAATAAAATATTAAGTGATACATGTCTAAAATGTGCAGCATTTAACTTTTTTAAGGAACATCCACATTGTAAAGCTATAAACAAAATTCCTTACTTTTTGTTCACCCTGTATGGAAATATATTATAAATCTATGATTCAAAAGTATTTTGTTTTAATACGACTGGATATCCTAGAGACTGAAGATGAAACCAAATTGTTGTGTTCAGAATATCATCTTTGCGATCATAAAAGAGAATTCGACATGTTGTCCCCTTATCAAGAACCCTTCAACTACCGCCTCGAGGAACCGAGGTCGTTAAGGCGCAGACTTGTAAGCGAGAAGTATACGTTTCGATTCCCACCAGGATCATCTTCCCTGACTGAGGTTTTTTCCCCGGTTTTCCTTAGTCCTCATAAATGGCAAATGCCGTGGAGGTACCCTAAACTTAGGCCTGGAACGCTTCCTTCCTTTAAAAAAAAGTCGTTCTCAGTTTATCATTTCATCTCATGTATCATTAGTGTCCACCATCTGTGATACCTCAGTAAAAACGGGCATTAAACATTTCAAACTAACCTTACATTACAACGCTTCTAAAGAGTACGCATACAGTGAGTTTTATTCAAGTTAGGACCGGCAGAGCGCGTTTGCGTACTGGGAAAAGCCCAAATGTCAAGGCCTATAATGCATGTGCAGGTAACAGCTTGTAGTTAGTTTAAGAGTGACTTTGTCATTGAATGGCTATGCGTTTGTGTGTTACTCAGTATTTTCACTGTGTGAAAATTGTGTGCCAATTGTTCTTCGTTAGTTACACCACTACATAAATATAGCATTGAAGAGCGGGTTTTATGTACAATACATATGTGAAACCGGATTCTTGCAGCAAAGTTGTAAAACTATTCGCAAGAAAATATCGCGACAATCTTGTTCCAGGTAGGGAAACTGTTCGTTAACTTATTAAAAGTTACAAGAGCAGGGTCTCTCAATGACAAGACACATGTTCCGAACTGGTGTATCCTTACAAGAAAAGTTAGGTAAATAAAGAAATGCCTTACGCAGATGCCGGCAATTTATTGGCGCTGAGGGACATCGTTTTCAATATTTCTTACGACGCAGGTGCTTATTATTATCATATCAGTTTTAAATAAACCTTATATTATGCTTTCACTAAAAATATAAATACTAGCTATAAGTGCGGCGACTCTATCTTACCATTTCCGGTTTCAGTGGCTATACTTCCCCAATGAGAAGCGGCGCTTAGGATGCCCGTAACACATATAACCTCACTGTAATATCGTGCGCTGTGTTGTTTTTTCCCCTTAATTACTCTTTGATATACGATAGGCAATTTACCTTAAAATATCTTAATTTTGGGGAGATATACTACTAGCTAATTATGTCTCATAAAGTTTTTCTTTTTTCCCCATTACGTATAACATTCATCCCAAATACAGTCTGAAATAACTTTCATAAGCTCAGGTATGGTGGAGATAGCACCTGCGTATCGAAAGAGCAGAAGTTGTGACAAATTTACAGAAACCGTTGTCGCGTGCAGAATGCGATTACAGTCATCTGCAGGCAATTAGAGACCTGTAATTGATACCTGCTGTGACCTTCTCTACACTTTCTATCTTTCTCGCTGACAGTCCATGACCTACTCTAACTTCTGGCTGAGAATAGCAAGTACGCATTAACCGCTATATGCTCTGAGAAAAGACAAAATGTTCCATTTATTGCGTCATCCAGATTGTGCTATGAATTCTTCAAAGTTTATTAAGGCGACCGATCTGCGAATTCTATATCTTTTATTTTTTACTTTGAACTGTGTTATATTTTAGAGATGTTGGTATAAAAATTTGCTGTTTATAAGTAAAGCTGTTTCCGTATTATGATTTTTAAAATACTTTTTAAAATACGAGTAATTTAATAAAGACATCATACTTTTTTGACAACATACCTTAACTCGTCCTCATAATGTTGATCTTTCTCAAAGTAATCAAACCTGTCCCAGCGTTTCTGCCCTTTCGAGATATCTTGGAAGCAATTTTTGAGAGGTCCTTCAGAATCGCCTACTGCTGCTTTTAATTATGGAAATTGTCTATCACGAAATTTTGTATTTAAAAAAAAAAGTTACATGAGACTAAATATGGACTACAGGAAGGATGAGGTACACTCCACGTTGATTCTTGTGATATTTGAGATGCGCATTATAGCGCTACAGCATTTAGCTCGTTGCACGGAAAAGTGGCCTTTTGCGCGTGCTTTTCAGGACATCTCTGTAGTACTACTGGGCAATACTACAGAGATGTCCTGAAAGCTATCTTAGACGAGAGGGAGTTTTTGGCATTTATTGTGAATTGGCCTGTTTCTGTTTTTAAAAAAAGTTCTGCGATCAGTATTGCTTTATTTTATCATTAAATAAACAGATAAAAAGATATAGCTATTGGTTTTTTAAAAATGATTTGTTTTAAAGCCTACTGTAATTATCAAGTATCGCAAATCAACGGGTTTCTGCAAAAATAAAAGTCTATGAAAATTAATTAATGCAAATATACTTCATTATAAGAACATTTAATGAAGTTTACTGATAAAATTATAGGGAAACAAGGATTTCAGCATATAATTTTTAACATTAAAAACACCTTATGATTCACCACCTATAAATTAAAAAGTGGTGTCGATATGGGGTATCCCTGCTTAACTTAACTCCTTCTTCCTATTTTTTTATTTCCTCGTACTTATCCTTTCGCTAATGTCTATTATAATTTTATAAAGCACATTCTTCTAGATATTGTACATTCTACAATGCATGTTCAGTACATCTAAAAGTCTATGATAAATTTCCGCTGGCACATAAGATTATTGTGGTTGACATATTGACATTTTCCCCTTTCTTTTTCCGAAATCAAAGTATAAAAGTCGGGTGACGTGAGCGCCTTTCATAAATAACCAGAACCCCGGCGTGAAAAATTTAGTAACAGGTATAGTGTGTAAATAGCAATCAGAATGCAATTTTTTTAAGAAAATTGCCTCGACGAAGTACAGCTCGCTGCACCCAAGGATCATTACTCTCGGCGAGACGGGTAGATCAATTGTCACTCTGTCCCAAATGACCTCAAACAGTGGCCGCAAGCCAAACTCAATGCGCGCACGCACATACACATGCTTATACTCTCCTTATCTATTCATGACTTGTTTCATCACTTGCCTCTTGGCCTTTCATCTTTTTAGACAATTGCGAAACGCAGTGCGTTGAGGCGCCTTCGCTAAGCAACCACGTGGTCTGGACTGAAGTCCTTTCCAACCAAGTGGAATCCAAACAATTAAAACATAGATCGAAATGATGGAGCCAAGTTTCATCAATTTGAAATAAACTCCGCATCGTGTTCAACTACATGCAGACCTGCACGCGAAGTCATCAGCAGTCTTGGAACCCACCGTGCACGAGCACGTCTCATATGCAACTTTTCAGTTACCAACGTGAGGTAGCACCCAGTGAAATTTTCAGAATTTCTGAAAGTGTTCTTAACGTTATACGACGATCCTCTCTCACAATGACAGCAGTAGTATTAATGTTTTCTACCGTTGGAGCGGAACTGGAGCGTTGGAAGCATCTTCCTGTGAATTTTATTACCTCCCCTCTTTAAACGTTTTAAACCATTCTTGAGGTGTGTTATAAGCAAAAGCAAAACTCTCCATAACCCTACTGTAAAACTGCACAGGCATCATTTGTGGAGACAAAAGCACAATTTCAGAGGAGCATGTTCGTCGCATGTCAACTGCATTTTGCTGCAGACGTAACTGAACATGCCTCAAATGGCACACAGGCGGGAACCGGAAGTGATAACAATGAAACTAATACCACGTGTATTTTACGCATTAAGCTAACAAAATATTGTACAGTTAAATTTTAGAGTGAGTAATTATGCCTGTAAAACATTTATTATCCTTCTTTATTGAAGAGCCTTCGTAATTTTCGATTTAAGGCAAATTAAATATAAAGTAAGGCCTTTGTTATCTTATAATATGACGTATTACGTCCTCAGCGAAGGAAATCACCTTTACTATTTTTGTAAAGCAAGGTTAAGGCTCTTTGTTGCATGACGGCGGAATAACTTTCGTGTCTTGTGCACATTTTTTCCCTTGTCAGCAGTTTCTGTTATTGTGTTCATTAAAACTTAGTGAAATTTTGCAATATCTTTATAAAAATATCTCACTGGGCGTTATACTAGATTGTGTTTTCGTTTATAATTTGTACATGTGGTTTATTATTATTATTATTATTATTATTATTATTGAAAACATACCAACAGAAATAATGTGGAAGTATTTTAATTATTAAGCATTATAGTCTCGTTAGAAAATTCCAAACGTTACTAAAGAAAATTTCAGCTGCTATTATTTTATGCTGATTTTCTCCGAGTTTTGTGATAGTTAAGTGTTAGGAACGAAATCAGAATAACTATTTGTTGTTGATTTGGTTTATTTACGGACGCTCTTTAACATCTCAGGTCACCAGCGCCCCATTCAATTCAGGACATGAAATGACCGATAAATTTTGAGGTTCTTTTACATGCGCAAATCTGCGAGATGGAACCGACGGCTTTACTTCCCATTCGAAGGAAGCCATACATATGACTTTTACGCCCGAAAAAAATCCATCATTCCTGGCCGGGAATGAACCCGCTATCTTAGGTTTAGGAAGCAAATATGGTTACTACTACACCGCAGCTGTTTGCAATGGATATGAGCCGATTATATACAGGCAAAGCTTTTAACGCGGTAATAAACAGAACGTCCGTAATTAGCTGGTTGGCCTTGATTTCAAAAGTACCATGGAAAATTACTGATGGCATTTCCACCCCCTTCTTGCTTTTGTACACTTTTAAATGGGTTTCAAGCAGGTTTTAATGTCTCGGCTAGTGGATGTGTCGCAGCAACATAACGTCACTTTCTACACCTATTCGCTATGGCAGTACATTAATTCGTGAAGGTAGTTAAGCGGTTCATTCTAGAACAACACATTTTTGTGTGTAAACGCTATTTTAACCCAATCTGCTTGTCTAGATGCGCGTTAGTTATTCAGTGCATTCCTAATAAACTGCATTTTTTAAGAGCTGATGATATTGCGCAACATTTGAATCGTTTATTACAAAAAGGGAAAACGTACCTTTTAACAATTAACTCAGCAAATGGGGGTTTTGGAATGTAAAATAAAACATTAACAATGAAACCAGATACATTACGATGACCAAATCTAATCATATCATTCAGAATGTGCTTCAGAGAGAAGCATCTTCTGTAAGGTAAGATTGTATTCATGTTATACAGGTTTTCCAGAATGCGTCCGTACCGCTCCTATGGAGTTTTGTGT
Organism: Metallyticus violacea; assembly: GCA_030762175.1. Taxonomy (NCBI): domain Eukaryota; kingdom Metazoa; phylum Arthropoda; class Insecta; order Mantodea; family Metallyticidae; genus Metallyticus; species Metallyticus violacea. The sequence continues at coordinate 9,106,288 of CM060836.1, read as the reverse complement.
CTCGGCAGCTGGAAATGCCATATTACTCCATCTTCTGTTATTAAAATGCGTATAAATGTTTACCTTACAGCAAATGCTGGAAATGTTCTGCCCCAGCTAAAAGGCACCGTAGTGGATAAACACATTCTGATTGTTACGGTTTAGTTCTAGTATTGTAATGTTTTTGATTTCATTTTTATTTCGTAAATAATAACCACATACTGTTAGATCTGGGGAGCGAGCGCACACCAGCACCAATCACTCTTATCTTCAAACACTTCCCACCCATGAACTCCTCTGCTATATGAGCAGTGGCGGAATCCTGTTGAACCCATATACTTTCTCTTCTTCAGCCAGTAATAAAAATATGGGATCAGAAGGTGATTTCGTATCTCTCTCCGTTTACTCTTCTTGTGAAAAATCGGACCGATTGCGCTAATCACACACCAAACTCCAATGTTCCTATAATAAAAAAGTTTTTTCTTACATGCAATTTAGATTTTAAGAATTCCAATAGCGAGTGATGTGAGTGTTCACAAGGCAATTTTGGAAGAACTACCTCCTGTCTGAAAAGAACACAAGCTGTGGGTCGATTAACCCTTCAGTCACTGATGAAAGAAACCACTCACAATAATGCACACATGCTACGGGATCATCTTATCGTAGCCAGTGGACACGTATATGCTTGTAAGGTTTGATTTTTAATAATTTTGTTGCTGTGTATGCAGGAGACAATGAAACACAAACTTGAGTGTTAATTTCGGTAGTGGCTTTGTTTACGAACGTTCCAAATTTGCGCCAATTTCGTCTAATCTGTAGAACCGACAGGGCTTCTTAAATTGTTAGGGTATCGGCAAGATAAACCAAAAAATAAACGTCGAGTCGTAGCCTGGAATATTTCCTATCTGGTTCCTATTTGAAAAATTTCGTTTCCACCCGGCGCTTAGTAGTCCAAGGTCGACCAACAGGTTGTTGCTTATGGTTTGTTTATTACCCTGACCAAAAAAAAAACAAGAAAAGTGTGCGGCAGTTCGAACGCCAATTCCAACTGCTGAATCATACGCACACAAAATGATACTGTCTCACTCACAAAAGAATAGTCGTATTTTTAGACAGGTATTTATTTACAGAGAGTACTGATTAAGAATGATGAGTAGATGGTATTAACAGTATTCTCGACATAGCGTAGAGCAGCATGGGCAAAGACTCTGCTTCCCAATGTGAGGTAGTTTGTAGCAATACCTCCCATTAACCTTCACACATTCAATCATGACGTGTTGAAATATGAGGAAGACATTATTCAACGTCGCCGTAACAAGTTCTTCAACTGTGGATGCAACTTGTTGATGTTGGAGAGACTTTATAGCACGTTTCCTTTATCAGACATCTCTTTGCAAGAGGCCATTTTGCTGGCACGAAGCAAGTGATAAGAAATGGCCCACCGCTGATCATCTCCAACTTTCTTCATTCCGGAATCCCATCGTTTGAATGGTCCCCTGGTCACAAACTGCACAATGGTATTCCGATGTATGTAAACAAATCTTCAGGTATATGAAATAGCCACTGCACTTGCCTAATACATGTTCTGAACACCCAAAAGCCCTATACACTATATTCAACATTTTAAGCACGTTTCTATGCTCTGTGCAAACCTGGTTCTTCACTTGCATTTCTAAAGCGAATAAGGCCATGAGGGAATGCGGTTATTATTTTGAGGCAGGGTAGTAGTAAAATTTCCAATAAAGTTTTTCTCCAAAGTTTAAGTTAGCATTTAAACAGTTCAATAAATCACCCCTGTTTCTTTACACAGAGAAATATCATTTGGTGTGTGTCCAGTTATGCACCAGTCAGTATATTCAAAATTTTATGCTAAATGGCTACCTTGAAATTTGTCTGACGAACATAATTAATGCTTACGTATCACGATTTTGAAAGTGACGATTGTAAAAGGAGATGAAACATGGATTCTCATTTTGGACCTAATTTCAAATGACTATCCATGAAGTGGTATCATGAAACCTCTTGGAAAAAATGGTCAAGCACCTTACCCTCAGACGTTAATGCCATGGCGACTCGCGCTACGCCAGCCGACAGCCGGGCAAATCATAAATGAAAAGCACTGTACATAGATACGAGCTTGTAGCCTTGCCCGCGTCCTTGACATAACTGGTCTAAATGGAGAAATAACACGAAAAGTGACATTTTAGAAGCTATTTAATGATGATAAGCCTGAATAAAATATAATGTTAGAGACATGAAATGAAATCCATTATGCACCAAATTTATGTAAAATCTTTCATTACACTCCTATACCCAAGATCGCGGGTTCGAACTCGGCCAGAAACGATGGGCGTAAAAATCCTAAGTATGGCTTCCTTCGGAAGGGAAGTAAAGCCGTGGGTCCCGTGTCGTACATTTACGGCACGAAAAAGAACCTGAAGCCTGAAAGAGAGGCCTCTGAGCAAAATTTGTCGGCCGTTTCACGCCCTGAATTGAATGGGACGCTGATGACCTGAGATGTTAAAGAGCGTCCTTAAATAAATCAATCAAAAAAAAAAAAATCTTTCATTACACGAACAGCAAAATATCGTTATCAAAGCAGTTCGGTTTTTGTGCACATGACGAAATATTGATGTGATAAGACATGTACAGTTACGCTTACCATTCTTATCTACTGGTCCCAGTTGTGTAAGAAACCAGACATAAACAAAGAAAAATATATAGATAAGAATCGGAGATATCAAAGTTGTCAAATCTGGTCCGTCTGTTACAATGCACTTTGTACATAAGGAAACCCCATTGTGTAGAAGCTGTGTTCATTTACATTGTGAAGTGCTAAATTGAAGAACTGTGATCAAATATCTGCAAATGAGGGGAATGTCTCCTGCCATTCATCAAGATATGTCAGCAACTTGGAAAAATGTGCTGTATCATGAACTTAAGAGTTGGTGAGAGTTTAAATGTGACAGAATATACTGTGAAGTTAACAATGGCCGTGGTTCTTCTAGAATTGTTACAATAGAAGAAAAAATATCGACGTCGTTCTGACAGAAGTCACTAAGTCGGCTGTTTTGTAGGAGGGGCTTGCAGAAATTATTTACAATTGCAGTTTTTGATCGTATTTATTATGTAACATGATTAAACGCATTTTGGATCTACCAATATACTTTCTGATAACTTCATTATGGTGTCACGAGACCTATCTTTTTGCCCGCAGATGGAGCAGCACAAAATTTCTTGGGCGGGAGACTCCCGGATTGCTTGGATTGCACTTTCTTCTGGTGTGTGGTAGTTACACCTTAATTATGCATTTCCAGTAGCCGATGACAGACTTCAACACTTTTGTCCTTCTGTGCCTATCTCAAGTGGCTTGGAACCCAAAGTGTACACACCTTTTTCATATTCAAATCGTTGCGAATAAAGGTGTGCAGGGTTTCGCGAGGCATATCTGACATTCCAGTTCATCAGCCACAATTAATTCGGACACAACCTTACTGTTCCTGGGAAACCGCGATGTGAACGGAGGACTAGTACTCACATGCTTGTGTGCCTACCACTGGGGAACCCACTGACGCTGTTATAAACTGTCTTCTGTCCTGGAACTTTTTGACCATATACCAAAGTTAAAAGTATGTGAATTTCTGCAGTTTTGACACCTTCCTTACACAAAAACCATGTAGTTCATCTTTGCTCGTGATAGACGCCGTCCATCATGTTCACGTCTCTCTCTACTTGACAACAAACGAACACTGTCCTTTCGCTACGCGCTCTGCTATCTAGCGTCTGCATGGCTACTAGTATCAGTCCATCACCGTACAAATGGATGTGACGTAGATTGCGCGATATACGTAAAACACGCTATTGTAAATCATTTCCGAACGCCCTCTAATTAGGGAAAGTGAGCGTTATAGTCTGGCAGAACTCGTGAAGTGATGTAACTGTATGTTTCTGTGTAACATATCTTGTGTTCTCAATAACTCCACAGTTTACATCTTTTATTTAAGCAATGGACTTAATTACTTCTGCTTATTATATATATATTCCAAAAGTAACTACCTCTATAATATTCACCGCCACGGGTGGCCGAGGTCGTTAAGGTGCGGACTCGTGAGCGGGAGGTCTAGGGTTCGAATCTCGTTAGGACCGCCCTCCCTGACTGGTCATAAGTGTCACCGCCTGTGGTGCCTCAGTAGTAAAAACGGGCGTTAAACACTAATCAACAATCTATAATATTCAACAGTAATTTAAAGTTTGTAACATGGCAAGCGTGTTTTTAGATTAACCTTGAACTAAGGACTCGTTATATCTCAAAAACACAATTTTGGACTTAGTGATTTCTACCAGAACGAATAAAGTGCTGCTAGATCGAGTAATGCCAGAGATGAAAAACACATACTTCTAATATTGATACCTACTCAAAAATGGTTGAAAATAAAGATTTGTAAGAAACATGTGACTAAGGATGAGTGATGGGGTCTTCACTATAAGCCTGAAACAAAATGCAAAGTAAGGAATGGAAACTTAAGGAGTCTTAAGAAATTGAGGGTGCAACTATCAGCAGACAAAATCATGGTGTATGTTTTTGGGGTATGCAAATTATTATTTTAGTTGAATTCGTTACAGACAGGAGCCACAATAACAGATCATTATTTTGCAAATTTAATTTCATAACTAGAGAATGCAATCAAGAACGACGACGCAGAAAGTTGAGGATAGTTGTACTCTTTTCTTCGGGGCATCTACTTCAATCCATAACTGTCCAGATCTAGCTCCTAGTATCTTCAGGTTGTTCCCAAAACTGAAAGAAAAACTTTGAGAAAGAACATGTTCATTAGATCAGGGAGGCTGTAAACTGGTTTACAGAGATTAGACATCCTTGTTCCAGAAAGCTGTAGAGCATCACTGGGAGGTGTGCATCTGCTAGAAGAGCTAGTTGAAAATTTTAAATTATATTAACTAGAAATAAGTCGGAAGTTCCCCACATTAAAAGTCTGCCGAGTTCATCTCAGGATATGATTTTTCCTCCATTATCGCCTAAAAATCAACTTTCAGAATTAGGCAAAATACTGAATGCGGAATAGTTTTATAAAGTTATAAAGATAAATTGCTAAGTTGTATAACATAAGGCTTTACTACATTTACAATGAACTCCAGGAAAAATGTTTAAACGAATGACGTTTGCAAATAAAAACAAGCAAAGTATGAGTAGAAGTTGAACAATAAAGTCTGAATTTATCTACTTGGTTTGCTCGGCAAGGTTGAACAGGTTTCAGCGTAAATTTTGCCTATGTTGAATTGAGCATCATGTCTCATGCAAGTTATTCACACAAATATCAAGAAAGAGAGGGCTAAAGCGCCTTTGACATTCAGCTTTCAAGTCGTAAACTAGATAACACGAAACATGGATCCGCCTTGCATTGTGGCAATGACGTTCATGATCTTGAACTCAGAATATTGTCCGAAACGAAGCTCCTTGCGTGTTAATGGGAGCTCTTTTAGAGATTTTCAGATCGCTTCATAAAATGACCTAATAATAATTAAAGTTTCCTGCAGAAGAATATATCTAGAATGTTGCACTGTTAGGTAAGCACGACTCAGTTTGTATATGTGACAAGTGCAAGGGCCTGTTAAAAAAATGATCATACAAATTTTAGACAACATATTTTTACCCGTCCTCATAATTCCAATTATATTTATGATTCCCGTTGGATGCAATACACATGTCCCAGCATTTCTGCCCATTTTCAAAGACACGCTGGAAATTCTTTTTGAAAGGTCCTTCGGAATTGCAGCCTTCGCCACTGCTTCTGATGATGGAAAATGCCTCCCACAAAGATGTAGCTTCAATTTGGGGAAAAGAAAAAAGCCACAATGGGCTATATCTGGACTACAGATAGGACGAGGAACACACTTCGTGTTGATTTTTGTGAGATACAACAGTTGCGATGTGCAGCCGTAATTGTCATGGTTCAGCGTCCAGCTTGTTGCAGGGAAACATGGCCTTGCACAGTGTTCAGGACATCTCTGTAGTATTGCCCAATTATAGCTGTTTGTGTGTACTCTAGCACTTACCAGTTTCAGCACAGTGGACTGATACCTGCAGCTCTGAACATTCATCCAACATAAAGTCTTCCAGAACTTGGACCTCCTTATCTATCCCTCTCAGTAATGCTGTGGATTTCCACCTCTCGCCAGATTCACTGCTGAGACTAAATCTCTCAGTAAAGAATACTTTACTCCATTGTTTTGTCGGTGTTGCTGGTCTAACGGTAATCATAGTAGTTCGTAGACCCAAGATCGAGGGTTCAATCCCGGCCAGGGTAGATGGATATTTTTCAGGCGTTAAACTCCGAAGTATGGCTTCTTTCGGAAGGGAAGTAAGAGCCAAATTATCTGTCATTTCACGCCCTGAATTGAACGGAACGTTGATGATCTGAGATACTATAGAGCGTCCGTAAATAAACCAAATTGTTCTGCTACCCAGTTCTTGTGTTCTCTGCACCACTGTAAACGGTGTCTCCGGTGAGCAGCTGTTAATGGACGCCGGGCAAACAGTCTGCAGTCTTTTGGCTAGTGAATGATGACAACCTGAGTCCTTTGCCCCTATACACCTGTTGTGCAGATTGTCATCTTCCTCTTGGCTATTAAGAGTGTGCAATGGTCTTCATTCGGAGTGATTCTCTGTGGACGACCTTCAACAGCTGTACCTGTTCTGAAGGCTTTCCATGCCCGCGATACGATGCTATGGATAAACTCCTGAGCAACGCACGTTACACTCCTTCCTTCCTCGAACTTCCCAATTATTCTACCTCGAGTAAGGTCATTCAAAAACTCTCTGTGGGCCATTTAGTTGTTTCTAGTGCACTACGAAGTGAAGTGAAACTCTTATAAACGATTCTCTCTGGCGACAGTATTCCCTTTGCACAGTATTTATGTTTGTATGCGGTTGCCTTTCCTATGGCAATGCCTCATACGAACTTCAGTTGGAATAGTTATATGTTGTTTTGTTCTTCCACCTTAAGATTTCACATCAATGTTCTATACTATACATTAAGAGAGAGTAAGGGAAAAGCGTGCATGATTCGTAATTATAAACGAAACGGTGTTATATAACTACTGATCTCTCTATATCGTATTAAAAGAGTTAAAAGATGTACGAATCAAACCAGACTATTGTATTTATTTTACATAAATAAAATACACTTTGTGTTTATTTTTGTATACTATTAATTGTTAGAATTTTAATAAGCCAAGAAAGTGTTCAGATTATACAGACAATCTCTACTAGTATACTCAACTAACTTTCAAGTCTTTCAGGCGTAATGTCACCAATTTGTAAAAAAAAAAAAAGTGTTGCTAAATTAATTTTGGGTGTAAAGTTATGCTTTTTATAAAAACTGGGCTCCAAACCTATGCTATGTACCAGGAATTAATACTCTCACTGGATGGTAAAATTATACACATCACATACCATTTGCAATTCTTATAATTTGGACGGAACTGAACGGAACTTCACCTGGTTGCTATTTCTGTTCAACTGACAGGAAGAATCAACAGGGGCGACGCTTAAGTCTCGGCCTACCCAACATCTGTGTGTTAAATGTTTATTGATAAACAGAAATGTTTCTTTGTTTGAACTATGCGCTGTTTGTAACGTTATAGCCGACCATGAGGTCGAAGGCTAAGCCTGTCTTGTGCAAGCAAATAACTGTAAGGGGTCTTTCAGGGACATTTTCATTACTGTGTAGGCCAGCCTTGGGCTCGGCCCAGTTGCTTATCATACCCTCTTCTGGAATGCTGTGGAACTTAAGCCCAACATTCAGACGATATTTTAATTCTATTGTGGTAATATAGAATTATGTAACTATTTTATTTTTACAGTAAATTACGTTTATTGCGACTTATTCTTTTTTAAAACTCGTTCTTAAACTTCCTCAGTCATATTTAAACGGGACCGCGGATGTATGATGTGTTGCTAAGTCTTCGTTTATAACAATTTGACTCTAGCTCCATGTAAATGTTCATTACAATGGAATGGCTCCTTATTTTAATGGGATTATGTTACAAATTCAGTGAAATGTCAAGAATAAGAGTTATTGATGGGAGTGTGTCTGTACAGAAAAAGTTATACAAGTAGATTTAAGGGTAATTCATGAAAAACGATTTTACGTAATTTAATTTAATTATTATGCCTAGGCGTCGACTACATGGGGGAGGGGGACAAGAGGGCCGGGGAAAACTGACTTTCTATTGTAAATGCTTTTCTTTAGATACTTAACAGGTAAAATGACGCATTACATCAAGTGATAATCTTATTAATCTTGGTTGTATCTTCTAGATTTATTATTACTATAGTCGACAATAACAAAGAGGACACTACATTTTACATGATGCAGTTTCGTTTATTATAATAGTCACAATGAAAAAACGTTTAACATGAAAAACATTATTATAACATTACAGAACCGTATCTATGGTTTATTTATCGTAAAGTAGAATTTTTGTTAATTTCCACCTCCTACGTCTCAGCCTAACCGGTACAAAAAGCCACTCTTCGCCATGAAAAAAGAAAATATTCCAATAATAATATTCTGCAATGAGACTCGTAATACGTACCGAAGGGTATTCTGCACCAAAGAGTCTGGATTTCGTGACTGTGACCCAACTCATACTGAAGCAGAAATAGACAAGAAAAGTGACTCCACATTTGAAGCAAGTTGTTCCTCGGAAACTCACTTATAACTCAAGAACATCTTATATCGTTTTGGTTAAGCCTCAATTAAAGACTCGAACAAAGGTTTACTCTAGCATCTATATATTTTCATAGATTACCTCAAGTTTTTTGAGGTAATGGTGTTAAATTATGGAGACTGTTGAACGCCAACATAGGCTAGCCAACTTTCATAGACTCATCAAAAGTCTCTTTGAAGGCTGTACTTCTGCATGGTGGCAATACACGTTTCACGTGCCGCCAATGAGAAAAAAATATATAACATGAAATTGTTTTTAGAAAGAAAAATCCAGTAGCAAATATAACTAAAACAAGAGAGACACGTTCGGAAGTGCTTTACAATAGCGGCATTTTGCGAATATCGGGCAACCTATGAGCACTTTCATTCGTAGGGCAATGCACTGCTATTAGTATTAGTATTAGGATGTTCATTCTTAGTGAAGCAGAGAAAGACATGCACAAGATGGAAGGCGACTAACGTGGACAAAGATGAGCTGCATGGTTTTTGGGGAAAGAAGAGGTCAAAACTGCAGAAATTCATAGACGTTTAGCTGTGGTATGTGGTCAAGAAGCTCTTGCACAGAAGATCGTTTACAACTGGGTCAAGGGCTCGCCAGCGGCAGACAATCCGTACACAAGAATGTGAGTATTGGTCATCCGTCAACATTACGGTCTCCCAGTAGGATTGAGGTTATGGCTGAATAATTATGGCTGATAGGCGCATAACCGTTGATAAACTGAAATGTCAGATAGGCCTTAGCCACGCAACCCTGCACACCATTATTCATGACTATGTAAATATGAAAAAGGTGTGCGCATGTTGCATTTCACGGGATTTTACACAGGCACAGAAGAAAAAAAAAAGTGAAGTCTGTCGTCGACTGATGCAAATGCATAATGAAGATCGGATTTTTTTGCAGAAGCCGTTGACTGATAATGAGTCACGGTGTCACTACCGCACGCCAGAAAAGAAAGTGCAATCCACATGACGGAAACACCCAGGAAGTCCCCACCCCACGAAATTTCGGGCTGCTCCATCTAAAGGGCAAGCAGATGATCATCGTCTTTTGGGGTACTTCCGGCCTACTGTTAATGTACTGACTTCCACAAACAGCGAGACTTAGATACCGCTGTTGTGTTCCACCAGCATGACAATGCACTGTCCCACGCTAGCAACACAGTGAGTGCAAAGTTGACATCACTGGGGTTTATTGCTGTTCCGCACCCACAGATACCGCTTCGTCTGATTATGTCCTATTTGGCAACATGAACTCGCAGCGAGGTATTAAAAAAAAAGGCAATAATGAGAAAATATTCAGGAGATTGTTGGCGTAGTATTCCTAAACAATGATTTCGTGACGCCATAATGAAGTTACCAAGAATATGACAACGTGCATTGACACTGATGGAAAGTGCATTGAAACAGGTTGCATAATAAATAAAGTACGAAAAAAAAAACGCTATTGTAAAGCATTTCCAACGTCCCGCTTACATGTGTAGAAGTGAAGGTAAAAACATTGCTTGGTTTGTAAATCGTACTAAATTCTACTTTGTGTGTGTGTGAGTGGGAATACAATAGGGATAGGAAGTATCTGTATATTATAAAACAGACGCGAATCTCTTATTCCTGAACAGAGAAAAAAAAAAAAAAAAAAAAAAAGAAAAGAAAGAAAGAAAGAAAAATATCTCTTTAGTGATGCTGGAAAAGTGGGTATATTTAGTTTCCCTGAATACATATGAAAGTTGGAATTATGAAGCATTTTTAAATGCAAAATCTTGAATCTGGAGTTCGGATTTGAGGAATGCGCCCTAAGAAAGGCTGCATTTGATAAATCTTTTATTTATTTTTTTAATAACTTTCATATGTAAGAGACCTGGATTAACGGACTGATAGAACAGATATCGTCACAACAGCGAGGCTTTCATACAAGATATGAATTAGGCTAGTAAGCTCATTAAATATTTAAAATACGATTTGAATAATTATCTGGTACACAAAACTTCTTGGTTTTGTGTAATACACTCACGTCGCTGTTAAGTTGGTGACCAGTGTCATTGACCTAGTTTAAATCCAGTTGTTATACTCAGGTGTATCCCTCGCCTTGGCACATTATCTTATACCCTAGTAACTTTTTTGTTTTTCTAAGACTAATTTTGTTTCAGAAGTTGATTCTGTGCATTTTATATCTTACGCAACGGTTGGAATAATTGGTGTGGTAAAACGATTTTATGACAGCATTTCCAGCACGTTTAGTAACTGTTGTACAGATACAAAATATCTGAAAGTGTTCTTAAAGACGGCATCTGGCTACTGAAACATCCCAACGTCTACATAAAACCAAAAAACAAACAGCGTTTAAGAAAGTGGCGTAATAAACGTTATTTATTTATGTATTATAGCAGTTACGAGCTTTAAAAGCAAACATTATATTAGCAGCAGTATAAGAAGATGTAAAACATTCTGACATTAAGCATTTCCCACTTGAGACTAATTCGTTTTTATTTTAAATGTTTACTGCAACTCGATGTGGCTTCCGTTTGCTGCCTAGAGGTATCTATGCTTATCTAATCGATACTCCAGTTCTTACTACACTCGACTAACCCCATCAGCTGTGACAGATTGAAAAACCTCTTTGATTCTTTCTATCAAGTAGCAACATGTTGACATGGACACTTTTACACATTTTGCTTTATGTACCCCATGAGAACTGAGGTGCGCGATCGTGGTGGCCGTGAATTCCTATCCAGCTGTGAAAACCTATGTAGCAGTAGTGCAGAGGAGCACCATCTTGTTAAAAGATAGCACACCAATTTGTGGTACTGCAAACAATTTCAGAATATATTAAGATAGTTCATAAATACAATGTTCATGACAATTATGCCTCGCCGATTCAAATTTTACAAACCAAAGGACGCATTAAACATTTCCTCTAATGTCCACCTCCTGACTTACGGAAAGGTTTGTATCAGAGTCATGTGACTTCTTGTGCATCCCAAATCTTCCCCACATTTCCAAATTATGTGTGATCTGTTCAATGCGGTAAGCACATTACAATTTTATTGTGTTTGGTTTGCATACTGCAGGAATCTGAAACCACCCCATGAATTTAAGGACACTTGCAAATAGTAATGACAAAAACGTAGGGTAATAAATGAGGCACCCGATAACCAGCAGTTTTAATATTTGTATAATGCTGCTTTAAATAAATCAAATTTTCATAAGACCGTGGTTATTAAAAAATAGAACTATACGAATAATAATTTGCATTTTTTTTTTAGTTTGTTTAACCAAAGTCATCGCCTTACGACCTCTGCCAGCCGTGGTGGTAAATAATAATTTGTATAACGCCGTAATAATGTATTATAAATATTAAAAATATAAGCATTTGTTTGATATTTTGAAGTTTTGTAATTGAATTTCCGAAACTACTAATATGTTTCCAGTTGGAGGTCACTCATTTGGGCAATGTGATTAAAGTTTTGGAATTAATAATTCAGGGCTGTTATAAGAATTCCGTGAATGGGATTCTATTCGGCGAAAATTTCTCTAAACCACATTTATTTTTCTGGAGTGTATATAATAATAAACTCTTAACAAAATGAAGAATATATCTGCTTTATTTCCCAATTTAGAACAAGAAAGTCGGGTGATGATAGCAAAATTATTCGAAAAAAGAGGCAGTACTACTGGGTTCAGCACACAAGTAACAAGAAACTAAGAACATTTTGAATTTTATATATAGTTAATTTGTACAAAAAAGACAGAACTTAAAATTGTGAATTACTTTTGTACCAAATCAAAATAAGTTTCAACATTTAGCATTATTGAAATATATTCTTTATAACGACATTTAATCTTCAGCGGACGCGCGATTCCCGGTAAGTCTGGAGTTACCGCAACGGATAGCCGAGGTCGTTAAGGCGCGAACTCGCGAGCGGAAGGTTTGGAGTTCGATTCTCACCAGACCGTCCTCATTGACTGAGGTTTTTTCCAAGTTTTTCTCAGTTCTCATAAATGGCAAATGCCTGGGAGTACCCTAAACTTAAACCTGTAACGCTTTCTTGCTTTAAAAAAAATATTTTCCAGTTTTATCATTTCATCTCATGTATCATCGGTGTCCACCGTCTGAGTTGGGGTTAAAAAAAAAGTCTGCAGGTCCGCTGACGCAGGCAGTGAGCTTGCTCAGCGTGTGTAAGAAGTGCGTATTAGACTTTCTACTCCGTGTTGAGTATTGTAGAGTATGCTGAGAGTACGTTAATGTACAAAATAAATCGTTCAAATAATGTAGCAGAGAATTTCGTGCTAAATTTCCAGGAGTAACCGCTCTGCCGCTCTGCAGGAGTATTGTAGAGTATGCTGAGAGTACGTTAATGTACAAAATAAATCGTTCAAATAATGTAGCAGAGAATTTCGTGCTAAATTTCCAGGAGTAACCGCTCTGCCGCTAAGCTCAATTTTCACATTGGTGAGCAAAGTTTGAATCTACGGTGTTTTCACTGACAAAAGCCGAGGCTTAAAAAAAAATCGGGTTTAACAGAAGACAAGCTTGATGAAATAGGCTATCGATTATAAACTTCTCGGAAGTCTTTAACACGATTAGTTAAAATTAGCGTATCTGTCGGCAGTGCGTATAAAGCCACTCAGCTGCTGCATCTTCATCCTTATAAAATCTCTGCTGTATCTAAAAATCCGTAGAGGCGCTGAATAAAAATATCCGGAAGGCAGTTTACGGTACTTGATCTCAAAATGTTGCAAAAGGATTTGGGCATGTCTTACAAGGCGGGCAGGCACTTCAAGCATCTGCTATGACGGTGAGTATAATAATTACCTCTAATAAAAGTCGATCCTGGTGTTCTAGTGGTAACTCTACGCCTCGTAGACCCAAGCTTGCGGATTCAATCCCGGCAAAAATCGATAACATTTTTCGGGCATAGAAATCCTAAGTATGGTTTCCTTCAGAAAGGGAATTACAGTCGTTGGTCCCTTGTCACAAATTTACGGCTCGTAAAAGAACCTCGCGCCTGAAAGAAGAGGTCTCTGAGCATAATTTGTCGGCCGTTTCACGCCCTCAATTAAATGAGACGCTTATGATCTGAAATGTTAAAGAGCGTCCGTAAATAAACCAAATAAAAACGTTTAATAAATAACAAAAGACATGCGCTGTAAGTTCCGACTGCAAGAAATGATTTCTCTCGACAAGTGGCGAGGTCATTTTCCGATAGCTTGGAGGAATGATGACCCTGTGTACAGAGTATCACGTTATTGACAAGTCCCTTCTCACTGCTCTTGAAAATTTAAGCAAAGGACAGTATTAATCACAAAAAAATGTTGCATTTGCAGATGCCATAAATAAAAGTTTGAATGCCATTATCTCAAAACAATATTTTGGCCTTTAAAACCCCCTTTTCCAGCGATTCCTTCAATTATTACATCTATCTTTATAATCATGAACAGAATCAATATCAAGAGAAAAATTAGCTCTACTACCGAAAATGTTACCCACTCTAAAATTAGTACAATACAGTTACTTAACTTGGAATTAATAATGCAGTAAATTTTACACATCCTCATTTCTATGTGAATTTTAACAAAACTATATTCACAAGCGTTCAGCCATGGCTACCACTAAAATCCCAAATAACCAAAAGAAAATGAACTCTAAGAGAAAACAGATACAACAAACAAAACAAAGAGGCAATGACTTCCCTTGCTTGCCTCACGGTAGTCAGCCGATTGCGTAAGGGGGGGGGGTACTTGTACGTGTAATTGTTGTGTTGTTACATGAATACCTTTTTGGCGGCAAGCTTACGTCATGGTGCACGTGAGAGATGATTAAGTTGAGCACGAGCGAAACGTAAACTATTCTTGGCAAATCGCGCAAAACAAGTGAATGGCTACTTATTGTACACGCCTACCTGCGGAGCTCTGCCAGGGCCAATATTTTTAGACCTTCCCATTCTACGACGTAGTGTCGCGACAAAGCAACGTGTGCTCATTAATTTGCAGTGGAACGTAAACTGCCTTAATCCTGTCAATCACAGCTGCCAACAGAAAATTCCAGAGTAACTTAGAACGCACCAATAAATAGCAAATACCCAAAATGTTTGATTTTCTACATAGCCGCTATTTCTTAATTTCAACACAGCTTAAAATAAAACTATTTTATACTATTAAATACTTTTATTGGACACAACTAACTATTTTGTCGCTTTTAAAATTTTAGAATAGGAATGGATGGGATTGTATATTAAAGTACAGTATAATATGGATGCCACACTGATGACATTTTTGTACCTATGGGAGGTAGGTATGAGGTTAGGGAAACATCGGGCGGCCAGAAACTGAGGCGGAAATTCAGGAACCTAGGCGAGTTTCCTAACGTTTTCCAGGCCTTAGATCCCAGATACAGGCAGGCCTGCGAACTCTGAGGCACCCCCCCCCCTCCCAGACTTTTTGCAACATGTAAATTTATCGCCACGCTACACAGCAGCATTTTGGATCCTGTAACAAAATCAACGGAATAACATGAAATGTAATGATAGAGCGAAAAATAGGCGGACATTAAACACACATTCCAGCATTCGCCTAAGTGACTAGGGAAAAATATCCAAGCTGTTATGGCCGCGACCAAAGAATTTAAACGCGGAAACTCCTTAATGCAAATCCCATGCGTTATTACCTGAGCCACCCCATTCGAGCTTTTAAAACTTTGATTGGTACTAAATACTAGTCAGTTCGGCTTTGATGCCACCAGTTACGTAATTAGTGCGGCTTCAGTTTTTGGAACGTAAAAAAATTCTCTTGATTTGGAGAAGGGGAAAACCATTACTGGGAAATACTACGCATTCTTTTTGGAAAAACTGAAGATAGTAGTCAAAAGTGTTGCTTCGTCATGACAATGCAGCGGTGCATTTACCTTCCCGATATCGCTTCCTCAAATTACTCTTGTTTCCGATACAAAACTTTTCTGATGGAAACACATTTAAGTCAAATGAAGAGGTTATTCAGGAAGCAAACGAGTATTTTGAGAGTATCAAATTTTTTTCTTCCATGAGGGAATCAAAATTTTGAAGAAACATTGGATCAAGCGCGTTCGAGGGAACTATGTCGAAAAATAAAGTATATTGCTAGATCGAACTTGTTCCCTTTAATATGAAATCAAGTTACTTATCAAACCACCATTGTGCATCGGTAGATCATATGTATAATAAGAGCAGCAGAGTGTACCTTACACAGAACTCTGGGGCACACTTTTCGGGTGATTGATTTCCACAAGCGAGTGTCTATTAGTAAGGTAAGATTTCATCCAGACATGTACTAGACCCTGAATGCTATAGTTGTACAATTTTTGAGAACGTCTTGATTAATATTATCAAAAGCCTTTGATAGATCAGCTAGTGTGGCTAACGTTTTAAGTCCTTCATTAGATCCTGATGTATTTTCTCAAGAGCTGAGAAAACATTATATATATATATATATATATATATATATATATATATATATATATATATATACAGGATGACCCAATGGAATATGGCAGTTTCCAGAACCTTCTTGTGGGACACCTGTATAGATTTAATAAAAAACGTTTTCAAGAAACAAGTAGTATAACGTAATTTATAAATCTGAACTTATTTTTTAAAAAATTACATTTTTAAATGGCTCCATAACAACGAACACATTCATGTAATCGGCTCTGGAAGTTCACCATGACTATCTGCAATGAAACATTAATATCCTTAATTTCATGAGTTATGTTTCTTATAACTGCATGATGGTCCGTGGCCTGTACACTTTACTTCTGGAGTATCCTCATAACAAATATCTGTAGCCGTCAGACCGGGCTGGCTAGGCAACACCAGCAAATGGAGAAATTATGCATCCAGGAAACAGAATCCGCAGAGTGTTCATTGTTTCATGAGCGGTGTGAGCTGGGCGCCATCCTGCTGAAACCAAAACTCAAGTTTCATCATTATCATCCAGTGCTGCCAGCATTTCTGGCACATTAAATTCTACCCTAAATCTTCTCTAAGCGTAGGAGATTGACTTAGATTCAATACATCTTATAATAGAGAATACACGCTTTTCAACCGACCATTTATCCTTAGATTTTGCTAAACGGACAGAATAAATTGCAAGTTTGAAAGGCTACATAGCAACCAATACCATAACTGTAACACAAAATCGCTAAAAACTGCAGCGTTCTAAAAATTGTCATATTCCTTTGGGTCACTTGGAATTTTAAAAAATAAATTAAAATTGATAAATTGCATTGTGTTACTTGTTACTTTAAAAAAATATTTTATTCAGTTCTATACGAGTGTCCCACAAGACGGTTCTGAAAACTGTCATATTCCATTGCCACCCCCCTATATTTAAGAAATTAATTCCATTTTGATTTTCAATAGACAATTCTAATGTCTAAGAAATTATCCATTTTTATCGTAGTTTTAATATATAGGTAGATTTGTTTAATTCCAATATTTAACTCGTTTATTCTTGATTTAATATTTCCTGTCAAAAACCTACAATATGCTAAATTTAAAAATCTCGTGTGTCCCAAAATTATAAAATGATAATTCAGAATACTAAAATCTATTAACTGCATTAATGACTCATTAGTTGTACAGTCCTGAGCCGGCACCATGCAACTTTATTGTTTTGAAATATCAAGAAAAAAATACGTGGACTATTCTTTAGCATCACTAAAGCTCCAATTGAGATATTCAACGTGCCAGTATCTGAAGTGACTCTACAAAAGTGGGTGCAGTGCTTTGAATGGCAATAAAGCCAAAAACAGGAAAAGTTTGTTGCTATACATGTCAGTTTGCACTCATATAATGTTTCCCTTTCTCCAGCTATTTCATTCTTTGTGTAGTTCATAGCCTCACATATCCCCGTAACTGAACGCGTGTACTGGAACGTTAAGACTTTTGTTTTGCTGTTTGAAAGCGCTGTGACGTATATACGAGGTTTTCGTTAATTACTCCTTTCAATGAATAAGCTAAACCGTGTTGAAAAGTTAATGGTCCGTCAGCTTTCATCATAATAATGAGCATTTTGAGTGAGATTGTTTGCAGTGAGAGAATTGTGAAGGTATTTGTAAAGTTAGATGATGATTAAAGACATGACAAAGAGAAAGGAGTGAAGGAAATACAGAACTCACTCTCAATGACAGGAAATTTTCACTGCGATGTGTTCAGTTCAATACATTTTATCATTTTCAGAATGCTTGCAGTCATTCGAAGGGAAAATTTTTATAAGATGCCCTTTGCACGCTTTTCCCTGAACTGTGTGAAGTTAAAGTGGAACACAAAAAGCTTTTCAATATACAACATTGTAGTATTGCAACAAAAAAACAACTGGGTTCAAAATATTGCATCAAAGAACTGCAAACAACCTTTTTGAAAAGAGTTCATCATCGTTCGCCACAAACAAAATGCCGAGTTTAACAAGAACCTTTGCAAAATGTTTGCTAACAAACCCTTGGATTATCTGAGGGTTGTTCAATAAAGAAAACCCATTTCTCTAGGCAACATGCTGATACTCACCCTCATAATTTTAATGAATTTCTCAAAGTAATCCCTGTAGAGAACAATATACCGTTCCTAGTGTTTCTGCCAGTCTTCATACATATGCCAGAATTCATTTTGACAGGTCCTTCAGAATCGTCTTCGCAGCTCTCACCACTGCTTCTTATAATAGAACATCACCTTCAACTGCATGCAAACCTGTACGCGAACCCTTTGTTCAGGAATCGGCAATCTTGGAACCCACCCAGTCCACAAACACGTCTCATGTGCAAATTTTCAGTTACACATGTGGATAGTACTCAGTGAGATTTTCAGGAATTCTGAAAGTATTCTTAATGTCATTCGATGATCCTATTTCACAATGACAGTAACGGTGTTAATTTTTTTTTTCAATTAGGGCATAAACTGAAGCAATGGTCCACACTTTGAAATTCATTGCCTCCTCTTTAAAAAAATTTAACCATCTTCGAGCTGTTCTATAGGCCTTAGATTTGTTTAGACGAAAGCAGCACAATTTTAGAGTAGCGTATTGTTAGTCCATGTAGCCTCCATTTTGCTGAATGCGTACTGAATATGACTCAATTTGCACAACTCCCACAAGTGGGGATCGAAATGATGACAATGAAACTAGTACCGCATGTGCATTACGCAACAAGCGAACAAAGGCTGTAAAGTGAAATTTTAGCGCTGGAAATTATGTCTGTAAAAATTCTTTATTGTACAGCTCTCATAATTAACACACTTTAGGCATTTTCCACAGAAACATATTCATAATGCAATAATACTTCGCAAGAACCACGTGACTACTTGTTATAAAAACGTTTAATTAGAATACGATCCTGTATTGTCGATAACAAGATCTATAATTTTGTAAATTTTATAGTGAAGAAAGGAAAGTCGGTTTTAAAAAGCATAAAAAATACCACTTTACAAATTTAACTCACCCCTGACCTTCTCGAAGAGTTGGTAAACACGTGTTTTGATTCAAAATAAGGATAGGCAGCTATCACACTATGTCAGCATTGCACGAGATGTCAATTTGCGACAATGCTAAAACAGTAGACTGCATTCAGCTTTGGATTGTTTACTTGCAAGAGCAAGGATAGGAGGGTTTGAAGAAATCACGTCCGACAAGTGTGGGAAGCCTTGTGATGCGAGTCTCTTCCATATACCTATACCCATAAGATTTATCGTATTTTCCTTCAAATGTTTGCTTTTTTAATGTTTTTATTGATCGCGTTATTTATATCCTTCCTCCTCAAGTTCATAAGCGCAACAGACTACTGTCAGAGTTGTTCCAAAGTTGCATATTTTTCTGCCCGCTACTGTACTTAGCAAGGTATCCTGATAGGGACAGAATTGCAACCAGGGTCGGTTCTGGGTTATGAAGACGCCTGCGTGCTAGATATAAAATGCATTTCGCAAGTACATTCACAACTTAACCCTCCTATGGAACAACACTTTTCTTGTATCTTTGTCTCTTTTCGAATGAATTAAAACGTTATAATGACATAAATCTACTTTTCTTGTATCTGTCTCTTTTCGAATGAATTAAAACGTTATAATGACACAAATCTATCTAAAAGTTTTCTGCGCGGATTTCGAACTTCAACTGTTATTTGAGCTGAAAATAAATAAAAGAAAAATCATTAAAAACATCAAACACGTATTTGTTATATTTATTCCTCAACCAGCTCTTCTCCATACGAAGTAGTAACGAATTTTATGCGGTGCTGAAAACGTTGAAAACGATAGACAAGAGAATTGAATGTTCGGTAAATATTTAAACTGTGCACTTTCGCATTGTTCTTTATTTAAAGTACTACATTCAAAGGTTAATCAGATCCGCTGGATATAAAATTTTATTATTATTCCGTCAACAATCGAATCAGAAATAAATGATATCAAATTAACTCACGTTACTCCACATATTTTCTTTGTAAAACTCTTATAACACTCGCTAAATTATTAAATAATTGTTTTAAATTTATTCTGTCGGCTGCCTTAGGAAATTGGCCACCTGCATGTTACTGTTACAACATTTTCATAAGTGCTCCATTAATTTAGCAGAATTTCAAGAATATCTTCATCTTCCTTGTACATTTTTACAGGCTTCAAATCACAAACTACTACTCCACTTACTGCAATGTCATTGAAAGCACTGTTAGTGGTTTCAACGATGTACAGTTTTGCTCAATCAAATCTGTCAAGGCATCGTTTTAAACTGCCACAGTATCCGGGACCATGCTTATACATAAAGTCAAAGTTTAGCTTAATAATAACAAAAATTACAGAAATAAAAGAAATTGATGTTAAACTCTGTGACTGCCTTAAATTTTTTTATCGTCCATTTAAACTACTGAGGCATCACTGGCAGTGGACACTGATAATACATGAAACGAAATAAACTGGGAAAGGATTTTCTTAAGGAAGGAAGCGTTCCAAGCCTAAGTTTAGGATACATCCCCGACATTGCCGTTTATGAGGACTGAGAGGAAAACCTGGAAAAAACCTCAGTCAAGGAGGATGGTCATGGCGGGATTCGAACCCCAGTCCTCCCACTCACATGTCCGCGCCTTAATGACCTCGGCTGTGAATAGAGACTTCTCAACACACTGTTAAATGGTATAAGTTTATGCTAAATAGAAACAATATGTCGTTTTTATTACTGCATTGGTAGGAACGGAGGAGGACATTTGCTCAAAGAGCTGGCCGTTTATCTACACCTACAACGGGGGCACCTCCGGAAGGAAGGGATGAGATGAGGGAGACATCCGGCGGCCAGGATCCACGAATGATGAGGACGAACTGTGTCCGCAACAGTGTTTCTAGATATAAGACTCCGACACAGACGATCCTCAGAAGGGCCGCTTCCATATCAGATATTGGGATAGAAACATTTTCAACGCGCAAGCCACTGCCAATCGCACACAGCACTAGATCACCTCACCTGGCACTTTAAAGCCTGCAAAGTAACCAACGGAATAAAATGCGATGAAATGGGAAAGTAAAGATCCATCTCAGCCTATGCGACCTTTGGAAACCACGAAAAAAACGCAATGTCAAGATGCCTGGCCTCAAAGAATTTGAACCTCCGACCTCCCGAATGCGAGTTCCTATCGTTACCACTTAAGCCATACGCTCGGTTGAGATCCTACCGTAATTCTCTGCAAGATTTCATTTCTTTTATAATTTGTGCAGCTCATTTTCTTTCGATTGATTAAATAAATTAGAAAATTAATAATTATTACTTTATCTATACATGAAAACTACACCCGAGAAATGTATTCAGGTCATATTTTGGCCAAACTTAATTTTCAAATCACAAATACTTGCTATCTTTCTGAAATGTTCAGGTCAAAATATTATCTATAAAGAAATAACTCCTAAGGATATCATATTTTACTTGGGGGCGTCTTGAGGCGAGTAAGCTCTTTACTGATTTTCGTCTTCAAGAAAAGCGAATGTGTATTACGTCAGAGACGGCCGTAACCTTGACCCTTTCGGGTCCCGGAAATAGCGTCACGAGGGTGAAGGCAACTTTTGGGAGCATTGAGCCGGCGCCAGAACGTTTCTTTTGTTTATGTCACAATCGCTCTATTCTGATAACAAAAGAGTTTAAGGCATATTACAATGGTTAGCGTCAGATATAAAAGTCATCAATTGTTACTAATGTTCGCCTTCTGAAATTAAATATGAAAAACATTACGTAGTATTGGATGTGAAATGAAGAAAATACAAATCCAATGGTAGATTATGCACTGAAATAGATGATATAAAATGCAAGGGTTAGAATAAGTCCAAAAAGCATCTAACACTAAAAAAATAAAGAGAGAAAGAACTTAGTATTGAGTATTGAGATCACTGTTTGACTCAATTGCTGGGGCTTCTGTATCCAGCTTTTTAATTTCAATTTCTTCTCCCAACGATTCCAAAGAAAGGGTTTAGAATTTGTATAGTGCTCTGTTTCTTTACATTCATTAATGCAAAACGAAATAAAGCCGATTCGCCGGAAAGTGCACTAGCCTGTCATTCAGTAACAGATTACTAGAAGAGAGTTGCTATATCAAGAATGACGTTTTTACAGGCACAATTTCTCGCGCTAAAATTGTATATTTAAAATATTTTGTTAGCTTAATGTGTAATGTACGCGTGATACTAGTTTCATTGTTGTCACTTCCGAATGCCGCCTATGAGAGGTGTGTAAGTTGAGACATGTTCAGTTCTGCCTACAGCAAAATAGAGGTGACACGCGACGAACAATATGTTGCTCTGAAATTCTGCTTTCATCTCAACAAATCTTCAGCTGAGGCCTATGGAGAGTTTATTCTTCCCTATAGCACCGCTAGAAGATGATTCAAAATGTTTAAAAAGAGGAGGCAATCAATTACAAAGAAGGTAGACGGGCGCTCCAGTTTGTGCCCTAACAGAAGAAAACACAAACAATCCTTCTGTCATTTTGAGAGAGCATCGTCGAAAAACATTAAGAACACTTTCAAAAATTGTGAAAATTTCACTGGGTAGCCCACACAGATAGTAACAAACAGAACATGAAAGAACGTTAATACAATATTTATGATATTATGATGACAGATCTCAATACCCTCCGTGACCCATTTATGATTGATCTACAATACCTGAAAAGTAAAAACGCCGCGTACGCATTTTCAAGTTCATTCATTGTTGCATTACCTCGTAGCAGCTGTTGGAATAATAAATGACAACTAGGAAAACGAGCAAAGGGCTGTGATTAAATACCTGAAACTGATTACTCAGCACCACAATTTCCATTATATGCTCATATATAAGATTAAAAAATATTAACTAATTTTTAACACGCGCAGATAGACAAGAGGTATCAGTGTACATTAACGGTAATTAATCCTAAACGGATCTGACTATTGGCACCAATGCATGGGTTAAAATCAAGACTCAAGGCAACAACGAAAAGTACAATGTCATGTTTCTCAAGAAAACCAGGAGGTTTTGCATTAGACATACCGGAAATATACATACTGCATTTGATTCAATGCTTATTAAGCTCGTTAAGTTTCCAATTGCATAATCTGCTACTATTATCCTAGCCAGTCCTTCCTTATTTTATTTATTCATTTTGTTTGATTTATTACTAAGTTGTGGTTTTAGTCTTCCATATTATAACAAAGCTGGAAAAATATAATAACAAAATTATAATACACTCTATGAATATTTATAAAAATACTAAAATGAAAATGTTTACAATAACTTACAATAAAATATACAAAAGCTAAGAATATTAATTTAGAAACCTACTATTATTTTTACTAGTATACAGTATAAATTCTTGTGTTAAAATTAATTATAATGTCATAGCAATAAGGTCTAGCAATAGCTAATATCAATTTATGAAACTGAAAGCATTATGATAATAAGTAACCTGGAACAAAAGTGACAGAAAATTATCCCCTTTCCTTTACATAAATCTTTCGCAAGAAAACGGAATAGCTGCCCTAGTGCACTGTTTTACCCTGAATTTAAATACGTAATTAGAATGTTTCCAGCTGGCATTTTTCTGTCTTTTCTTTGTGACAGTAACTTTCGTTTGTTCAGTTGTTCAAATGTTACTACAGTTGAGTTCTTGTTTCTAAAATCCTGCTTTGAGTTGTTAAATAATTATTGTGTTTAGCAATCAGTTGTAAATGTGTCAGTTTGGAATTATTTAATTAAAAATGTAACCGTAATGAAAATTAACTTTTTTCCAAATATATATTCAATTCCTGTTTTTTAAATTGAAATAAAAGGCTATTAGTTAGAACCGACACTAATTAAGGCTGGTAAATCTGTTTTTTTTTTTAATCCGGTTTTCGTTTCTGATTGTTTATCTGGTCAAGCATTTTTAAGCATTACCATTATTTCTTTTTCTAAATTTACTATATATTTAGTTGAAAAATATAACAAACTTTTTAATGATAACATTAGTGGTGTAAAAAAAAAGTTAAAGGAGCTGGCCAGCTCCTTTAACTTCCACCATAAATAAAAACACATACTATCAGATCAGGGGACTATTCGCCTCTAGATACCCTATGTTAAAAATGCCCTGAATGAATTTAGTACTCGTCAACTGAATACGCAGTGACAAGAGTCTTGCTGAAAATACACATCGGAATATGATATCAATCAGTTGTTCAAAAAATGGTCCGAGTACTTATGTTATTTATTTTAATCTTTTTGCATTTAGGTAAGCTTAAAAAAAAAAGATAGTCTGTATATGCGCACCGTACATCATACATACCGTACACCGTACATCGTACATCGAAACATGATACTTAATGATTATTAAGAGTGACTCAATTACTCTTATCATCGTTGCGTAAAATCCAATTACAGAAATATATCCGAATATCAGCATCACTGCCTGCAATTCGTGAACAACGGTGACCTTGTACACTTTCAAGTTTACCGCCACGGGTGGCCGAGGTCGTTAAGGCGCGGACTCGTGAGCGGGAGATCTGCGGTTGGAATCGCGCAAGGACCGTCCTCTCTGACTGAGGTTTTTTTCAGGTTTTTCTCTGTCCTCATAAATGGCAAATGCCGGGGAGGTACCCTAAACTTAGGCCTGGAACGTTTCCTTCCTTAAAAAATCCTTTCCCAATATATCATTTCATCTCGTGTATCATCAGTGTCCACCGCCTATGGTGCCTCAGTAGTAAAAACGGGCGCTAAACACTATTGAAAAACAAAAAAACTTTCAAGTTTAAATTGATTCTATTTCGGAAGAGGTATGAATGCGTGTGAACTTTCTTAAAGATGCCAGAAATGTGTGGATGTAAAATACAGCATTTACAGCATTTTCTGTCAAAAGGTACGTGCTTATGTTTATTGCGTTTGTAGTTGCTTGAGCGAACTTAAAAGGAGAGTTGCCGCTTTGACCGCCCACCCGCTCGCTAGTTGCCATGGAACGGGTAACAAAACCATGAAAGACCCGTTACATGACACTTATTTATGTTTATAAATAATGTAATATCTTTTTGTCGACTGTATAACGATACGAACGAGACAACAATCTTAACCAGGCGCTGTTTCAATGAGTTGGTCTTTCCTTAGCGAAAGCACAGACAATGGCAGTATGAAGTATAGGCTGTTACTGATTTCACCACAAGTAAATTTTTGTACAACGATGTATTGCTTAACATTTTTAAACAACAAACACTTTTTTTAGTTGCAAACATATGAAGCACCATCAGCATATTCAGCTCTTGCCCCCCC
Source organism: Metallyticus violacea (assembly GCA_030762175.1). Taxonomy (NCBI): domain Eukaryota; kingdom Metazoa; phylum Arthropoda; class Insecta; order Mantodea; family Metallyticidae; genus Metallyticus; species Metallyticus violacea. The sequence goes on along the minus strand of CM060836.1, from coordinate 9,080,799 downwards.
AAAAGATTATTATTATTAATTATTATTAACTTCCTTTGCATTATACAACAATCTGTCATTTTTTTAATAATTTCAAAGTATTGACAACTATAATAACCTGAATTTCAGAGTTAACAAGTTGGAACACTGAATTTTTCATTAAACTTTTAGTAGTCATAACTGGCATTTAAAAATAGTTTAACAACAAAGGCGGTTCTAACCCAGGGCTGGGGGGGGGGCGTTTTTATTAAATAATTTTAAAGGTCTCTAATTATTGTTAAATAAATTAATTTATTTTATACAAAACAATTTAGTTAATTGAAAATGAACTTAATTTTACCTTTTTAAATTTTATTTATTATGCGCATGTTATTTTTAACATATATCATATTGCGATGAACTACAACTAACTAATAAAAATAGTTTAAAAATAACATGAATTAACTTCCATTACATCTAGTAAATGCACACTACAATCAGCATTTTTAGATCTTTCGAATCAACAAACATTGCTCTCTTCCAGTGGTGGCTCATGCATATTTTAGTTGCTGGGGCATAACTTTTAAAAATAACATTGCATAGAATCCGCGAACATGAATTTATCATTCTGATATGCAAAAATATACTGTTAGAAAAAAAATACCTGTATTCAATTTTTATTTGATGTAAAATATTCACCACACGTTTACTAAAATAAATCATTTATCTTCACTTAAGTTTCTCGTACATTTCAGATCTTTGTTAATAGTTCCGCTATGTACAGTTCAGAAACAATAATTGTCAGCAATAGATATAAGTACTTAGGATGCAGCAGTATATTTAAATAACTGCCCGCAAATTCACTTTTTTGGGGGAAGGGGAGAGGACTTAACAGAGTATTAAGATGTTCAATAAATTGGTGATAGATAGAAATGTCAAAATTGTCGATTTAATCGTATAAGCCTCCTCTCACTAAGCATTCAGGTTTACACTTATTTATGAAAATGCTAGTTCTTTTTAAAACGTAATGTTATTTAAGAATACGTAGTTGAGTTTTTTATAGTCTATATTCCTCATAAGCCATTGGAGCGAAAGAGCAAATAGCTGATGGGAAGTTATTACATTAAACTCACGACAACTTGCTTAGGATAACTCCTCTTAGGCGCTACGATAGGGAGGACGGGCTCAGTGCGCATGTGCGTGGAAAGTGCATAGATTCAGTTTGCCCTCTTGAAGCTTCACTGTGACACCCGTATCATCCCCTTGTTCACCAGCTTCACAACTTCTTTTAAACCAAAGCATTCTGCCCTGCTAAGCCTGGACACAAGAAGAATGTGCTCTAGCCCGTTCTCTTCACTCATACACACACCAATTGCCTGCATTCGCAGAAGCCGTTTAAACCACGCAACTCTCTTGTAAACTAAAATGCAGGTAGTGAAACATTCCGGGTTTGCGTCTATGTAACCTTTTTAGTTGGAAATTTATGCAGAATATGTTTAAATGTATTAAAGGATAAAAGTTAAAGGGGGGCACATGCCCTTCTGCCCTTTAGCGCGAGCCGCCACTTACTTCTTCATTAAAATATTGTATATATGACAGTGTAGGTTATTCTAACGACGATAGAAAGCATTTATCGTTTCGCATCAGTAGCAAGTAACAATTAGTCTCTGGTACCAGAATTGTTCTTGTACTGTGATGCGATCACACGAGTTGGAAGGTCCGGAAGCGAAATGTCGAAACAAAGTAATGTTCAAGATTTTTCCCATGATAAGTGCAAATGTGATACTAATAGCAGCAGTAGAACTAGAAGGGGGCTAGATAAGCGACAAAGGCTAACAACTTTAGAAAACATGAAAGTGACAATGATTTTGAACGCAATGAACCGAAATGTGTCAAAATCTCCTTGCTATTGAGGAAAGAAGAACATTGATCACATTTTTGTTTGAATCTTGATTCCCTATATTCTTCTTTCTTTTGTTTTAGTGCTTTTATTTGTTAGGGATCAAAGAAATGCTAGTTACTATGTAGACTCATTGTTACGTTGTACTGCATTATAATTATATGCAGGTTGTTAATGATAAATCATTGTAATGATCTGACCTCTGCACTGAAGTACTAACTTCCAATTGCTAGTTCATAGTTTTAAATACATTAAATGTTCTTAAAAACTGTACCATGTAATAATATATGTGTAAATGAACATATTTACATAAAAATGGTTTTGCTAATGTTGCCCACTATATTTTCAAAAGCACGCTCACTTCTCCTTTGAATCCTGTTACCCAAACTTTCTATTTCAATAGGAGCCTCACCAGTTTAAGCATCTAGAACCGCCACTATTGAATAACAATGTAAAATTGATAGCTTTCATGTATTACGTGTCTGCAAATGAATTCATTGCAAATATGTAATCATAATAGTAAAATAATTTGTTTTAACGTCTATTTTCAGTGTTGCAATGTATTTGCCTCATTAGTTGCGTCGTGGACGAAAGGATGAAATGAGAAATGTTAGTATCTTGTTATAAAAGTCCATACAGGATATTTTTGAAACCCTCAAATAAGGGAAATCTCCTCCAATAAGGGATGGTTGGTAAACCTACCATTCGTATATGAAAGATAAAATTAGGAACGAGCACAAATATTCAACTCATTATCACAACATACGTGTGTTTCCGACTACGATTTAAAGGGACAAGTGTACCCTCTCCTACAACAAAATGCCCACACCTTCACTCCTTTAAGGTAGCATCCCAGTAAACCTCAAGCTGGGTCAAGAATGTGTGGCGCGTTCAGTGGTCAGGTCCTGGAACCTCGCCACTCCACAAACGAGTAGAGCGCTCAATGCTCACTGTAACCTGGAGGGTTAACCAGAACAAGCAACATCATAAGATCTACTTATTTCGACCTTCAAGGGAATTCAAACAGGCACTACTTCTTTACAACCAGCGTTGCCAATCTCAGTTAGTCATTTCCAGCTAAAATCCAGCTACTTTGTTTTAAAATCAGCATCCTATATCTGTTCGCTGTTTCTTCTACCCAAACGCAAACATAACCTGTGGTGCAACTCTTTTCTTATTGGCTCCAGGACAATTTATAATCTCTGAGGTTACTCACAGAAGTCCCTGGAGAAAAGTATAGTTCAAACATTAATAAAAGCTAATTTTTATTGAAAAACCATATTAGTGAACATTGTAAAAATCTTGAGAAATACAGTCGTTATGAATATCTTGTTAGGTATTTTAAAAGTCATTCATTTTTACGCCCGAAAAATATCCATCGGTCCTGGCCGGGTTCGAACCCGCGATCTTGGGTGTAGGAGGCAAGTATGGTAACCACTACACCACCAGGACCGACATGATATATTGGAAAATGGTTTATTTTTAAGGAAGAAATCGTTCAAGGCCTGAGTTTAGGGTACCTCTCCGGCATTTGCCATTTATGAGGACTGAGAAAAACCTGGGAAAAAACCCAGTCAGGGAGGACGGTCCTGGCGGGATTCGATCCCCAGATCTCCCGCTCAAGAGTCCGCGCCTTAACCCGTGGCGGTACACTGAAAATGTTTCTGTTCTCAATGAAAAGGAGTAAATACCAGCCGAAGTAAGCAAACAAGAAAGTCCCAACTGTTGTATGCCCTTATCAGAAAAAAATAAACAAACTTGCTTGTTAGTAGTTCGATGTCATTAAGGGAGATGTCATTAAGAGAATATGAAGTTGCGAAGAAAGTCACAGCACCCTTAAAGGTAGCATTAGTCGCAGCTCGCAACCAAAAGTATTCATGCCCAGAACGAAAGGAGTGCACCAAAGGGGGTACATTTTTCCACAGAGAAGACTCTTTGCTACAAAAAAAAAAAAAAAAAAAAAAAAAATCTCATCGCATTTGCCTTGCAAAATCTAATACAACGGATGGCAATAAATCGCACTTTCTTTGCTGCAAGATGGAAAAGCAAACCTGATCGCATTCCCCTTGCAAAACTTGATACAAGGAAATACTAGTCCCATCCCAAATTAAGAAATGTCCCCCTTTTACAGTTCGAAATGCATGCAAATCTTGTCCTGTTAAAAGTGCGTGCCTTTTCCTGTTAAATTATCATTTCCGTTTCGTGTTACATTGCTACTTTACAGTTACCCATTTCCTTCTGTGTGATTAGCTACGAACATGCCTCCTACTGAGTGTGAAATGTGTGGAGTGTGAAATAAGTTCGGTTCCCTCCGCTGTAGCTCGGGAGCAGCAAGAGTTGCACTAGCTGCCAAAGGTACTTGTGTTTTCCATCCAGCGTGTAGCTACAGGTGGCATTTTGGCGTTCATAGTTAAGAAATAAGCAGAGGAAAGACCGTGAGTAGTAGACGCATGCCAGGATTTCTTATGGATTAAACATAAAAAACAGCTATTAGCGAGTTGAAAGTAGCACGCATAAACTATAAAATATAAGAATTAATGAAATCATCCCTATTTCTATAGTGTGACAGAAACAGCTGTCTTGTGATAAAACTGTCATTTAAAAATTTAAAGAATGTACTATATTATTGTGCTTTCTGAAATACTCGTAGTAAAACAAACAGGAGATGCTGTAGCTTTCATAATACAAATCTATTTGTGCTGAATGGTATTTATTATAACAGTGCAATTGCAATTTCCTGCATATATATATTATGCTATTTCTGTTATGGGATACTTTTTAACAATATTTTGATATAACTGTAATAGAAAATCTAGATTTACAGTTCATTTGGAGTTTTTTTGCTTTGCTCAACTTTCATGGAACACGGAAATGCGCAACAAATAAAGCTAAGGCCGGAATGAATTATTGCCTAGAGTTAAGACTGTTAAGCTGATAGGTACAATATTTCTCAGTGTAAGCCAGAAAGCGTGGTCAAACGTGTGCACCCTGAAAGATAATTATATGAACTTGTGTGCTCTGTGAACTTAAACTGGGGAACAATGCAACTGCAGTGGCACAGAAAATGTGTGCCAGGTCTTTGGTATTGATGCTGTGGATGAACGAACGATGTAAAAAGGTGATCGACAAGCAGAGGCGAAACGTCCATTAAGGGTGTAAAACTGAGCCTACCCAACATTTATATTGACTCGTATGTGTTAATTTTTATTGATGAACTAAATTTGAACTTGATGTGAACTAAGACTTAGCTTGTCTTACACAAGCGTTTTAGTGATTTTTAAGTAATTGTCAGGGAGGGGTGAAGGGAGTTTTGCATGGTACTTTTCATTGGCTAGGCTCAATTCCTTTGTCTGCCCTCTTCTGGGATTTTGTAGAACCTAAAGTCCAACATTCACATTATATAATTTTACGTATCGCTATTTTTAGTTCTTATGTGATAATATGGGATTATATAATTATTTTATTTAAAAAATAAATCGGGCTTACTATGATTTAATTCTCATTCTTAAACTCTTTCAATCACCTTTTAGTTTGCGTGGGACCGCCTATTGTATCTTAGGTTGGTAACTGTTGGTTTGTGACTGTTTTCCCTCTATTTCTACGCAATTGTCAACTGCTGTGAAACTGCGCGAAATCTTACTAGGATTAGAAAAGGGGTCATTACAAATTCAGTGAAACGTCAGGAATTTATTTCAAAAGTGATTGATTTGTGTACAGAAAAAGAACCGGAGGATTCAGCTTATAAACAAGCATATTGAAGGGTGAGACATGGAAAATGAACTATTTTTTAATGTTGCATGTAATTTAACTTATCCGCTTAGGCACCGGCTATACAGGGACCAAGAGGACACGTGCCCCCCCGGAACTCATCCCCGGAGAAAATTACATGTCTCTTGTTGTAAGTTTATTTATTTTTTTAAAGATACAGCTAATATAGTGCATTATATCAAGTGATATTTTCAAAATATACTATCTTCGGTTGTATCGCTAAGCATTGTCATTACGATAGGCGACGATATCAAAAGATGCTGCACAAATGTAAACACATTAAATTAAAGTAAAAAAGACATTAATTAAGGTTGAAGGCGTCCGAAACGTAATATAATTTTATTACTATAGTGAAATATAATTATATTTGTACAGTGTATCTCATGTACATTCAATAATTTGGTATGAGTATCCGTGAGGGAATTTAGAAAACTCGGCCCCTCTGTTATCACGTATATTAGTATAGCCATAATGCCACAGTTTTTAACATGAAACATTTTATTATGACAATACAGCCGTTTTATGGTATAAAGTAGACTCCCGATATCCTATGTCTTATTAGCCTACCCTATACAAAATAAAACATTTAAATTTACATATATTACAATGCCACTGCACAAAAAACCGTATTGATTTTTTGATACTGAAATTAAGAACGAACCGATATCTCTAGCTCAGCAACGGGTTAAAGTCTGTTCTTATGCAGGAAAATCTGTGTGAGGCTGTGAACAGGCTGAAAATGCATCTGCCAAAGTTTCTTTTGCATTATCTAAAAAGCAAATCCGTGCTACATTTAATGAATCTAAATATATGTATGCTATTGTAAGTGATTTAGTGGAAAGCTACTCATGCATATTCAATCATTATCAAGTTGATATCCCGTGAGCTCACTGGAGAAACTCCCAAGTCGTGTTTATTGCACTTATGTGGTATGCACCTGGGAAGTGTGAGAGCTACTCTGAAGTTACAGACATTTCCCATGATGAGCATTGCGTATATAACTTTTTGAAGCTGGCAATCAACGATCATAAGCTGAAGAAAATGGAAACACTGCAGTTATTTTTCGATGGTATGCAACCATGTTTAAATAGAAATATAATTTTGCAAATATGAACTTATAAAAGAGTGCTATGAACTGAAGGATTTAAGCAGGACAGTTTTTGCCACATCGCTTGGTAGATAAAGGGGCTGTCGACGGCATAGGGGCTGTTGTAAAGAGACATGTACATATAACACTTTAAGAAATTCAGAAACATTTGCAATAGTATGCGAAGTTTAAACATCAATGCCATTCAAGCTCTTGCTTCCGGAATATCTGAACTTGACCAAGTTTGGAAAGGCATCAGAACTGGGGGGGGGGGGGGGGGTTACATAAAGTACTGTCACGAAAATATATTTGAAGAAGTATAATAGCATTTTAATTTGTGGAATAAGAATTAAATGAGTTATTAAATTTAAGGACAGTAAATTTGCTCATTATTTTAGGAGAAATCTAAACTGTGTTTCTATATTTTCCATTTTCTGTCCGGTCACTGAATAATTGAATTTAGCTAATTAACTAGACAATTATAAAATGCCGTTTCAGTAAATATTACATAGCACAATAACTAGAGAAAACAACTATTTTTGTTAAGATAAGAGTGAATAAGCACCATCATTCACCATAGAAATTTATTACATACAATCACACAGTATAGTTTAAACTCGTGTGTCAATAAAAAGGTAAACAGTGCAGCACCACGGACTGGTAAACAGTTGCAGTTCCTTACATTTTTATGACGTATGCGCAACTTCCACTGATTAGCTGTGTACAGTACCAACATCGCACGAAAGTTACTACTTGAATGAAAAAGTAAATTGCTCCAAATGAGAAAAATAGAGTGCAAAGATTCAAACACATTAATATACAAAAACATACACTTCAATGTTCCTCCGATCCATCATCTTCCACCTATCGCGAAAAAATTGCAAAAGAAACGATTAAGAGCTCTTTGACACTATCATGTTGGTGCTCGTGTTGGTACATTTGATCTAATATGGCATTCAATAAGTGTAAACATATTCAAATTATTTTTGTTTTTATGTTTAAAAACTTACTTGGACTTGATATAAAGTTTCTTTGAAAACAAGATGAAAGTTAAAGAATGGAAATTACTTATACATCCTTGCGTATGTTGCATTCAAATTATTATTGTTACTGCATTATGCCGCGTAACTGGAAGACAAAAGTGCAGGATCCACTAATCAAGAATATTTATTATTGCCCAGTCCTATCGGTAATTAAGTGTGAATAATGTAATAGTTTTATTATGCTATAATACATAGCGGAATTAAGTGACAGGTTAGGTTAGGTTAGGTTAGGTTACGTTTCGTTTACTCTTCGTTTGTACACCCTCTTCACTTCATTACGAGTTTAAAAATGGGCCTATCTACAATAAAATCAACGCGTTATATAAACACATTTACCGTACTTACCTATTTGTACCCCATGTATAACCCTAACAAATTTTCTGTTATCACACTAATTTCCGACCTGGGATGTTAAAGAGCTTCCGTAAATAAACTAAAACGCTAATTTTCCTGTATTTAAATACTTCAATGGTTGGTTGCACTCATTTGCATCGCTCTGAATGACCGATGTGTATTATATAAGGCCCTTTCTTAATGTCACTTCTTAAAATCCATATAGATCAGGTTGGCTCTAGAGCATTCACACTCAAAATAAACCAATCCATGAACGGAAATAGAATCTAGCACTGTATTAAGTTAACACAATTAAGAAATTATTATTCGATCTTAGTGTACCTTAAAACATATATACCTAAGGCCACCCACTTACTTGTGAACAGAAATTCCCCCGGTCCTTCCGACTTTCGTAATAGCGAGATTTCTTATGAGAACAAATTGACTGGGTATGCCATAATTTCACATATTAGGCACTTGAGGACTAAGTGGTAGCACCATTGCACTAAAACATTATAAAACACGCACTGTTAAAAAAACAAACACACTTCCTAACCCTACCTTTATAACCTCTAACCGAAACATGCGTATATGTTTACAGTGTGAATCTCCTGACCTCAATGTCAAGATGCGCGGGCAGGTTCAATTTCTTACGAACATAAGCGCCACCTGGGAATCTCAGTAGAATCATTATCACAACGTATATGGTTTTTGCAAGGAAAAAAAAAAAAAAAAAAGACAGGATCGGACCAACGTGGCAGCAAATAACTGGAGACTTCTTCGGGAGCGTTTGCAGCAGCCACCATACAATGCGAATAATGAATGGCATTCATTTTGCAGTGACTTCCAAAGATTGATAGAAATGAAGATGCTATCACTTTTGTTTTTTAAGTAGCATACTTAATGTTACTGTCATAATGTTAAGAGTATGGGGAAGTGAAAAACTGCATGCATACCTGCAACAATTGTGAGATTTCCCCAAAATCAATGTGTTTTGTGCCATTTCGCGAAAACTTTGTAACGAACTAGTATACTTGATCATGTTGACAACTGTTGTAGATGCCTTAGCTATCATATTCCAACAATTTGGAGCACCCCCTATTTTTCATATTGAGTTTCGCAGCTATCCGAATAAGAAAGTGCTACGACATTGGATTGGGCTTATGTCTGACAGCGATCAATGACTCTTACCATGGTCTCTACGGTTATAGATCCCTTTGCTGTGCCTTTTTATGGTAAATACATTAAAGCCCCAGTCTTTCGTTGCCTTCTGATGCAAACGATCTAAATATGCTCGCCATTGATGATATGAATATAAAACTTGACACATTTACTTGATAATTACAGTTGGAGTTAACGTAGAACTTTTTTCGTATTTTTCTTCATCGTGATCATTCTGTCATCAATTACGTTAGACTCTAAAGTTGGCTAGCGTTTTTCTTTGATTAAGTACTTATATAACTATGAATCAATATTTCTGATCAGAAAACTGTAGCAGATAAGTGTTCTAAAGCGTTATTTTATTTTTCTACTTTACTAGACTTAGTCCATGTACCGAGAACAAGGATCAACTACCAGAGTTCGTTAAAAGTATTATAAAGTATTAGTTGCGCCTAGTGAACTATGAACGTTAACAAACAAGAAATAAGATGCAAAAATAAATGATTATAGAGGATAATGTAAAGATAGTTGGAAAATTTAGGAAGCTTGTACACGGATGCACCTTAGTACGGGACATCAGTGTTTGCCAGTCAACTGCGTAAAATGGAGGCGCTTTGTAACAAGCAGCCCACTGCTCTCAAATTTAGCTTTCGTTTGCAGAAATCCGGCGTGGAAACGAACGCGATGTTACAGCAAGTATATGGCGATGATATGCTGCCACAATCAGCTGCACTTCAGCGGATCAAAGAGTTTAAGGGGGGGCCGTATTTCGAAAACAGCGTAGGGCGGTCAAGGTGTTGCAACCACTGCAGTAAACAATTCCGCGATTAACGAGCTGCTGTCATTGTTCGGGAAGATCGACGAATAACAGCGGATAGATTGACAGACATGTTACAAATTTTCCATGGCACTGCTAGTTCACGACTGCTTACACATGAGGTACGTCTGAATGCTGAGATTGTTGACATCTGAACAGAAGATGGTGCGAATAGACGTGATTCGGGAGCATCATCGTCTGGTAGCGGAGCATTGCAAGACATGCACGAATTCCATCATTATAGTGATGAGACTTCAGTTCGCCATTAAGATCCCGAAAACAAACAGGCGAGTTCAGTCTGGAAATCACCGGGTTCTCCGACACCAAAGAAGGTCAAGGTTGTTCGGTCGGCAGAAAATGTTATGGTGATTTCATTCTTTGGCTGTTGTAGAATGGTGAACGTGAAGTCCCCTCGCAAACGACAATGGGGATTATCATACAGTTTTGAGCATCCTGGCTGAACACATCCGACAAAAACGCCTCGAGCTGCATGTATTTGGTTGGTGCCTTCATCATAACAATGCACGTCCTTACATTTGCAATTTGTTGTGCAATATATGGGGGAAAAATCACAGGCCGAACTTTTTTTTTTTTTTTTTTCCCTCATTGTCTCATAAACAAGCTGCAGGGCCAGCGTTCTGGTCGTGAAGAGAGAGAGACTGAGAAGGCGGAGACTGTTCTGAAATCAATGTCAAAAAACTTTTTCCAGTACGTCTTGTTGAACTAGCTGGGCCAAGTGCACACAACTAAATGGGTACTAATTCGGAAGGAAAAAAAAAAACAATAGGAACCTTGACCCTGTCTAGTGTACTTCGTAAGTAAAGAAAGAATTCTCAGTCATTAATTGACTATCCTTCGTACTGTGGATCGGGCTATCTTTGCAAATCAAAGTGTCTAACTCTGTTTTTAAAATCTTAACATGGTAGCACGCATATTGGGAAGAGAGAGATATACCTTATATTGTAAACAATTTAGGATTGGGGCATCTGGATACTTTCTAAAAATAGTTTGAATACATTAAGAAAGGCTATAGTAATCGCCAAGAAAATTAGTGCTGAAATGTATGTATGTAAGAAAGAGACAGTACCAGCTAGTCTTGAATTTCATTTGAAACTCCCGCTGCATTCGTCACTGTCACAGCTACTAGAATGGGTTGTTTGTACAGTCCTTGAAGTTACGTGATATCTGCCGCTCTCGGCGATTCCAGTTCAGTTACGAGGGATATGACTCCAGCCCGACCTTCTGGTCTAACTACGTACTCAGTGGAAGCTTCCCTCTGGTTTCATATTGATGTGATGTAACCTGTTTGCGTGTTCAAAAGTTTAACTCTCATTTCGGTATTGGAATTTTTCCTCACTTCCGTCCAAGAGCATTATTTAATTTAGAGGAACCTGCTCTGTATTATTTAGCTTAATACATCATGCACAAACTCTGCTTTTTGTGGGAAGAAAGATTTCAACTTTAGGTGCATTTGTTTTGTGTAGCGGTCACTCTTTATAAGGGAATATTTCATTATATATTTATCTAGTTTCTGGCGTTTTTATTTTATGTTCTTGAATGTTACTACATGTTGAATTTAAGATATTAAGCTTCTATTTGGGCGGCACGCTTATGTATCTTCTGAATTGTTTTATGTAATTTCATTTCCTTGCATATATTAATCAAGGTCTTTGCGGATATGGGACGCCTCAAGGTGCTGCCTTCGAGTGCTACTACATGTTGTTCTATCTAATGGAATAATAGCTAGGGGAGGTGTGAAGCCGAAAGGGGTGGGGTGTAGTTTTAAATATAAAATGAAAAACAAAAATATTGCTATATACTGTATTTCTTTTTACAGATGCCTGGAATCGAAAAGTGTAAGATTATTTATTAGCCCTCCGTCACATAAACGCTTCATCATGTTTGCTGTCTGCATAGCGAAAACTGCTCGTGGTTGTGGAGTTCCATCTCAGCATCAACGATTTTTCAAATGGTCCATTTCAAGAAAATCGTCGACGAAAGCTTATTCTACAGTTGAATATCGTCCTATTCGAAGTGTTCTTGTTGCAAATCGAGGTAAGTAGCCATTGTATATTGAAGAATTAAAAATAAAAAGTGATCCATTATCTGTGTATCAGTACCTGTTTGGTAACAATAACTTGGATTATCTTTTTCTAACGTAAGTTTATTTTACCATCTTGGCCTAGCTACTTTGTCCTCTAAAGTAGTAGGTCTGCTCTAGCGACCAGCCCAAATGTGTCAAGAGACCGTACTCACTTCCTCATAAGTAGTCTGGTATTTTATTAGTTTTTTTTTTTTTATGAATCAGAAAAGGCAAATGATAGGTAATCTGTGTGGCAAAATGTATAAGTTATTACAAGTATGAAAAGTACAAATATCTGGAACTTATTTATGTTTTGGTTCATAAGATAGTGATAATTTTAGATATGTTAATCCAACATGTACTGTTTAGCGAGTGAACTTAAAAGATCAAAAACAAATGGAACGATGCAATAAAAAAAAACGAAAATTACAAACTACAAGAAAGAACTGCAAAAATCTATATAGACGGCCAAAACTTTCAGTAAATGATGTTGTAGAGCTCAGAAATAAAAAAAAATGTTCAAATAACTGAAAAAAAGGAAATATTTTAAATATAAGTAATAAAATGAACGATAAACTACCAACACATATAAGAGAAATAAAAAATGTCTACAACTCTATGAAACAACTGGGCCTGATTATTGCTACGTAATTCTTGTATTTCATTAATGCATTCCTGCGCAATGTATAAAGAGGTTAACGTCTGTAAATGGTGGAAAATTGATACAAAATTCGTTATCGCTATTGTTTACTTACGTGATGTCTAGGTAGCTTAATTGTAATTGTATAAGTAAATTATGTTATATTGTTAACTTGAATTGGAGCCCCAACCTTTGATGACTCTTATATTTTAATGGGATAAGTACTCACAATTCTATGCTTCACATTATTTTAAGTTTTAATTTTCAAGAAAATACAAATACTGCATTGTAAATATGTATTATATAAATCCCAAATTGATAACTATTAAGCTCTTTGAACACCGACTTAGTTGTTGCTTTTAGTTCATACTTTAAACGCTATATTACTAAAATGTTTAACATATCACATAAATCATCAAATAAATAAACACGTCAATTTAATTTTATTTTGTTTGCAGAGGAGAGCACGTGGAACTTTGTTATCTAGGTTTTCCAGGCTTCTACTCAAGAACTGAGGAAATTTACCTGGGAAAGGGGGGGGGGGGGATAACCAAGAGAAACACTCAACCGAAAGCTTCAGCTAAATGTTATCCTAATGTACAAGGGCTGTTCACTAAAGAATTATCATAATTGCTATAGACATAATTCCTCGCGCTGATATTTAAAACATTTTCTTAGATTAATGCATAATGTGTTACCAGTTTCATTGTTGTTATTGTCGGTTCCCGCCTATGAGAGGTGTGCAATTTGAGACGAGTTCAGTTCCGCCTACAACAAAATGGAGTTACACGCGACGAAAAATATGCTGCTCTGAAATTCTACTTTCGTCTCAACAAATCTTCAGGCGAGGCCTATGCAATGTTACAAGTGGCCTATGGAGAGTTTGTTCTTCCCTATAGTACAACTCGAAAACGGTCTAAAATGTTTATAAAAAGGGAGGTAATTCATTTCAAAGGAAGATGAACCCGTTGCTGCAGTTTGTACGAAAGAAAACATTAACATCACTTTTATCATTGTGATACAGGATCGTCGAATAACATTCAGAACACTTTGGGAAATTCTGAAAATTTCGTTGGGTGCCACCCCACACATTGGTGACTGAAAAGTTGTGCATGAGACGTGTTTATGCATGGTGAATTCCAAGACTGGTGATTCACTAATAACAGGATGTTCGGGCTTGCGTGTATTGCTGAAAGATGCGGAGTTTCTTTCAAAGGAATCACTGCTGATAAAACTGGCTATATCATTTCGGTCCTAAGAACAAACAGCAAGACTCTATGTGGAAATCTCCATAACACCAACAGCAAAAAAAAAAAAAAAAAAAAAAAAAAAAAAAAAAAAAAGCAAAAGTGGTTGCTTCTGTTGAGAAAGTTATGGTCATCTCATTTTTCGATATTAAAGGAATATGTTTACCAGCATGTTGTACCAGCGCAATACTACAGAGATGTCTTTAAAACTCTAAAAGGTCATATCACACACATAAGATCACATTTATGTGCAACAAACTGGATGCAGTACCATGATGATGTATGGCCGCACGTGGCAAACGTTGTTGCTGAATATCTCACATAAATAAATGTGAAGTATGTCCCTCACTCTCCCTATAATTCGGATTTAGCCCCAAATTGAAGAAACGTCTTCGCGGGAAGCATTTTCCATCATAAGAAGCAGCGATAAGGCTGCGGTTGCGATTCTGCAGGACCTGTCAAAAAATGGTTTGCATCATGTATTTGAACTCCGACAGAAACGCTGGGACCGGTGCATTACATCTAACGGGGACTACTTTGAGAAAGATCATCACAATTATGAGAATGAAAAAAGGTATGTAGTAAAAAAATATAATCATTCTTTATTGAACAGCGCTAGTAGCAAACATCTATGAGCTATCAGTTCAGCTGAAGAAGCCATAACGGGACATTTAATCGCACCCATATGAAGAGAATGTAGAAATGCGCATCTATGGAGAATGTAAAGAGTAACTAAGTATTGTTTTAGGTGTACATCGAATAGTATTTTAAGTCACCATTAGAACGATTGTTTTTCTTATTTTTGCTGATTGGGGACAACATTTTGTTCAGGCACATCTGCTCTACAGAACAGGATGCACGAACAAGCCGTCACCGTCCCTGGAAGTTTAAAACCACGACCACAAAATCGTCATAAAACAGAAACATACTAAGCTATGGTCATGAATCGTTACGTGAGCACAAGGCATGAAACTAGCAATTCAAAAATGAGAAAACACTGCATTTTAAAATGCCATTCCCTTAACATCCACAACTGCACCAAATTGTATCCACTATCGGGTACAGTTTTATTAGTGGGAATAGCAACAACTTTTTGCCTTTACGAATTTCTTCTTTGACGTTCTATTTCTCTAAAATAAGGAATTGTCAATTGTCAATATAGGAATAAACATGCTTTGGTTTGTCGATAACCCGCAATGGCTCCAGTAAGCGTCAGTGGACATTAATATTCGGTGACTTAGTAATATCGATATTATAAATGGCACGCAAACAGCAGATCATATGCATATTCACAAATTACTCGTCCTATCTTTGAGGAACATAATGGTTGTGTGGTACCAGTAAGATGGGGTTCAGCACATAATTCCATAAAAGCACGCTTATTCTTTACCGAAAATATTCTGGTGGGTTACGTGACCGGCACGTAACTTGGCGGTTGGTTGCACAATAAGAGACAGCGCTACTTTCTGCACAGTTACAACGTTCTCGAATTAAGTTGGAATTGCCGAGAGAATTTTTATGGAGCATATGTTTACATGAATCTAATTACTAATATATTTTTATGTGCTTTTGTTATTTATGTAAATTCTTATGTATTCAACTATTTATAAATTTACGTAAACATCTTCAGACACAAATTGAATTCATACAGTTAATATATTACATATGTAAATACTCTTCCTTAAAAAGAGAGAATGTAAAAATCAAAGCTTACAAGGTAACAATAATGTATGAAATGAAAATACTTTTATATTATACACAAAATTTAAATTATAAATACTGAAGTCAGAAAAAGACAGAAAAAAATAAAGGAACAAAGATAAAAGAAGCATTTGTCGTTTGTTATAAAATTCCAGAACATTACGAAGAAGACTATTTAAGTCAAATTCTTAAATTTCGTCATTGGGTTCATCTTTTGCCTTTTTTTTTTGGCGGGGGGGGGGGGTATGAAACACCGAATTGCCAGAGGTATGTTCTGATAATTTTTCCTTCTATAATGTCGGTCATGGTGGTTACCATACCTGCCTCCTGCACCCAAGATCGCGGGTTCGAACCCGGCCAGAACCGATGGATTTTTTCGGGGCGTAAAAATCCTAAGTATGGCTTCCTTCGGATGGGAAGTAAAGCCGTGGGTCCCGTGTCGGCACGAAAAAGAACCTCAAGCCTGAAAGAGAGGCCTCTAAGCAAAATTTGTCGGCCGTTTCACGCCCTGGGTTGAATGGGACGCTGATGACCTGGGATGTTAAAGAGCGTCTATAAATAAATCAATAAAAAAAATCCTTCTAGAACAACGCGTTGCATAGTTCTAAGAGCTAACGCTGCATGCTGCAGCTATCCGTTCGCCACATTTCGCATCTTGCCCGTACACAGAGCATGGGAATCAACTGCAATTCTTGCTGCTGGCTGCTGCAAGTCCCGAACGATAGCGGAGAGAGCCAGTACTGATAAGTGGCCGCTTGTAAGAGTAAATGATGCATGCATTATTTTTTTATTAAACAGAATGTAACCTATGCGTTGTCCTCCTTTAACTTGTAAATATAAATTGATAGTGGATTGTTAGGCGGATAAACTATTGTGATGGTGGCAAATCTGCTCTTACTGGAATTTGCAATTAATTCATACATACACACACACTAACCTAACGGTAACCTCGGGTAAATCTTAGAAACCGGTGGACTCGATGGTTTGCTGTGGCTCGCTACGGTCTAAAGGCCTACGCCCGTCTCCTTTTCGTAAATATAAATTGATAGGGGCGGGTAAATCATTGTAATGATGGCAAAATTCCTTTGATTGCAATAGAAAAAAATCGTAAACACCATTTTATAGCGTATTCTGAGCGTGGTACTATGTTATCGAGTAAATCATTGTAATGCGGCAAATCTCCTTTAACTCTCCGGCAGATAAAAAAAAAAAAAGATTCGAAGCCACTGTCTTCCCAACTATAGCATGACACTAACCA
Source organism: Metallyticus violacea (assembly GCA_030762175.1). Classification (NCBI taxonomy): domain Eukaryota; kingdom Metazoa; phylum Arthropoda; class Insecta; order Mantodea; family Metallyticidae; genus Metallyticus; species Metallyticus violacea. Next base: position 9,063,803 of record CM060836.1, on the reverse strand, counting down.
TCTGAGCTATCATGCCGTCACGTCTCAATATCTTTTATCTAGCTATATTGTGGAAGATATTGCTAGATATATCGACTCTCTCCGTCGTCTCGGGACTTGCAGCAGCAAGTAGCAAGAATTGCGTGCTCCATGTAAGGATAAATCATTTCGCAACGCTGCATACCGCCCCGCCAGCAGACTTCCCTCTTGAAGTAAGCGTGTGCCTTGTAAATTAAGTACCTCGCTTGCATATAATTATGCAAGATCGGCTGTTTCCTTTTCTTTTCAATTATTTTTACACACACACACACACACACACACACATTCATAAAGCACTTTAAAATGCAGGTAGTTGAATATATATTTCTCTGACAAGAGCACTAACTCACTATTAGCCAACAATCATGACGTACATATTGAGCCACTGAACATTCCGTTTGAACCGTCAATTTACGTGTTGGCTAGTATAAACTATAAAACATGGTCGCTTTGCCGCTCATTCTCCTGATCTTACACTACTAGATTTTTTTGTGCTTTTTTTCCCTTGGGAAGTATAAAGGAAAAGTTCCAACACAAGCTAAAATACAAATTAATACTTACATATTCCCTCATAGGGCAACGCAAAACACTATCTAGAACGTCATCAGTCCGAAAATTTGAATTATACTATTATTCCAATTATTGCCACTTAGAGTACGACATGCAAATGTTATGTTTATTAGAATTGTAAGTACATTGTGAACAGGTGCTGTAAAAGTTAAATGAATCGTTAAATAAAAGGTACTGCTGCAATTTAAGAAAATGAATTCTCTATTGACCTAAACCAATTTGAAACAGATATGCATTTGGAACCTAAGGAAAAATAAATATTTTGAGTGAACAAGATAAAAAGGATATTCTGTATATAACAAATAATTAATTGTGTTTTGGAGTTACACACACGCTGGAAAAACAATTTTCATGTAAAATAGTTCAAAACAATAGCTCTCCAAAACAGTGTAATACGTAGAGGCATAAAAATGCTAATCAAACTTGCTGAGCATATAAGAAAAATACACTACTGGTCATTAAAGTTGCAACACATTCTGCGTATTCAAAACAGCCATGCGGAAAGATGCCTCGTCTTCTCTTTCGATTGTTTGACGGGGCATTTTGGGAACGTAAGTGTTCTAAATGTTCGTCCTACCTGATCAACTGATCCCATATTCGTTTCACTGTGGATGCATTTCGTCCAACACGACACCAATTTTTCAGAATGTACTCTCAGTATGCCACAGTTCTCCCTTGATCTAATTCAGACACCTGCTAGCATTGCTGTCGTATATACGAAAAGTCATATTCGTTCCTTCTGACGACCGACGAGAACATGTGGGGTTGGTCTAACGATCGTTGCAATTTCAAAACCAGCATTGTATAAAGATTTACACTTTTTAAACATATAACAAAATCGTATTTATTTCAACGTGGCTTTTAATTTTTTAAATAGTGTTTAAAAAGCCCATTTTCACTGCTGAGGTATCACAGGCAGTGACGCTGATGATACATAAGATGAAATGCTAATTGGGAAAGGATTATTTTTAAGGAAGAAAGCGTTCCAAGCCTAAGTTTAGGTACCTCCGCGACATTTGCCATTTATGAGGACTAAGGAAAACCTGAAAAAATCTCGTCAGGGAGGACGATTCTGGTGGGAATGGAACCCTAGACCATCCGCTCATGAGTTCGCGCCCTACAACCTCAGCCACCTTTGTCGGTACTCTTTTAATGGCAAACGAGTACCTTGGTCTTAATAGAAATATCTGAGTGCCGCACATGGGCAGTAGAGGGCAGTAGCGTAGTTCATTTGAAATGAGCGCACCTAGGATTGGTGGATTATATTATGTTGAATGAAGGTTTTTTTTTTTTAATTTTATTTTTAATTATTAGCGTTTAACGCCGTTTCTGATGAAGGTAAAAGTAACGGCGGAATGAATAACAGGGCGAGTCGTAGTACCCGGAGAAATCTGCTCAAACGCCGTTTTGTCCACAACAAACCCACTTACGACCGCTGGGATAGAATCAGGGTTGCTTGGGACGCGACCTGTCTTAACTATTCGGCCACAGTGCCGCCATATATAGAAAATTAAACATTTAAAAGGTTAATTATTTTCAAGCGGTCACTTTGTCTAGAAGAAGAAGAAGAAGAAGAAGAAAAAGAAAAAGAAGAATACAAGCTGTTCACGAACCAAATTTTACCGTCATAAATTATTGCCATACTTACTTTTGATTGAAAACCAATGATGCCTATTTCAGTTAGAACAAAGTAATTACTAATTAGCCTATTCTTTCCACCAAATATAGCAAAAATCAAATGATTAAGTGTTATCTATCTCTGCTATGCTATTATATCACATACTTCATGTATTTCTGTAATGTACATTTTATGATAAATAGTTTATACTCTACAGCTTCACAGCTTCCAAATGGACTTCCTCATTATCATATTACATGATAATGTTGGATGCAAAAAATAAAAATAAAAAATTATGATTAGGACAGCAATACATCAATGATTCCACATAGTAGTTGCATTGTATTTATATAATACTATTTGAGTGAAATAAAAGGGCTTATGGTCTTATCTATACCAATGAAACTGAATAAATAGTCATCATTTTGTTTGTGGTATATTAGAATTAACTTTTGTATTTACAGAATCAAGCCATCTCTAAATACAAAAGGAGTGGTTTGGGAGGGAATTACTGATTTCTTTTCTGCTGTTTAATATAAAAAAATAACTAATCCTGAAAATACTTTAAAACTACATCTATGCAAACAGGAAAGCCTGTTAACAACTTTGTTTAAATAAAATGTAAACTATAGGATATTTCTAGGGTAATCATTGTATCTTTGCTATGTAACTTTGTGTTACTGCATTACCTCTCATATAATGTAAGCTATCACATACATTATTACTTTGCACAGTGGGTCAAAATTGAAAGCTAGGGAGACAAAATTATTTTAATGCTATAATCACTAAATTATTATGAAAATTGCATATACAGAATATGTACTTTATGGTAAATAATATTTAAGAGCTTTTACCCAAACTATAGCTAAGGTGCTATTCAATTCCTTAGGGCCAGCACTACATATAACACTTTGTGCTGGTGTTCCTGTAATAACATTACAGATTTTTCTATCCACCATGTTCAGCTATAGCTTCTCAAGCTTACCACACTAGAAAATGCATCTACACAGGGGAAAAAGAGGGAGAGAAGCAGGACAAATATTTGATCTTTAATAACCCTTAGCCAAAATTCACATTTAGGTCGTGCAAATTTAATTTTAGAGAGTCTATCCAATTCCTCTCTTTCACTCTCTCATTCTGAGGTACACAATTACATAGTATCAGTAATCAGATCTGATTATAATAATAAATCATTCTTAATCTTACAGTTCAGTTTATTTTCTTCACTTCAGTAATTACAGTTTTAGCTCATTGAACAATAGGTCATTACATATTATGCAATGTAACTCCCTACGATGCACAGTGGGGTCAAAATCAAAATCTATGAGGACAAAATTATTTTTCTGCATTATTAGAAAAACTAAATCTATCACTACCATTACATTCACATATAACTACTGCTTATTAAACTGTTAGAAAGTATCTGATAGTTTTAAATGGTCATAATAATTTGGTCTGAAGTTTTCTTATTTCAGTACTGCAGTGCAGCAGGCAAATTTTCATTTACTGATTTATTTGGGGTGCATTTTCTTTGAATGCATTTTTAACATAAAAAATTATAGATAAAGTAAAAATAGGAAATAAAACAAATATGCTTTATATATATATATATATATAGAAAAACTAATGTCTATGTTACAATTTACAGGTGAAATTGCCATTCGAGTTTTCAGAGCATGTACAGAACTTGGGATACGGTCAGTTGCAATATACTCTGAGCAGGACAAAATGCACATGCACAGACAGAAGGCAGATGAATCTTATCTGGTTGGAAAAGGTTTACCTCCTGTTCAGGCCTACTTGAACATTCCAGAAATTATTAAAATAGCAAAGGTAATACAAAATATGAATACTGCTCCAGTATGTAAGCATTTATGAAAAATTGTTTAATGTGAATTGCTGTTAATTTTTTATTTGTTTTGCTAATAAGGAGATGTTTTCATTCTGACACAATAAGAGTAAATAATCTATTAATTGCTATCATTTAAAGGAATATATAGCGGCAGCTCATCACCTAAAAAGTTGACCCAGCCCTACCTCCGCATTAGAAGTTTAATTTGAAAATTATATTGAGCATCTACAACACAGTTTGAGTATAAAAATATATTGATATATACAATTATATCTATTCACTGTTTTAGACTTTTTATTGCACAACAGAAGGCTGATAAAGTAAAAACTACTGAATTTAAAATGAACATATCAGAGGTACTACAGATAAAATAGGAAAATGAACATTTAATAAAGTATATTGACATATATAAGATTCATTGCTTGTACGTCATTTTATGTAAATGTAATAATGCACTTTATATCCTGGAATGGCACCAAAGAAAGCTAAAGCTACAAACAGCAGTACTACAGCAATCAATTCACTATAGCAAATGCAGTAGCAATTAGAGTAATATGTTAACAATCCAAAGTTTTATTTTTCTAGTTACAGACTATAAAACAAGTAACCAATTCACTATACTAGTAAGTGTCAAATTAAAAATTGTTGTAGCTAAACAAAATCTCAAAAAATTATATTTAGCAAGCTGGCAATGCTCATCTGTTCACACATCCTTCTGAGTTGCTATTGAAGTGGGGCAGCCAATCAATGACACACATTTCTCCCCACCCTAGATGCTGCCCACTCTCAGATTTTCCTTATTTACTATTTCGGAGGACAAGCAAGTATCTACCATTGCCATGGCAATCACTATGAAAAAATCACAATTGCAGCCAAACTTGTTCTAATGGGATTGAGCTGTACCAGAGGATACAGGTGTATGAATCATACCAAAGCAGTGCTCTGTTATCTAAATTTGTATGTCAGCACTCAGAAATAGTTTAAATTTGAGTTAAAAATGGAAAACTATGAAATTATATGTACATATATACTGGATAAAAGATTGGTGCAGCTGTAGTATATATGCTGCACCTTAAATGTTGGCTTTGGGAATATGGTAAAGAGGAGAATTGATAGTACCAAAGGCATGTATCCATGGCATATGAGTGAAGTAATGCTTTGGTAACAACTTATTTTGGTATTACATTAATTCAATAAACAGTATTCATTTATACTTTCAAACTTTCTTCATAATGTGACATAATCATAAAATGCATAGCATACATTAGGCTAAGGAATATGGGGGAGCCCGAACAGTTTTTAAATAGAATTGATTTAAGCTATGTATGCTGTTGCACATGGCAGTGACAAAGTGTGATTCCACCTATGTCAAATTCAATTAACAGAATACCTGTATTGGGCTAGCAGAATTCTCTCATAGTGTATGACACACTTCTTCATAGTATAAACATTTTAAAATGAAATATTGTTGTATTATCAAAGTAGTACATTTTCACAAATGTTCATTAGAGAAAACTATCCACAGATAAATTTGAGCATAATTTTCAAAATGTTGGCTGCAATTCAGTGACATTGACATGGACATATCTTGGTGTGTAAAAAGCATGATGGTACTGAAATTGGTGGGCATAAGCATCAGGACATGCCTTTACATCTTGGTAAAAAAGTACTTTGGACAAGATCTTCAAAGAAGACAACAGTTTCAGTCATGCTAGCATTCAAAATATGGTAGTTTTTTCATCCTGCTAAAATCCTTGTCATATAAACTATTTATAAACTTATGGAAGATTCCCATATTGTAGGGAAGAAGATGAGCCCAATAATATGGTACCATAACAGTACATTACACTCCCATTTATTTTTTTTTTATTTTTTTTTTTTTTTTGGTGCTGAGGCACCACAGGCAGTGGACACTGATGATACATGAAAGAAATTAAAAAATAAATTTGAAAAAGGATTTTTTTAAGGAAGAAAGCATTCCAGGCCTAAGTTTAGAGTACTTTCCCAGGACTGAGGAAAACCTGGAAAAAATCTCGGTCAGGGAGGACAGTCCTGGCAGGAAGGACAGTCCTGCTCACAAGTCTGCACCTTAAGACCTCAGTCACTCATGGAGGTTCCATATTTGATGAAGCAACTGAGCAAGAAATGGTGTTTGATATTGAACTTTGAATGATTGCCTATGATAATATGTTTAAGTATTTATTCCCCAAATGGGTTATTGGTTTTAGATTGATGGCCATATCATATAATCCTTTGACCAACTTTGATTTTAATAATTATACCAAATCAGAAGATATGTGCCATCCCTATCTGAAAGCCTTGCAGCTAGTATTACAGATTGCAACTCAATGTGCCATAATGAATGTGATTTGCCTTGATATTTTAAGCTCTAACAAAGGTTATTATTTTGTCTATGCTATTTTGAAAGATACTGTGATCAGTATTATAATAGGAAAATAACTTATCATAATGTATGTTGAGATTAAGGAAAATATTATAGCTGTGAAGCCATGAAATAATATTGAAAACTAAATTTTACAGAGTTTAAATCATATTTGTAAAATTGGGCTACCCTATATTATCTGGCTTAATTAAGTATATATTTTCATGCACCATGTTTTATGTACTAAAAGCTATTTCAGTGCTGAATCGCACTGCAGTTTCCTGTGCTAATCCATCCATCCATCCTTCCTTCCTTCCTTCCTTCCTTCCTTCCTTCCTCGCTCCCTCCCTCCCTCCCTCCCTCTTTGTCACAAAATCATGCCAAGTTATTTAGTCTGGTGAATTTTGTTTTCACTTTTACCCTCTAATCATCATAGAATCAGCAGTAACAAGAACTATTATGGCTTTTTTCCTAAGGAAAATGGTGTTGATGCATTACATCCTGGGTATGGTTTCTTATCTGAGCGATTTGACTTTGCTCAAGCTTGTATTGATGCTGGATTGCGGTTCATTGGTCCATCACCAAAAGTAGTTCAACAAATGGGTGACAAAGTTGCTGCTCGCCAAGCTGCCATTGATGCTGGTATGGTACATTTTCATTTAAAAAAGACCTAGTTTTTTAAATAAAAATAGTTTAATGTGCTTTTTTTATTACATTGATTTTAATTTTCAGTTAGTAATTTTAGGGATGTTCAATGTTTTTGTGGTTTTTATTTGCAAGTAAACATATTTTTAAAAATCATCCTATTTTACTTGATTAGAACTTGAATAGAGTCTCAGGAAAATAGTTGCTGCACCAATGAAGAGAAATACTAAATAAAAAATGGTTACTATTATTAGGCTTGTCAATTTAAAAAATGATCCCATATGAATTTCTAATAGGTTGTCAAAAATCTTTTATCTCATTCTTTTCCACAAATTTATTATACTAATTTATAATTTATTTATCAAAACTCTATTAACATTGCCTTACTAAGTACACACTGTTAAAACATTATAACAATGACTGTCACTCATTGAGTGATGCATTTTTAACTGCAAATTAACAAACAGGAAGTCACATCATGCACAATGCATAATAATGAAGAAAATATATTGTAACAATGAAAATAGATGTTAAAATAAACATTTTTCAATTATAATTACATAATTTTAATGCATGCATTTGCAGAAAATGTAACATATGAAAGTTATTTTGCATTACTTTTGTTCAGCAGCTTCTAAATAACAACTATTACTATTAATAGTTTTGTTAATGTTTTCTGATTATGATTTTTGACTTTGAAAATTCAGGTATATTAAATTACAATTACTGTTGCCAAGAATTTATTTTAAATCATGAAAAATAGAAGATTAACTCTTTTGCAAAGCAAAGAAAATGAGCACGTAAGCTTGATTTTGCCAAGCACTGAATATCTGATGGTACGATTATCATATGTTTGTAATTATAAAAGCAGTATAAAATTTAACAAATGTTTAAAAAAATAAAAGATCAAGATGTTATATATATGTTATGTTTGCAATATATATGCCATTATTATTCATTAAACCATTGTTGACAGATGTTAACTATTAAATGCACTTGCAAAATACTGATAGACTGAATCGAATCTTGACTACCATTGATGTCCCATATTGGCATGTTGAAAAAGCTACTATTTATAATGTATAACTACATTGCTTCACACAATTTTAAGATAATTATTGCACGTAACTTTCATCCATTCATTATTTTCTTAAATAATTATAATTTAAGTAACTGAAATAAATAAATCTTTACACTTTAGTGCATTCTGATGGCATCATTTTCAGGTGTTGCTGTAGTTCCGGGAACACCAGGACCAGTCACTACTTCTGAAGAGGCAATGGAGTTCTGTTTGAAGCATGGGTTGCCAGTCATATTTAAAGCTGCTTATGGTGGAGGTGGGCGTGGTATGAGAGTAGTTCGTAAAATGGAGGTTAGTTTCTAGATAAATAATAGAATACAAATGTTTATGAAAAATAGCAACAATAACATCTGAAAATTACATATGTAGCAATTATTTTGTTTTACAAGCCACAGTCAGAAAATAATTGGAAAAATGATACACAAAATAATGGTTTATTCAGAAAATGAAGTTTTTCTTATAATTCACCAGAACCCCCCACATTTGTGCCACCAGGAAAAAGTTGCTCATTGCCAGAAGAAAGTAATTTTTTGTTGGCCCCTAAGCTATTTATGCATCACAGACTAGATGTTGGGACCAGATATCTGTGAAATTGTTCTATTCACAAAATAAAATAGTATTTTTAACATTTTTATTCCTTATATTATGAATTAATATTATTATTTATATTATTCAAGTTGATTTATTATTGGAACTTGCTAGTTTTATATTATTATATGAGGACTATTGAAAAAGTTTTGTTATTTAATCCTTTTCACTATGTATTAATTGTTTAAGAAATATATACATCATTTTTCTACATAATACCCCTGTTTTGCAATATTTTTTTTGCACTTTCTAATAACTTCAAAATGCCACCACAAAAGAAAATCTTTGGCTGCATGCATAACCACTGTTGCACCACTGCTTTCATGTCATTGTCAAATGAAAAGCATCTGCTTTTTAAAGTGTTTTGATTGAACCAAAAAGATGAAAACAAATGGTACATATGCTATGATAAATGTATTTTTATATTATATTGGCTTATTAATTATGGAGCATGCATAATTAAAATGGCGACTAAAAATCTGTAGAACAAATTTACCTACATTCTATCCACTCAACTTCCAGCAGTATATTTATTAATTTCATTCTTCTTGTTCTCTCATTCTGTTCAGTGTATGCAGCACATATGATTAATATATGTTATCTATTAAAGTTCTCTGTAAATTTTACTATCTGGCAGATGCCTGGTATTTTCTTTTTAGGAAGTGGAAGAAATGTTCCAGCGAGCAAGTTCAGAAGCAGCAGCAGCATTTGGTAATGGAGCCATGTTCATAGAAAAGTTCATAGAACGACCACGACACATAGAAGTTCAGCTTTTGGGAGACAAGGCCGGAAATGTGGTACATCTATATGAGCGGGACTGTTCTGTTCAGAGGAGACATCAGAAGGTTGTGGAGATAGCCCCAGCACCAAAATTGGACCTTAAGGTTTGCAAGCTTGTGTGCGATATTAGTAGTTCCTAAATACTTGAAATCTGTGTAATAATTCATTATTTATGGGACAAGTATTTATAGTGATCAAAAAAATGTAAAATTTAATGGCCTATTGAGAATTTTAGCTTAATTGCCATTTTCAGACCAGACCTTTCAAAGCATCATATTCTGAACAAATAATACCTTTAGTTTTAAACACAGTCACCATTGCCATCAAGGACTTTTTGAAAACAAGATCAAACATTTTAAATTCCATTGTCATAGAGCTCCTTAGGATGGAAAGCAGAAAATCAATCCAGTACAGCTTCCATATTGGCAAAGATTTGAAATTGTTCTCTTTGAAGGTGATTATCCTAAGAAAGAAAGATGATAATCTGATGGTGCAAGGTTTGGAGAATATTTTGGGTGCACTAGAGTCTTCCAACCAAGAGAGATAATAATTCGTGAGAAACACCTTTGCAATTCACGAGTGTAGATTCCTTAGTTAACAGCTTTTCAGGGTCATGTTCTAGCTGGTTAGAGTACACACTTGCATTGATTATTTTGCTAATTGGCAACAATTCCTCTGCGAAGATTCACGAAATACAGAACATAACCTTCCTTTGATAAAGTGGTGGTTTTGGTGATTCATGGGTTGCCAATCAATGATAAGACTGCATTTTGAAATGTCATGGAGGATTCACTTCTCATTGCATGTAAACAGCATGTTAAGAAAGGGATCATTCTGCTGTGACAACAGTGCAAAACAGATATCAGCTCATGTGGAAACCAGTGACCAAGTTTATATCTTGTTTTCTAGCTAATAGTGATGAAGTCATATGGCTTCTGCACTAATGTTGAACTGCTGTACCATATCCCCTCAAGTCTGGCTATGTTCACTTCAATAGCTCCTATAAAAGCCTCTTATTCATTGTTGTTGATCTTCCTATCTATGACTGATCCTCAGGTTTTGTTGTCTTCTTTGTTCATTCATAAAATCAGTACCAAAGGCCCGCTATATTCTCCATTTGCATTGGTCCTGTGTTTGAATTCATAGAACATACAAGCTTGTATAATCATTTTTGGAGTGCTCATGTTTGACCATGATTCTCAAAATACTAGCTAACACTAGACTACCAACTTAACAGTCTAACCCTTGGCAACAATTCATTTCTGTGTTTATTTGTTACAAATATAATTGTTGTCAATTCTTGAAACTTGAGCATTGTAAAAATACTGACAAATTTTTTGGTTAACTGTATAAGTTTCTAGTTTCTGCCAGTATTCATCAGTTCAAATGTCAATTACAGGAATTATAGGTGATTCATTAATATCACTTTAAAATTAAGGTACTGCCACAGTTGGCCAAGGTTGTTAGGCTCAGACTTGTGAATGGGAAGTCTGGGGTTCGAATCCCACCAGGACCATCTTCCCTGACTGATGCTTTTTCCAGATTTTCCTTAGTCCTCATAAATGGAATGCCAAGGATGTACCCTAAAATTAGGCCTGGAACATTTTCTTCCTTTAAAAAATCCTTTCCCAATATTTATCATTTCATCTCGTGTATCATCAGTGTCCATTGCCTGTGGTTCCTCAGTGGTAAAAATGGGTTTAAACACCATAAAAAAAAAATTCAAGAGAATTTACTTTATTTTTTTCTACAGGCTCATTTTGCCACCAATATATTCATTAATAATGTTCATTATCTTCATTCTCTCTATGAGATGAAGTAAAGAGAGAATGAAAAATGGATAGAAATACTCTAAACTTAAGAGGAATTTATTATGAATAATGATGTGACCACAACTTTAATTTATGTGTAAATTTTCTAAAATGTTTTGTCATTTGAGTTAGAACTGTAGCTTACCAATATTTGTAATTAATAATCTAATGTATAATAATTACTAATCACTAATTTTTACTTTCCTTACATTTTTATTCACAAGAAGAATAGTATTGCTATCTGTCTATCTTATAACATTTATAAAACTAAAGATAGTTGAATACCTTTGTAGTAATCTTATATATATATATATATATACACACACACGCATACTAACAACAAAATTAATTGACATGTAGGTTCGAGACAAAATGACAGAACAGGCAGTAAATCTTGCAAGGCATGTTGGTTATGAAAATGCAGGCACAGTGGAATTCCTTGCAGATGAAACTGGAAATTTTTACTTCATTGAGGTAAATGCCAGACTTCAAGTTGAACATACAGTGACAGAAGAAATTACAGGGTAAGTTTTTCTTAGTAATTATAGAACATATATTTTCTATGGTATATGTAATTTATCATACATATCCAGCTGAGCAAGCTCAATAGCATTTTGCACACCATGCACCAGCATCAGCATTGTTAATTTTCTAGGAAATGGCACAGTACTTGCACAGTAACTTGATAGTAAAATCAACACCAATCATTTAAAGCTAAGCTTATCCTTTATATATACATATGCCATAGAATGTTACAAACTAAAAGCTTACCAATCAATTATTATTTACTACTTGGAAAATGGCAGGCACCTGGCCTATTGCTCACTGCCTTGTATCTATTTATTTTCCATTTTCATTGTTTTTCACTTTGAATTGATTTATCCTGGGATATTTACTGTAAGGATGCTTCCTGTAGCAAGGCAGATAAAACAGAAGCTTTTAGAACTTCCAAATCATTGGATTTTTATTAAGACATACAATTGTTCTGCTTCCACATAGTTTGCTAAAAATGAATTATTTCCTTTACATACTTATATCTCAAAAGCTTAGGTTACCTTAAAAACATGAGCCCAAAACACAACTAATGTTTATTATACATCAGACCCTAATTTTTTGACTATTTTTGAATACTGACATACCCCAAAAGACTAAACTAAATCTTAATACTAAGAGATGTAAGTTGCAAATCAAGAATTCCACCATCTACTTTGTATGCTTAACCAATTACAAGACTGTAAGAAGAATTCTCTAAGTATTGGTTCATCTCATTTAACTTCCTCTCTGTGTGAAAATATGTTATATACTTCGATTTTTTTTCAATAAAAATACCTTCACATCACACTTTTTTCGCTAAATTTAAAATTATTACTTTCGAATTTGTAATCCAGGATACTTACAGTGAAGCTTCTTCATTTAATATTTATAAGATTTATTTTTAACTTACAATAATAAATACACACTATCTAACTTATTAATATATCACTAGACAGTCCCAGAGCAAATTCTAAACAGAATGTATATGTTCATTAGAAGGTCAGAAGCTGGCAGGCCAGAGGATCAGGGCAGCAATTAACTTAGCAAGGCTATCACTTTTTCACTGCACCAATCAGAGTGTATTACAAAATATTTTCCATTGTAATGTCCTTACCTTCACATAAACTTCTCTAGAAAAATGTCTATCCATTCTTAGCTCAATTTTCTTATATTTTCAGACACTATCACCTCTGTTTCATCTTTATGAACCTTATTAATATATATTTATTTTTCTCACTTTATCTTCACTGTTGCATAACCTGTTAATAATCAATTTTCTGCTCTACCACTGAAGAGTTTTTGTACTCATATATCTTCTAATATATGAGTAATATGAATGAGTAATATAAATATTTTAAAATGCATTTTAAAATCCTTTTAAATTTACTAATTAAATGTAAATTGGAACTTGCACAGTAAAGCTAATCATATTAATTGATATCATTGTATGATTCAGTTGAACTACGATTCAGTTGAAGGAAGATCGATATATGTCCTCTACAGCCAGACAGAGACGGATCAATACTGTCATCTTGTTAAGAGTTGGTGTTATTCATTGCCACTTAAGATGCCAACCGGAGTATTGGTGAAAGCTATGGTAGTAATTTAAACCATGGACCACGGCAAAACAGCCCGGAAGATTTTAACTGTTTTAAGTAGTTCTGCTTTTTATATGGAATTATTTTTTTGGTTGGGTTGCTTTTTTATAGTTAGCATTTATATAATTAAAGCTTTGGTGTCTAGTTCTATTATTATAGGTATATTGGGTCACTTCAACAGTCACTAGGCGTAGACTTTCCTGCTTCTGTAATTATCTCTAATATATTGTTTTGTATTTTTTACAATTCATGTTTTAGATTGTTATTCATGGTGGCCAGTATTTTTTCAAATAATGTAAGTTTTATTGCATTTAAGCTTTGTATGGTCTGCTTAACAATTGAGCTGTTATTCCCAATATGATTCTGGCTAGTCTCTTCAGTATTATTGTTTTCTGAGCAGTTTTGTGAAGTGTTTTAAGGATGGTATTAATTATAATATTGAAAATTATTACTTCTTTGAATGGTTTCTTTTGCTAAATAACAATGATGAAGATTTTTTTGTTTACGTAGCATGTACAAATCATACCTACTTATATAAATGACTTGTATTTTAGAATTGACTTGGTTCAATCTCAAATTCGGATAGCAGAAGGAATGACACTTCCAGAAATGGGTCTCTCACAGGACAATATTAAACCACAAGGTTATGCTATCCAGTGTAGAGTAACCACTGAAGATCCTGCTAAGAACTTTCAACCAGATACTGGAAGGATAGAGGTGAGTCCCTCTTCTGCATTCCTTTCCCTCCTTCTGTGTCTGTAAACTCTATTTTTTAACTTGAGAGAAGTTATAAAGGAAAGATTAATGAAACAGTAGATAGTACTATAAATTACTTCGTTATATATCATCATCTACATTATATTCTGTATTGCTTATGAATTAATTACTACATATTTAAATTTGTGTACTGGTAATTGATGTTTTATTTCCTCCTTTATTGTTTTTCTACTCTGTCCTCATTTTGCTATGCACTCTTTGTATTTATGCACAAGTAGAAACTGACTGACAGTGGATGAGCAATTCCAGATAAGATTGGATTTAAAGTTCTGCTCAAGCAGGCAATTGAGCTGGAACAGTCATGTTTATCATGCCAAATGTTTCGTTGCATTTCTGTATAAAGTATATGTTAAACCTTCTACTGTGCACCGAGAGTATATGCTAGAAAAAAGAATATTTTATTATAATTTTGTTTTGGAGCAAAAGAAATTGTACAAGTACTATAGGAGACAATTTTGTACTATATTTTCAAGTGTAGCATTTTCATTGGGAAGTATAATTTTCAGGTTGGTGAGCAAAGTTCAAACCTAGTCAGTGTGACAGGAAGCTGAGATCAATAAACTGGGTTTTAAAAGAGGAAACATTTGATGAAATAGGCAATTGATTAGAAACATCTCCTCAAAAGTCTTCAACATGTATAGCCCAACAAGTGTGTGTATCTGTTAGCAATGCATAAAGTCACTCAGTTGTTAAATATATATCCATATATAATGACAGCTATACCTGAAATAAAACCTGTGGAGGTACTGAAACAAAATATCCTGGAGGCAGTTTACAATATTCAGCAGGATGAAGAGTTGTGTGAGTGTCTCAAAATATTTTCAAAATTATTTAGACATGTCTCACAATGTAGGGCAGGCACTTTGGACATCTATTATGATGGTGAATACATATTAATTACTATTTAATATTATTAAATAATTAAAAAGAAAACACCAAAATGTGCTGTTAAGTTTCAACTGGGTGAGATTTTTCTTCAGCAGGTGGCAAGGCCATTATACAATTACTTCCCACTCAGCAAAATCACTTTCCAATTATCGTGTAGCAAAATAAAGACCTGTACATCCTCTGAGCTCTGCAGATTAGTTTACTATGAAGGTCCAGCATTCATTATTTGTAATTACATAATTAAAATATGAATAATATAAAACAGCCTTATTTCAGTATTTTTAATATTGCTTCTCTTAATGACTTAAAAGAATTATTAATAAATGAGAGCATTGGCAAATGAAATAGACAGTTTTAATGTTCATTTCCCTTTTGTAGTAAGTATTCAGCAAACATATAGTATCCATAAAGTCATAATGCAGTTTCACACTCCTATAGTATCTGAGCAAAAGAAGAAAGAAAGCTATGATATTTTCATTGCATTGAAGAACATGTCAAAGAGTTTCAGAAGTGTAAGTAAAAACTTGGAATATTCCTGCAGGTGATTACATGAAGCACATCATACCACTTAGTCACTAAGGATATGACTGGTTAATAGAAACATTCAGTTTCATCTCTTAGGTAGAAGCAATCAGACTCACACCACAACTTAATGGACTATGGACTTCTTACGGTTTGAATTTCAAGTACAGGTGCTGTCCAATTTCTTAAGGCTCCTAAACATTCTCATTACTAACTGAAGGCTTTTAATGTTGAATTAAACAAGTTGTTGCTTTCCTTAAGCTAATGATTCAACCAGCAATTTTTTTTTATGTTGTCGTCATTAAAAAAGCAAAATGTTTCAGCAGGCCTTTGGTTAGTGAGGAAACTTGAGGAGAGCTACCTAAAAACCTGTAAGCATTGGTGAGCATGTATGCTTGAAGTCTAAAACTTAAGAATACCACAGTCCATTAAGTTTTGAAGAAACTCTCCACTTTGTCGGTTACAAACTGTGATTGGTATAGACAATTCATCCAATTGATAAGACCTAAAGACCTACACAGGTGCTTGATGAGATGAACAATGATGAAAAATTCTTGCAGAACATTGTATACAGTGATGAGCTACATTCTATCTGGTCACACTTATTGAACAAAACATTAGGATATAGTAATCTTAAAAGAAGTTAGGAACAGTGAAGTTGTTACATATACAACTGAGTCAGTATTAGGAAACAATCATCTTCAGCTGTCAGTCCCCAGCTGAAGATGAGAGTGAATGCTCTTGAAACATGTTCAGAAGAATTAATCAGTTAGTGAAGTTTTAGTGTTACCTAATACTGACTCAGTTGTATATCAGGATATAGCTTTATGAACAACTGTATGCCTACAATGAGCATTAACATGACAGTTCAAAAGATATATTGTATGCCCTCATGCATAATAAAATGATAGGCTCATTTCATTTTCATTGCATTTGAATGAGAGAATCAGAAAAGCTGTTCATCCTTTAAGGGATGCCTGCAAGTTTTTATCTCAGTAGGGAACAAGCACATACATATGGTATATAATACTTTACAATTTTCAATGACATAGTTGCAACATATGCCCTTTGATATGTTGAAATTAACTTACAGGCTATACGAATGAATAAATTTTTATTAACAAACATTACAATTGAATATATTTAATTTATATTCTATCTAAAGAATTTATAATCAATATTAAGGTTCTTCCATATCTTAACTGCCTAGTTGTATGTATGGCAAAGAACCTCTAACACAATTAACCATTTTCAATCATTATGTGTATACTCCTCCTCCACTTATCCTTTACTTTTCTAGCTCCTATCACGTTGATTTTCTCTACCCTTTTATTTGATAACTTTTTTTTTTGCCACTATATCTTGCTGTCAATTGTCCCATTTACCATCCCAAATACTATCCCCCACCATTTTACCATTTTAAATTCAATTAGACAATGGAACAAACTATCCACTTTCTCACACATAATACATCCGTCTTTAGTATTTTTCCTTAATCCTTTTAAAACTATTACACCTGTTAAAATTTTTTAAAAATTGTAAAAAATTTAAATAATTTTCCATATGGAACTAACACAGTGAAGCTCACATGAATTAAATCTGTCGTCTAACATTCTTCATGCTTCACTAACCTTAAAAATATTCGGTACCGGTTTCAAAGATACGTTACCTCCATCTTCAGCCGTGGACAACCACACAATTCAATTCAATTCAATTCATTTGATGAATTTTGACATTCCAAAGGAAGAAAATATCAATTTTAAGTTCATAAAAGTTTCACCAGAGCAAAACATTGCTTCTGATACTACATAACAACAGCCTTTTACATCAGTCGTCCTCGGCCGAAGATGGAGATAATGTATCTTTGAAACAGGTACTGAATATTTTTAAGGTTAGTGAAGCATGAAGAGTGTTAGACGACAGATTTAATTAATATTACACCTGTATTTATCCATTCTTCCAAATTGATCACAATTATCTATATATTTCTCCTGCCAAAATTTCTTTTAACTTCTTTATATATATCCAAAGAACTTTTATCCTCTAAGCTGGGCCAAATCTCTTGCTACCCTTTGTCTCACTTCTTTCCAAAATCCACTAACTGCTTTCACCCAGTTGCCATACATCCCCTATTCCAGTTTCCTCTAGTAATTTCCCCAAATCCTCACACCAACTCTCTACTCCCAATCTCTTTGATGCATAAGACATTTTTTTTAATATATTATTACTATCCATTTTGAGAATTCCATACCAATATTTCAAATTCTCTCTACTATTATACCTTTCCTTCCTACCCTTCCTAATTCAACCAAGCTTATCCCCCTCAGTGAACTTTTCACTAACTCCAGAACTTCTCTGCAAAACATTCTATATATCACATCAACCTCTATCCATTCCTTTGACACTCCCCAAATTTCTAATGCATACATCTTATACTCAACCACAGACTCATATAATCTTTCCATCCATTCCAATTATTGGACAATACCTATTGTTTTCCTTAATCCTATCGAGAATATCATAAATAAATTAAACAATATTGAACTCAATTTACATCCTTGTTTCAATCCTGTATTTTGAATCAAAATCTTATAGGTTATAATAATATATTGCTGTAAGACCAAATTGTTGGGAGAGAGTTTAAAATTTTCAAATATTGTTGCCTGAAAGATAATAAAAAAGATCATACTTTACAGAACTTCTTCCAACCCTTAGTAATGTATATCAGAAACTTTTTTTTAAGTTTTTTTAGGATTCAGATCTGACCAATATTCACAAAATACAGTTTCTTTAAAACCCGCCAACAAAGGGCCCACTATATTCACATGGTTTGCAGTAGTGAGGCAACCACATAAACATATTAATACTGCTCTTAGTACTCGGTCTTTTATCTTTCCATCAAACTTCAAATGCAACCCAATGACTTAACTCTAGTAAATACATGAAACCATATACTATTATTCTAAATATAAATGAAAAGCATCCTTTTAATGTAAGAAATCTCCAGTCATTGAAATGCCCCTTAATAAAAATCTTAGACTCTCTTCAATTGTTGTTTATGAGAGCACATTTACAAGCAAGCAACAATTATAATTTAACTTTCTCTACATATTGTAGCAAGTCTAGCACAAGAAAAATATCATATAATTGCCTATCTATGCACATTAAATAAAAGTGGCAATTGCCCTTGTTGGCCCTATCTTCCTGGCACCCCTGTAGCTTATTATATCCAGCATACTTGGTTGTATGTGGCAAGAAATGGAATATCTAATAAGTGACAAACAGAAGCCATATCAAATTATATTAAACATGTAAGAACATTATGAATTTAGCATGTATTTATCATGACTTTATGGACATTGTGTCTAAATTTTTTAAATATATATAAATTAGATTTAAACCTAGATTCTTAAACATTTGGAAAACAATTTGGACTGGAAGCAGAGAGTAGGTACTTTAATTAAATGCTTTCGTTTACAAAATAATTATTTAATGCTATGCATGTATTAATATTAATTAAAATAAAATTTTTTGTTCAGTTTGAACTCTCAAGAGAATGTATTGGTGGTATGCAATTTTTTGAGTTTTAAGCCCTCATTTGCATACCATCTCATATATTTTAATGCTTAAAATTCATGTAAGTTATAACATATTTATAGGATGCTTTTATTCCTAGCGTGGTTTCTGTTATCCCTAGTGTAGCCGGTAAAAAATTCCTAAACAACTTTTCTTCCCCCCCTCTCTCTCATCCCCCCCTTATACATTCACCAATATTTCTTTTTTTGCTTTAGGTCTTCCGAAGTGGAGAAGGAATGGGCATTCGCCTGGATGGAGCATCAGCTTTTGCAGGAGCCATCATCTCCCCTTATTATGATTCTCTTCTAGTCAAAGTTATTGCCCATGCTGGAGATCTCCAGGCATCAGCTGCTAAAATGAATCGAGCCTTACGAGAGTTCAGAGTTCGAGGTGTCAAGGTTAATATATATATATTTTGTAGTATTTTTTTCATTATTAGGGAGGAGTAGAAGAAATAAAATAATAGAATATAACTAAAGCAGTATTTGATTAAAAATTAATTCAATTTTCTTTTTTTTAAACTTTCTCAATATTTAACAATTTAGAGAAGCCACACATATTAAAATTTAAAAAATAGCAATGAACTGAAATTATTTTGTTATTTTATTTATTTATATAGAATATCTGAATGAGCTGGTAGCATTGAGGACCTGTTCTTTACTCAGATATTCAGCAGAAAAAAAATTAACCAGTATAATAAAATAAACTTAAATAACTGTTGAAAGCTAGTGCAAATGTTACATAATTTAGTTATATGTAGTAGACACAAATTTAAACGGCACATAAGGTAGAGAAATTTAATGGCCAGTAAGAAGCTTGCTCTAACTTGTAGCATTGTTTCTTCAGTAGCAGGTATCGCATGCTGTAAAAAGACTGAAACTATAACAATGCATTTTTCATAATATAAACTGAATCATCCTTTTTATACAACAGTCTTACTTGGCCTATGTACTAAAAACAATCAGGACTTTTCAATTTTAGTATATTCAGGAATCAAACATTGAAAACAAGTATAAAATCTCCAGTATATAAAATATTTTAAAATGCTTAAAAACAATTCTGTGGTTTCACTTCCAATGAACAAGGAAGCAATCCAAGTTAAAAACATTTAAAATATTAATACAATGATAAAACACTCTTAACATTTCACTCTCAAAATTTAAAAATTCAGGACATGTTTCGTAAGGCCTTTGCTCACATTCAGGGCATGTTTTGTGGAGCATCGTCTACATCATCACTTCAAGTTGATTTTAGCTAATGTCTAAGGTATTTCTGGTAGCCCTGAATTTTCTAAAAATTCATCAGTCATTGTTAATACTTTTTAATGTAAAACTATTTCCATATGTCAAATTTCTTTCGTTTTTTAAGCCATTTTTAATAACTTGATTTCCTTTTCAATTTATGGCTATCATTTAAAATATATGCTAACTTTTTTGTTTGTATGTATTGTATATACTACTTGGCGAAAAAGTATAACACCAACAGAGAATATTGTTGTTTAATGTGTTGTAAGCTATGCAGTCATGTTAATTGCTGAAGTTTACTTTTATATGCTTATTCATGAACAAGAATATGACAATTTTCAGCTCTAAGACCTACCCCTCATGGATTTTGTTTGCATTGCAGTGATCACGTACAGTGGTTTTTCACTCCTTATTCACTATAGTTTTGAGAGATTAGGTACTATAAAAGATGCTGTAGAGCATGCAAAAGCTACTGTGTTAATTGATGATGCAAGCAGCTATTAAAAAGGCCTATGTTCTTTTAAAGGTAGTCATGACAGTTGATTCATAGGGGCATCATATGATCAAATTTATGAGTGTTAAAAACGAAATGAAATAGGCAGGCATTATGAAAGTATTGTAGTCTGCTGATCTGCCCAGATTCAAATTTGAATATAAGACATCACAATAATCAAAGTGAGATATTACAAACACTGAGAGATAGACCTTTTGCTACATATTTTAATGTGTGAATCAAAGAAAACATTTTATTGCATGGTGTGGGCTACCTGGCTGTGCCATTTCAGATAGCCTGTACAAAATACAAATCTGAACTCTATTGAACACATATGGGATATGCTTGCATGTCATATTCATCAATGAGTTTACCACCCTGGATGAACTTTACACAGTTCTTGTTCAGGAATGAGACATAATTGAATTTCACAGCAATTTTATGTTTACACCAAAATTTCAAGTATATTGATCAGGGTGCAAGCTCTTATTTGAGTCAGGGGTGATAACAACCCTTACAGAACATATAAGAATGTATTGTGCTCTTCTAAGTCAGTTTTCTCCCCTTTAAGAGCAAAGGACTTAAAAATATGACATTTGGACATTACAATGTGCCCTAAATATGTAATAATGAAAGACTGAAATGTTAATAGAACATTAAAATTTACTGAAAATTGTTAATTTGTTATAATGTATATTGATTATATTACATTATATATTGAACACAAATCAATATATAAAATCAGTTTTGCAAATATTTCCAAGTGCTACATTTTTATTGCCTGGCAGTGTTTTTTCCCCAGAATTCTTTGGATCTGGTGAAAATATAGAACTTTAAAAATATATCACCATAAGCTCTACTGGCGGAAAAATTTGAAAGCTTATCCAAATCCAGCATGAGCACAAACAATTTCATTGATTTACTTGCTTTATTTATTCGGTTCTAAGAATAAATGCATTCATGTAGAATTTATAATAGCCATAGATAGAAACCTCATAAGACTGCTTTTCTAGAATGTAACCAAGATAGAAGCACTCACTAATAGTAATTAATCAATAATTTAAAAAGTTTATAATTAGTAATATCAGATATATTTTTACAGACAAACATTCCATTTTTGTTGAATGTACTTGAGAACCAGAAGTTTCTAAGTGGCACTTTGGACACTTGTTTTATTGATGAACATCCTCAACTGTTCCAACTACCACAGACTCAAAATCGAGCCCAGAAGCTTCTCAACTATATTGGAACAGTACTGGTAAATGGACCTTCAACACCTTTAGCAACCAAGTTAAAGCCTGCTGAAATTAAGCCTCACATACCTGAAATTCCAATAGGTAATATTATTTTTTCCTTATGGAAATTTATCATATGTTTATAAATTTTACTGTTTTCTGTAATTAATTATAGTTGCTTTAACTCACAACACTATCGACCTTAATGTCTAACACAATTGGAATTGCCACAGTGAAAAGAATCAAATAATTATTAATATGTTCAGTTGAGTTGAATTAAACACTTGTGTAACTTCCTTAACTTATTACATATTTTCATAGAACATGTTTCGCAGATCTTTTCCCACATCATCAGCTATTTGACTGTCTAAGGTCATAAATCTTTTGAGGATTTATTGTTATGTGGATATTGATGAACTTAAAGTTTGTATTTTCTTCCTCTGGGATATCAAAATTCTTTACCTTTTTTGTTTTGTTTTTGTTTTTGTTTGTTTATTCACGGACTCTCTTTAACATCTCAGGTCATTAGCATCCCATTCAAATCAGGGCATGAAATGTTTGTTCAGAGGTTCTTTATCATGCTGTAAATGTATGACACGGGGCCCACAGTTTTACTTCCCTTCCAAAGGAAACCATACTTAAGATTTTTATGCCCGAAAAAGTCCATTGGTCCTGGCCAGGATTGAACCCACAATCTTGGGTTTAGGAGGCAAGTATGGCTACCATTACACCACCAGAACCGACAAAATTCTTTAGCTGATTTTTGTATTTGTGAATATATATTTTTCCCACTTGTTCAATTCTATATGTCCTACTTCTTTTAGCAACTGTACTTTTTCTTCTATTTTTTGTTCAAAATAGATTTCTTATTTGCTTATATTTCTGTTCTTTTTGTGTTTTTTCTATCAAATATTTGTGATCTTTTTTTTGTACTTTGCGCAATAAATATGATAAATTTATGACTTCTTTTCTGATGGTATACTAGCTAAACATGTTTTTTTTTCAAAATTAACACATAATTTGTTTTATAGATAGATAGAAGATTTTAAAACAAAATGCAAAGAAATGTCAAATCTTAGTTCTTAAAAGGGTTTGTTTTATAAATATAAAACCTTTTTTTAGTCATTGTTGCATGAGCTATGATGTTCATCAAAGAAATTTTTAAATTATAACCAATTATTTTTTCACATTTTCTGATAGAATGTCTTTGTTTTTATCATCCTGCACTTTCATTTGCTTTATACAAAAATGTATGTTACTATGACAGCAACATTTTGTCTAACATACACTTTTTATAAATTTGTTAATTATTGATTTCTGTATAAAACAAATTATGGTTCTGTATATAACAAATAAAGGCACTGGGTGATAAAAATAAGACAATTAGAAAATGTGAAAAAAATCATAGGTTCTAATTTAAAAATATCTTTGATGCGATCATAGCTAATGCAACAATGACTGCAGAAAACTTTTGCATTTATAAAATAAATCCTTTTTAGAAATAAGATTTGATGTGTATTGCATTTTTTTCTAACTACTGAATACCTGTAGTTATAGAATTGACCAAAGAGAGTACTGGAAGTTCTAAAACTTGCAAACCTATGGTGGTATGCATTAGCTCTTAAAATACCATTGCTGTTCCACTTGTTTGAATAAAGCTATATAAATTTATTGAATAGGAAGTAATGATGGGAAGATGATAGTATTAAAGAAAGATATTTGTTTTTGTTGAATAATACAAAAGAATAATGAAAATTGTTTCAACAATGGGTTAGTTTGAGATGCCTGACATTAATGACTGCTGACCACTTGCACCCAACCAAGTTACATGTTGTGCTGGTAATAGTACATCTTATTGCTTAGTATTGAAATAAAGGAAGGTTCAATCTTCATTTTAGTTAACCAGACTCCTAGTATCTAGATGGTTAGAGCACAGAAGGCTGAAGATCTGTGGCTTGAATTCTGGCCATGACCCACATTTTTCAAGTCTTCTGATTTAACAAATCCTATTCTATCTTCCTATTTAACAAATGTCCTAGTGTGAAACAACTATTACTATATATAAAATGAATACATAATAGCTGTGGAATTATACCCATTTGAAATTGGGCAATCCAATTGAAAGACGCTTATAATTACAGTTTCTCAGTAAGGTAAGAGCTATTTTGTTATTTGCCTTTTTATGAGTAGCTAAATGAAAACAGTCCATCACTGAAAGTCAGGTAGCCTTTGTCTCTCAAACAGATTAGCAATAAAGGAGAATTTGTAGAAGAAGTTTTGAAATGTTAGGTAATTGTAATGCAGAACTTTAGCTGGTGAAAGGATAGATATTAACTTTTTCATTAGACTCACATAATGCATTATAACATAGTGTACCTTTTTGAAAAGTAACTTATTGGTTTGACCAATTGCTCACTTTGGAAACTTGGATTTTGGGAGTGGCATAAAATGAGATTCATGGTAAGTTGGCCACAAGTTTGCATGTGGCATTGCTTGAACTTTATATATTATATGTATTATGTAGGAATTTGTTTATATGTTATAATATTATTTGTTAATATAATTATTAGATTTTTTTCATCAGTTATTCTTGTGAGACATGGCAATTGAGATAAATATCATTTCTCTGCACAAGGCAGTTCACATTGTTAATAGAATGGCAAAAGTGGGTAATGAAAGCTTTGAGTGCTACCAAAGTATGAACATTTTTTGCGGGGTGGCAGACTTACATTTGGAGACTTTTAAAAAAAAAATATAAACACAAAATTTTAGTTTAGCAAAATGCTTCATAAAATTTTTATTTATATATTTACTTAATGCCTATCATTAATGTCACTTGTTGCACCCCTGTATTTTTTCTTATCTTTCTAAGCGAATGGTCTGGATAAGCATTTTGCATCACCATTTATCACGTTCCTTTTCAATATTTTTGCAGTTGCAAAATGGAGTAGTTAGTGAATGGAAACTATATTGCTATATTTGACTATAAAAATTGAACTATGAATGGGGATTGTATTTATGCCAATGATTAAATGTTTTTCATTTGGAGCATTGCTCGTGCCCCATACGTCTATAAATAATGAGTTTTGAAATATTTGATTATTTTTACGTCAAGAAATTTTGGAAATTTTAAGAAATATTAGAATCATCAGAAATATCTCAGTTTGCAAAATTTTTAGGTAACACACCAAGAATAAAAACAGTTACAAAGGTAATATTGATATAGGGTTGGTCCAGTGACACTTATATTTCATTTACTTGGTTTTTTAATTGGATATGTTTTGGGAACATTTACTTCTATCTTCAGCAGAAGACCAACTGGTAGAAGTCAGTCAAAATTCATAACATGGCTTTCAAGACACTATCATTTAATATATTTAATCTGTGTTTCATGAAAATGAGTAAAAGCTGGAACTAAAATCATACACTAGCTGTAGCTAATCATTAAGAGCAATTCCTCTTTTAGAGTTGATAAATTTCTCCAACTGCCTACAGAGTATGCTTCTACCAGTTGGTCTGTTGATTGAAGTGAATGTTCTTGAAATGTTTCTGATTAAAAACCAAGTAAGTGAAGTATAAGTTTCACCAAGCCAACTCTATATCACTATTATTTTACTATTCACTAATAGCTTCAAGAGTATAGTTTCATAGTTACTAAGGTTTTATAGCAGTATATTCACACATGGTTAAGTTTTATGCATTCTTGCTCCCTAGGAACCTTGCCTACCTTTTGTACCTTTAAGATCTTCTCTTTATCACTCTATTTGTTAGCACATAAAGTTAGTCAACTACTCATGGACTCTGGGCTTGCCTTTACTCAGGCTAGTGTCTGACTAAGTGTGAGAACTCGTGTTCCATTGTTTTATGGGCTATATCCTTCAGTAAGGCTTACCCACAAAATTCTTCTTTCAAATTTGATAAATTTGGAGCCTGACTCATTTTCTGTATTGAAAACAGTGCCTTCGGTAACTAATTAATTATTTGCTATATGTGTATTTTTCCTTACATTTATCTTTTCACTCTCTTACAATATTGTAATTATGTATAAGATTTCATTTGATTTGCTGCTGTCCTAACAAATTTTACCACTATGGTTTGGTTATATGGGAAGGATTTTGTATGTTAAATACATATTCTTAAGAAGTAATTACTTTGAGTTTTTTACATAAGCTGCAATGTACATAAACTTAAATGAATACTTCATTCATTTGCAATTTAAATTAGGATTTAGTATGCAAATGAATTTTTAATAATGAATATTTGATTCATAGATAAATTATTTGCCTTGAAGTTGAAGATTTAGTAATATTTCATCAAATTGTTATATATTTTATGGTTATTTAATTCTATTAAAATACTAAATGTCATAATTATCACTTGAGTTTGTCTGTCATACTTTGCATTTAATATCAACCATAAAGGAACCATCCACAGCCTATGTACTAGGCAAATGGCACAATTTCTTCCCCATAAAACCACTTGTTCAAATATACGCATGGAAATCAAGTGTGGTAGCAGAGCACAGTTCTGATCTACAATCTGTGTCATGAGTCCAGCATACTTCCACAACATTTGATTATGGTATAGACAAGCAGCAACACATATATAATTAATTCTAAATCACTAAACAAGTCAATGTCTAGAGTAAATGTGTACCCTAAAAATATGCAAAGAAAAAGAAGCTTCTAAAATATGCAAAGAAGAAGAAGAAAAGAATGTTTGCTTGTCAAAGAAGAATTTACATATGTTAAATAATGTGCTGAGAATGTCTACCTATTTACCCATGCTGGGAAAGAGCTTCCCCATTATTGCAGACACCATGAAAGTTGAAAACAGTCACAGAGCCAGAAGTGCGATGTCGCCAAGGGCTAATTGACTTTAGGCAAGGCTTTATATGGGTATGGAAGGAAAAGGGATATAATCCATCCACTGAAATTTAAAGCAAGGGAAATTTGAGAATTAATATTAATCAGAGAGAAGGACAAAAGTGCTTAAAAGAATAGCTATGCTACTCCAGCAAGCAAAGAAACTGCTGGGAAAATATTCTTCTAAAAATGCAACAAGAATTCAAGAGACATTTTCAGTTTTAGTACCAATATCACATGTGTGTACTATGCCATCAAATAGATGACTATAGGACATTTGATCATGCTTGTTTAACTTCAAAGTTGGTGAAGAAAATACAGAAGTGAATCATTTAAATACTATCACAAAATGTGAGATCATAGCACAGTAGATTGAAATGCTGAAGTCTGGTTTTCCAGAGTTTTACATAAAGAAAACAAGTTCTGGAATTTTTGTTAAAATACGGGCAATTTATTTTCCAGTCACTTTTCAAAGGTACACTAACAATGAACATCATAAAACTGTTCACAACTGAAGAGAAATTCAACTGTGAAAATGACAGAGTATATGACAGCAATTGTGATGAAGCCTGCTAGGGCTAAGCATACTAATATGCCACTTTGGTCATTATTTGATTGAGACTGCTGTACATTGAATCTAATTACATCCATTTTTTGTGAAAAAGAGTTCAAAACAAATGCAGAAATGTATGAAACATCAAAAAAATATCCAGATGAAGAATGTGAAGTCCCTTGAACAAACCATGTTCAACTGGGATCTTCCAAAAAAGTGCATCAACTTATAGTGGCTTAAGGGCAATGTTTTAGAATTCATCAGCTATTTTAAGTTATGGGACTTTTAGAGACTAGACTTTTTCTTCAAGACACAAAGCATTAAATTCCTTTAAAAAGTTCTAAAGGGAGTAGTTTTCAATTTAGCTATAAATATCATATGGGAAGCTGTAGATGAATGGCTACAGGTTTGCATGCAAATGCTGTCTATAGGTTTCTATTAGTGCTAAGGGTGGACATTTTAAATATATTTCATACAAATGTGCTTTATTAAATTATGTAAAATTTTAATCACTTTCATTTTATTTGTTTCCACAATTACTCTTCATAGTTATGAATGAAGTTATGATCTGACTAGGTGCATAATGAACATCTTAGGTTTGGTTTATATCTGTCATTTTCCTGCATATTTTTATGAATTCAGCCCTTAGAGACTTTCTGTTCAATAACAGGAAATAAATATTGCAAAAAGGAAGGATTGCTTACCAGTAGGATTGAAAAACAAATTTCCAAATAGAATTCATATTTTGAACCCATTAATGGACAGCACAGAGATAATGCACAAAAGTATAATTAATTCAATGCCTGAATTGTAGATATTATTTGCCATTCTAAAAACTTGGTGAACACTTCTTGTATCAGGGATTTCCTTGCTCTTGCAGTCTCCTTTTTCCTTTAAACGTTCAAACTAGTGGATGTAATTCATTGAAAATTCACTTAAATATGAAAAACTCCTACAGTAGAGAACAATTGGCAGTGCTACTATCTAGCACATACATTGTGCATTCCTGTAAAGCCCGATTGCATGTTCAAGGTCTGTGCTGTGGTAGATGTATGCTGTTGTTACAGCATAGTTAACAATTTAAGTCTTTAATGTTGCCAACAATACATGAGTGGATACAGTATGTGTTTATTGTCCACATTTTTTTAATGGTGTTTAATGCCCATTTTTAGGACTGAGGCACCACAGGTGATGAACACTGATGATACATGAGATGAAATGATATATTGGGAAAGGATTTTTTTTTTTAAAGGAAGGAAATGTTTCAGGCCTAAGTTTAGGGTACCTCCCCAGCATTTGCCAGTTATGAAGACTGAGGAAAACCGGAAAAAACCTCAGTCAGGGAGGACGGTCCTGGCAGGATTCTAACCCCAGACCTCCTGCCCATGAGTCCATGCCTTAACGACCTCGGCCACCAGTGGCGGTTTATTGTCCACATAAACTGGAAAACGGTGTCAATAAACAGAGACAACTAGTATTTCTAGGGATAACTTATTGTGCAATTAGGAGTTTAGGAATCAACAACAAAATGCTCCATTCAGTAGATGATGAAGAAACTGAAAACCATAGGATGACAAAACAATGGTGCCAGATGCCAAAAAAAATTGCAGCCTCTAAACAGAAGTCCTTGTGTAGTATGTTGCAGGTGATGCGAATTGTCACACCACATGTCAATGACCTACAAAAAAAAAAAAGCTGCACAATTATCATGTTTCCACTATAGAAGAATTGAAACTTCCTAAAAACAAAAGAGACTTGGTTATTGGTACTGGTTTCAGGAATGTGTTCTTGCACATTTAGGAATGCTGGACTATACATGAGTCTCCAATAAGGTGTGATGAGGGCAATCATTTCCGAAAATTCCCATATTTGGGATTGTGAGAATCCTTACACCTCTTCATGCTGAAAAATTGGAGTATAATATGCTGGATGACAAGGAATTCCATACAGGTTATTTTCAACAGGATGATGCCACCTGCCAAACCCCAAAGTGAGGAATTTTTTACATCTTTGAAGATGATGTCATTTCTAAGGGACTTGGCCATGAAGATTGCCTGATCTTATCCCACCAGATTTCCTCCTATGGACATGCTGAAAGGGAAAGTGTATCACAACAGTGACTTTTGTGAATGTGCAAAGTGAGAAATTGAGGTGCAACTGTCAATACCTTCAGCATTATGGAGAGGTGTATAAAGGCACACCTTGATGCAAATAGTAACTACTTTCAGCACTTGTTATGAGATGCTCAGGCTTCTTGTACACCAAGGTATGTCCAAGTTAAATGCCATTGAATTACATCAATTAGTTTCAAAATTATAATAGATAATCAGAGGCCAAGAGCAAGTGAAATATCCCATATCACAGCACACATATTAGAATGATCTAATAGCATTTATATAAGTCAAATGTAGTTTGTAAAGCACGTTAAATAAATTCTAAGTAGTTGCAAAAATTGCCATTAGTAGTGATATATTTCTATAGGGTTTGAGACATGCAGCATGGATTCTTAAGCACATGGCTTAAGAAAGTTACAAAGCTATCTTTATCTGCATATGTCAAATTTGTAAGCTCTTGTACAAGTTTATCAAACTGCTAAAAATTCAAAAGGTCATTCAACTAAAATAATTTTAGCTAATAACACAAAATTATAACAGCTTGAAAGCTATAACACTTTTCTTAATTAGGTTGCAATTAACCACACATTTTATTTTAATACATTACATGGTTTCAGTTATAAACCTAGTTTGCCTTCACAATATTTACATCTCAACTACTAGGCAATACCACAACTGATTGTCCCCTTACTTTAGCTCCATTCCTCCCTTAAACATAATTTTCTGATATGTTTACGGGATGTCGGAATCCACACAGTGAAACTTTTGTTAATCTTATTTTGATTTAAAGTAAAGCTCTAAAAATCATGTCGTCACATTAAAACTCTCTTTAAGTTTCACAAACACACTTATAAAAGTAATTTTGGTACATGTTTTGGGAGGAATGTACCTCACGAAACATGTACCAAAATTACTTTTATAAGTGTGTTTGTGAAACTTAAAGAGAGTTTTAATGTGACGACATGATTTTTAGTGCTTTACTTTAAAATCAAAATAAGATAATTTTCTGAACCTGTTCCCCCTGGTTTGATGGTAGTATAGCTCATGCACATAAATGGTTAGACAGTTAACTTTAGAGCAATGAATTTTTGCATGTAAACAGTATTTTAAATATGGATCAGCTTGTCATGTGCATGCAGAATTTATTCAAAGCTTTCCAGAACTGCAATTTATGATAATGGATACACTGCAAAACAAATGACAGGATTATACATAAGAGAAAAAGCCAGACACAATGTTTGTGCAGAAAACCATTCTCAAAGCTAGCAGAAGTGAGAGGGGGATGGTTGAAAATATGAAGATAAACATTAATTAGAACCATTATGGTGGTTGATCTTATCATGTCAATGCATGGAATCTGTTTTTCGATACAATGCCTGTTTAGCTAAGGGAGGATGAAAAATAAACACCTTCTATATGGTTAAACAGTATACACATTTTAAGAAATGGAACTTAAGTATGGATAGTGCTGACTGCAGCATACTTAGTAGCCGAGATATCACCATGTGAACAGGCAAAGTTTGTAACTAAAGCCTGGTAGCAATAACTAATTTGCTAAATGAGTGGAAACAGACACTCATAGGTGTGATTGACATGACTGAAATACTTTAAGTATTAGTTCTTTGTTTTCTTTCAAAATGTTAAATTATTTTCTTTATTTCAATTATTTTACCAAAAATTACTTTATTTGGAACTATTGCTGGTTTTTGTTTCATTAAATATATTTTTTGCTATAGAACTGTAGATTTCTACCACTTAGTCTTTATTTTAATATGGTATTTTGGCTAATCATGTAAATATGATAAATTTCAGATTATACTGCTCATGCTGCTGGAAATGACAGTGAAGGGGAAATTCCAGGTAAGCATTTTGTAATTATAATACAATGAAATCATATAATTTGTCTGTCTGTATGTGGACGTGAATGCAGATTTATTAGAGAAATCCTAAGAAGCTGTGTTATTGTTAAGATACTTAAACTGTAAAGCACTATATCGAAGAAACCAGCCTCTGATGATGAAAAAACAGGATATACAAGATGACAATATTATAGTATATCCAATTATAAATTCTTTCAAAAAAAGGACATAAAGAAAGACATATTTTTTATAAAGTAATTAAGTCTACTGAAAGAATCTAACATCCTATTTTCAAACTATATAAATAGCAAAAATCAACAATTTAAAATAAAAATGATTAAATTTAGGAAAGTACAGTTATAAAGTAATTTTATTGCCAATATATCACACATTATTAACTAATATTTTAATAATTATAAATGAACAAACACTTTATATGTATAAAACAGATATCAATCTTTGTTATCTTTAATTGATCTGCACTTTTGATTTGAAAGTATAGCATGTAAAAACAATTGTTTTTACATGTTATACTCTCATGGAATTCCCACGGGTACAACTGAAATTAAATTTTTTTTTATTATGGAGTATTTGAGAATTTTAGTTCTTAAGTGAGATTTCTAACAATCTACATATTATTAATTGCTGAACAAACTCTCTAAGTGAGGCAGTTGTGGCTGGAAGTCATAAACTGAAATGTGCAATATAAGTAATAATACTTATTGATTGATACACTGTGGTTAATTTTTATACACTTCACTTACATGTTTTTAAAAACATGTAAGTGAAGTGTATAAAAATTACTCACAGTGTATCAATCAATATAAAAGACCTTCACTGTAAATAGCTTCAATAATTTAACAAATACGTAATAATACTTCGCTTTAACAACTTTCACTTCATACTAACTAATACTAACCTTGTTATCTGCAACTGTGACTAAAAAAATATTTTTAAAAATGAAGGGGCAGTTATGCATGGTCAAGCTAATGGATGTTTATTCTCTGCAACAAAGGGCTATAAATGTGTGGTAAAGGATAAAAGAGAGGAGTGGCAGTGGAAAATGACAGAGAAAATGAAGCAAGCTGTGCCAGCCAAAGATTTTAAGTATATATGGCCTGTTGTAAAGGAGATTTTGAGAAAGAAAAAGGGAGGAAACAAAATAATGTTGAAGGACCGGACTAAATATTTTAGGAATTTGATACGAGGTGGAAAAGGTAATGAATTATGAACTAGAATTGAACAATGGTATAGGAGGAGGAGGAGGAGGAGGAGAAGAAGCGAGACTTGGAGGCCTTTTATAATTGACAATACCAAGCTATCTCCGTTTAAAGTTGTTTACACATTATTATACACCAATATTCAAATGAGCATTATAGCTTTTATCTGTGCAAAAGTAGGTGAGCAAGTAACAACTATGTTATTTGTGATTTGACAATTTACAAATATCTATGATTCATCTAATTAAGAGATATTGCCACTAAAGCATTATAGCATATTATGAATTCTGTATAACACATGCTCATCATTTACATGTGTTCACCATGTGTACATTATTTTTGATTATCATTATTAGCTCACTTATAATGGCAGCATAATTTTAGCAATATTAGAAACTAATTGCATTGAGGTTATTTGAGTTATGGGCTGGCAGAGCACAGCTATGTACTTTGAGAATCCAGTTGTCAAGGTTGTATTGTGCATGTGCAGGTAGCAGCCTGTACATTTGAGGGAGGCTTTATCAGCAGGTGGTTGTGCATTTGTATATTACTCAATCCTTCCATCGTGTGTAAATTAGATGCTAATTGTTCTTTGTTAGTCATGACACTACCTAAACATAGTCTTGCAGAACAATTTTTATGTATGACACATATGGGAAAATAGATTCTTGTAGATTAGATAATTTATGGGAAAATATCCTGGCAATCATGTTCCAATTACAGAAACTGCTCGCCAACTTATTAAAAAGTTATAAGAGACAGGATCTATCACTGACAAAAAACATGTTGTTCTTGCAGAAGAAAATTTAGATGAAATACAGGATTTCATACTCAAATTTGGCAATGTATTGCTGCTAAGTGCCATCATTTTTAACATATCTTATAATTTAAAATGAATTTCTTGTCAGAAATAATATCTTATAATACTGATAAGTGTTATTATCATCTGTTTTAAATATAGTGTCATTTTATGCTCTAATTATAAATATAAATACTACAATAAAAATACCAAATTTTCATGCAGTGACTGTCTTCCTTTTTCTGGCTGGGTTGGTTGCACTTACCCAGAAGGAGCCACACTCAAGCAGCCTGTAATTCAAATATCTTCATTGTAGTATTGTTACTTTTGGATGGTTACACATACATGCACATGCACAGATATATATATATATATATATATATATTTAAACACTATTGTTAAAATAGGTAGAATTCTATGAAGAAAGTTAGCATAATAAAAATTATAATTAAAGAGCATTGTAATGCTAATATTTTATAATTTTTTCCATGCTAAAGGAAGATTTATGGGATGGCATTACTATTTTAATAACTACATTTTTAATGACAATTTTTTGTTTTTTAAATATGTAACTATTTTCATGCAATATCCCAAAGTATGTAATTGAACTTTATATCGATATATGATAAGAAATAACATAATTATGAAATTAAAATTAATTCATTTACTTTTAAAAACATGTTAAAAATAAGTGATGTTCAATTTTTTCTATCTAACAAACGATGCATTGCCAGAAAGAAAGAAAGAAAGATGACTGAATGACTGAATAATTCACAATAAAATGAATAAAAAATGTAATTAATTTATAAAATATTGAATCATTATCTAAAAATCGGTTCATGATATACAAGCTAAGAATCATTTTATTTTGTTTGTAGACTTTGTGCAAATCAGCTTTTAACCTTATTTCCTACTCACAAAATAAAGTACTTCTTTTTATTCTTATATCATAAATAATTATTATAATATAATGGGTTTTTTTTTCACAAAATCCAAGCAATTATATATTTTTTTTAATGGTGTTTAACGCCTGTTTTTACTACTGAGGCACCACAGGCAGTGAACACTGGTGATACATGAAATGAAATTATATATTGGGAAAGGATTTTTTAAGGAAGGAAACGTTCCAGGCCTAATTTTAGGGTACCTCCCCGGCATTTGCCAGTTATGAGGGCTGAGGAAAACCTGGAATAAACCTCAGTCAGGGAGGATGGTCCTGGCGGGATTCACAATTATACTTGAATAATAAGCTTGACTTCATAGAATTACTGCAGCTTCACATTCTTGGTGGACATAGAACATGCAGTGCAGTGTGAGCTGGAAATAAGAACATGATGTTTTTGCATAATTTTGCATGGCTCACAGTGGTTGCATTCTTTTTGGCAGGACTAGAACCTCCACAGGGTTTTCGTCACATCCTAAAGTCTCAAGGTCCAGAAGCATTTGCAAAAGCTGTACGTAAACACAAGGGTCTCCTGTTGATGGATACAACATTCCGTGATGCTCATCAGTCACTCCTTGCAACTCGGGTTCGATCACATGACCTACTATGCATCTTGCCACATGTTGCACACAACTTCAGCCAACTGTACTCTTTGGAAAACTGGGGTGGAGCAACGTTTGATGTTGCTCTCAGGTTCCTACATGAGTGTCCTTGGGAAAGGCTGGAGGATATGCGCAAGT
The DNA here is from genome assembly GCA_030762175.1 of Metallyticus violacea. Lineage (NCBI taxonomy): Eukaryota > Metazoa > Arthropoda > Insecta > Mantodea > Metallyticidae > Metallyticus > Metallyticus violacea. The sequence goes on along the minus strand of CM060836.1, from coordinate 9,028,497 downwards.
TGATTCCTAACATTCCATTCCAGATGCTTCTACGTGGAGCAAATGCTGTGGGCTATACAAACTATCCTGATAATGTTGTTTTCAAGTAAGCTGGTAAAGGATAAACTATCTTCAGTTGTATCCATTCAGTCTGTAGTTAAGTGTTTCATATTTTTGAATTAGGAGAAATTAGTGCAAATATAGAGTATAAATTAATACATAATAAATGCACTGTAGGAGGTAGATGAGTTTAATCTGATCATATTTGAGCTAGAGTTTTTGAAATGCAAAGGATGCATATAGACCAGCAATCTGCAGACTCTGGGTTATGTGATGCAGTCTCTGACCATACTTATAGATTATATTTTTAGTGTTTTCTTTATTTGTTGCAAGTTCATCAACTAGAAATAAATTGTGATAGATGTGCACATAAATGCAGACTGCATTAGATGCTTCTCTTCTATAGCAGTGTGAGAGAGGCTTATGGCTCTATCATTGACATTTCCCATACAAGCACATTATTATTTAGTTTCCCAAGGCTGAAAAAGCATTTGTGTGAAACACAAAGCTTGGGATCCTAACAAATAACTCTGTTGATGTTCGACTTGAAGTGGTAGTTTGGCATTTTGATACAATACCCAAAGTGTTGCACACTTTACATATAATCACATGTTTGTAAGACAAGTTATGCACAATGAGCATCCCTACCATAACCGACCAAGCAATGGGACCAAATGACTTTGCCCCTCATGTCAATTTTTGTTAATGGCTACTTGGATAAACTACGCAGATATCTCAACTTGTTTTCTGATGAGTGTACCCGTATCAAGATTGGTATTTTAAACTCCAGAAATATCTGATGCCATCAATGTTTGCAACACTACTCTGCCCTTATTTATTATCTCTGTGGCTTACTGGTGACTTACCTAGCATTTTTCCAAGCAACCTTATCCTAGCTGCTGTAGTGGTGCCTTTGGAAGTCCATCATTAAATGCAATTGCAGCATGATGGTGCCCTAGCAGATTTTACAATGTTGTCTGTGCGTAAAGTGAAACCTCAATACATCATTTCTGGATATTGTTTTCCTGAATCCATAATTTGATTACTGAGTCCCCAGATATAATTTAATGAAAAATAATAGAAATAAAACAAGCATTGATGTTACTTAAACTGTTATTTCCCTATATCAATCAAACATATGTTTTTGTTTTAAATAACTTATATCCTCAATTGATTGTGTTTTTAATTGAGAATCATTCATAAATTGCAGCAAGTACAGTACAATGTTTTTGAAGCATAACTGTAGCAAGGAGCACATTAATTTCTTGTGTGTGAAGTGACAAGGCATCACTAAATGGAGCATGTGAAGACAAAAGATGTATCATAGAGATATATGTTTCCATTTGAGAGGAACCATTGAACGAAACAAAGATGCATTAGACAAATAACAGACATAGCTGTGAAGAACTGATAGAGCAAGGAATCTCATTTTCATTGTCCATCTTAAGCTCTTATAATATATATGAAGTGCAAAAAGGAAGCCCCATGAAGCATGTAAGGGCACTTATAAAATACCTAAAGGTTATTTTAAACTATGGGCATCTCCAACAAAGGGAATGTGATCCTATCAATATTTTTATATTTTAAAATGAATGTAATAGCATATTTCTGTTTCTGCAGGCTTTTTTCATTTTAGTCAATAGGCTCTCTCCCCAGTTTTAATATGCCAGAGATGCCCATGCTTTAGACCCCTTCCTTCCTGCATTTGAAATTTTCTTTTGCTTACCCCTTGAGAAATGATGATCAAGGTTTCACAGTATTTGGCTGATATTTTTGGCAACAGATGGATTGGATGTGAAGGTCCAATATCCTGGCCTCCTTATGCCCCTGATTGTTTCCTTTGAATTTCTTTCTCAGTGGCTGTTTGCAAAACCTAATACAGTAGATTCTGGTGCAGACAGAACAAAATGGCAACTAGAAACATCCAAGAGATGCTGGGAATCTTTCAGAGAGTAAAGGGTAATGTGGTCAGACAGTGCAAAACATCCAAATAAATCGACATTCAACAGTTTAAGCAACTTTTATAATGTAAACAACTATACATCCCCCAAAGCTTATGTATCCTGTCAGCTATATTGTGACTAGTGGCAAAAGGAAGCATTTCTGGACATTGGCGAATTAATAAAATATGAGAGATTGGTTTCATCTACCTACCTCACAGCATTTCAACATTTATTTATTTACATTCTATATAAAGATGTAAACAAATAATGTAATAAGTAATAGACAGTGAATGCTGTAAGCTTTAAATTTCCATCACACTATAGAATGCCAAGTTAATAAGAGAAAGTATGGAAATTAACTTAAACTCTCTCAAACTTTGTGGGGCACTCAACTGAAAATATGTATTGACTTTACTATCAGAAATAACTGCCATTATGTATACATATATTTTCATTTTACAGGTTCTGTGAGTTGTCAGTACAAGTTGGTATGGATGTCTTCCGAGTATTTGACTCACTTAACTATCTTCCTAACCTGATATTGGGGATGGAGGCAGCAGGAAAGGCTGGAGGTGTAGTTGAAGCTGCCATTTCATATACAGGAGATGTTTCAGATCCCTCTCGCAAAAAATATGATCTCAATTACTACACAAACTTGGCTGATGAGTTAGTAAAGGCTGGAACACATGTTCTGTGCATTAAGGTAAGCTTTGATAGCCTGTGAAGTTTTTGTTGAGGAAGCTAAAATTTCTCAAATATCAGGAGTAGAACTTTAGTGCATGCAAATTCTACAGTGGGGGGGATTCCAAATCTTGAAGTTTCTGTGCTGCAGCTGAATGTGATTCTATTTTAAATTTTTAATAAACATCTTTGTCTTTTATTATATAAACAAACATTTAAAAATTGCAAATATTTTTATTAAGAAAACTTTTTTTGTAACATAGCAGTCATAAACATACACTCTCTATTGATTAAATTTGGAATCAAACACAGTGAAACATACATCAGTAATCTCTTCTCAGGCTTAACAGCTGACAATGTGAACAAATGTTCCAAGAAGCATGTCCTGAGTAAATCTCATGTAAGTGAAATCATAAATGTCTTTCAACTCAGAAGAGATTATACACTCTCCATTTGAAATTGTATTTATATGATAATCACGGACCAGAAATTTAAACATTATACATACTTAAAGTAGGCAGAAAGGCAGCACAGAAACATATATATTAGGCTTATGCAAAGTACTTTTAACAAGATAAATTGATCAGAATATTTATGTTAATATTGTAGTGGATGTTAAATTGCATTTTTAAAGTTTTATAAACATTTCTAGCTACACTTAACGGAAAAATAAATATATCTGTGTGTATCACAAAGTCTTATTGGTTTACTATTACACATTACAACCAAATGCTTTTCTTTAACTTTTCTATAGTCCTGTTCTGTCTGCTGTTAGATAACACAGTTTTCATATAAGAAAATAGCCTCTCAACATCCACTGAGGCATCTAGAGCAAAACAAAAGCATCTATTTTAATTAAAATAAAATTGGTATTTTAAATGTTTCTAAGTTCGTTCAAATCAAATAATTTTTTACCTCCAAAAATTCAAGAAGTTTCTTAGCTGCTATGATTGATGGTGCTTCATTCCCCAGAGCATTGACCATTTTAGTTATACTTGTGATATATGAAGCAATAAATTTCTCCTAAAATCCATGTTTCCCTCTTGTTATGCTAGGTTGAGAAAGGAGAAGTACACTTGCAGCATTGCTTTTAATTGTATGAATTTATGATGGGGTTTTAAGAAAGATCTTCTTAATACTTAAAACCAATTTATTGACATCTGAAAATAGTACTTTTAAAGCTTTTATGATCTTTTTCATATAAGGTGTGGCATCAATGATGAAAAGTAACAAGTCATGTTGAATTTCTTCAGCCAAATTAACCTCAATGAACTAGTGAATAGCTGTGAGATATGAGGATAAGTAATTAAGTAAGTTACAAATTACATTCCATTGTCAACAGCTTGTAAGTACAATATTTATACAAATTACATGTTTGAATTTGCACCTGAGGCTATGATAGCATTAGTCAGGAGGCAACTGGTAACATTTTGCTCAAGAAAATCAATGTTTACAATACTGAAACAGCAGTTGCAAGATAGCAGCACTTCTGAGCGGCTTTATAACCCTCAAGCAGCACTCTGTAGTGCAATTTTTGTGGGCAAAAGATGTGGAATCAAAGAATATTCATGAAGGAATGATGAATGAGCCTGAGACAAAGCATGCTTCAATGCAGCGGAAACATCCTGCATTGCCTCCAAAATAAAATGTTTAAAGTTGCACCATCCACTGGGAAAGCAATACTCACAGTCTTCTGGCATCATGAAGGCTCATTACATTCTAGCCTCAAGGACAAACTGCAAATGCTGACTTCTACTGTAACATCCTAAGGAAATTCGTAAGGCCATTCAACAGAAGCAACCACTCAAAGCTCCTGCATGATAATGTGCATCCTCATACTGCCAACAAGGCAAATGAGATGCTGCAAAATTTCAATTGGAAAGTTCTCAAGTATCCTCCTTATAGCACTGACCTTGATCCAAGCAACTTTGACCCTCTTAAACATTATCTTTTGGGTAGGCATTTTCCTGGTGATGGAGCTGTAGAAAAAGATGTTACCACCTGGTTGCTGGGTTCCAGGGGCTAGTGAAACAATGAGAGTAGGACAAGTGCCTCAATGTTGAGGGAGATTATGTTGAGAAATAAAAGTATTTTACAAATCATTAATCTTTTGTTTAAGCTCTATATCCATTTGTAACTTACTTAACAACTTATCCTCATAGTTGAACTGTTAAACTTTTCTAGATACTCTGTTGTAAGCTGGAATGGTTTCATTGATATGAAGAAGTATCTAATGATCCAATATTGATATTGTGAACAAAATGACTGTAGGATATGCCAATTCATTTTGAATAAAATAACCTGTAAGATATGCCAAATATAGATTAAGATCCAAATTTCTTATTTTTAATTTTATCTTAAATAACTTTCATTGTGACATCATAACACTTACTTAAATAAGTTTGTTACAAACTTGACCCATTAGTCATGATTTGTTGGTATACTTATCCAAAAACTGTCTTATTGTAGGATTTTTTAGCTTCCATAAATGGATTCTGTCATCAACATAACTCAAATGTAAACTGTGAAAAGTGTATTTTTGTGTTTGCTTGTACCAATATGCTGGGATAGTTATTATACAGTTATAGAAATATATTAAGTATATATATATATATATATAAACAATTTTAAATATAAATCATAAAGAAATAATTAAGATAATAGAAGTCATTAATTTTGTTAATAAAGCATTTATTTTAAAAAGGAAGAAAACAGCAAAAAAATTTAGCATTTGAATTATAAAAATTCAATTTGTGCAGATTCACTTTTAAATGAATATAGATGTTACAAATTTAAAAAGGCATTCTCTTAAATTCTGCTTCTGTTGATAATATGTCACTTGACAACCAGAGAGCAAGTTTGAACCAAATATGCACATACATATTTGTGTAACACTGAAGGCCAGAATGCTGAATGTGTGAGGGTCAGGACAGTTGAAAGCATTCAAAGCTATTGCTTTCTCAGTCACAGTGGTGAAAGCAAGTTAAGCTCACAAAGGAATTTGCAGTATAAAGCACTGTGTAATTTATTTTGAAAAGACATAGCCTCTAAGGGATATTATCCATCTGTGGTATGTATTTTTTTAATACTTTATATTTTACTGTGGCTATTTGTTATTTTTTACTCTATAGATTATATTGCTAATGACAACCTTGTACCTTCTGTAGATAGCAGTCAGTTTGAAATAAAGGATTAATTAGCAGCAACTGTTTGCTGATTGCAGGACATGGCTGGGCTACTAAAGCCTGCAGCAGCCAAGCTTTTAATTACAGCCTTGAGAGATAAACATCCAGATATTCCAATCCACATTCACACCCATGACACAGCTGGAGCTGGTGTAGCTTCCATGCTGGCTTGTGCTGAGGCTGGTGCAGATGTAGTAGATGTAGCTGTGGATTCAATGTCTGGTATGACATCACAGCCAAGCATGGGAGCTGTTGTTGCCTCTCTACAAGGCACCAAACTTGATACAGGTATCAGTAAGCTCAATACCTCTCTCATTAGTGTAAGCAGTGCATGTAGGGGAGGGGAAAATTGGCATATGTTCTGACAACTGGATTTTTGGAAAAAGTGACAAATATGATACTATCTACATATTTATTTATTTAAATAGCACTAAGTTCACAAATATTATTATAATATTAGTTCTAATCCAGCTGTACCAGGTCAATATTTTAAACCATTCAGATACAAAATATTCTAGTAATTAACATACAGATTTTCACCATTTAAGTTAACTATATTTTAACAATGTTAGTTGAGCCCAAGTCCTCGGTTCATCAGAGCTTCCTACTGAGATATCTAGAGGATTTTGGAATAGCCTCTTCTACATTCCACACCTACATTCCTTTTATTTGTCTTTGTCTACATGTAAATACATCAGTTATGAACTAAAAATGTCAATTGGAACTTGTACAGTGATGCTAATCATATAATTAAGATCATTGTATGATCTGAATTATGAGTGGAACTACACACTCTTATTATTTTATTATTCCACTTAACTTGTTTATAATATGTAATACTAGTTTCATGAACCCTTTGTTTGCACCCACAGATAGCCATCAACTGCTAGATAATTCTTCATGCTGTGGGAATGTGTATTCTGCTCTGTTGGAGGTGTGATGAACTTAAAGTTTATGTCCCTAGAAGTTTCAAAGTTCATTAAACTGTTTCTGTATTTATAAATGTAGATTTTCTCCCATGTTGCTAATTCTGTAGGTTCTTGTCCTGATTTTAATAATTTTACTTTATTTACTATGTCATCGTTTTCTGCCCAGAAATGAGATGTTACTTCTGATTTCCCCATTTGCTTGTATTTTATGTTCCTAAAATGTTCTTTTAACCATGTGCCTATGTTTCTCTTTGTTTTTCCAATGTGAACTTTTTCACATTCTGCACAACTTATTTTGTAAATACCTGATTTTTTAAACTTCAAAATATTCTAAAATATTTTAATATCAGGTTGGCACCTGTGAACAGTTTTAATGTTAAAAATCTCCTGATAGACAATGTTAATGACAGTATTCCACAGAAGAAAAAAGCATTATACAAAATACATAAAAATAAACCAATTTTTAACCTTTATGAACTTTTTTTTAACTACTACTGGACCCCAGATTCTAGCTCATCAGTAGTAATCTACTGGATTTCCAAGAGACTAGAGCACAACTATCGTAATAAAACATTCTCTTTACTAACATTCTCTACACTAATTTATATTCAAATTTATTTTAACAACCAACATTCAATTACATTTGCATATTATTGTATCTAGTACTAAATAAGATGTAAACTAAAATAATATTAATGTTATAATTGAGTCAAACTATACACTCTTATTGCTCCACTTGTTTATAATATGTAGTACTAGTTTCAAGAACCATTGTTCGCATCCTCAGCTCACTGTTGACTGCTGAATAATTTGTTATTATTTGTTTATAATATTAGTACTAGTTTCACGAACTATTGTTTGCATCCTCAGCTAACAGTCAACAGTTAGCTGAGGATGCAAATAATGGTTCATAAAACTAGTACTACATTTATAAACAAGTAAGTGGAGCAATAAGAGTGTATAGTTCGACTCAGCCATGAAATGAACTTAATTATATGATTAGCTTTATTATAAAAGTTCCAATTAACATTTTTAATTAATATTAATGTTACTTATCCCTTCTAAATATTTTCTTTCAAAGTTACCTGCCTACATTCTGATCCTGATACACATAACTCCAGGTTATTAGTGTTGGTGACCTTATATTTATTTATGTATATCCTATACCTATTTATATTTATCTAGCCTACTTCTATTCCCTCTATCTCCTCTTAATCATTCTTACCCATTTCTCCCAAAACTTTACCCAAACAGATCTGAACAATTTTTATATTCTTTTCTCCTTTTTTAGTTAAAATCTTTCTAATTAATATTTTCCCATCCAAATTACTTTATGTTTCCATGTCTGTTCTCTCCACAATTTTGTTTGGATACAGTATAATAAAAAATGGATTGTTAATCTCTCCACACATTGGACATTTTTCTAAATCTTTATAGTATTTTAATCCTTTTAAATTCATAGCTTTATCACAGAACTCTATATATTTGTCTCTACTGCATACTATTTTTATTTCTCTATAAAGACTCAAAGAACTCTTCTCTCTCATACTACCAAATATTTCTTGTCTTTCACTATCTTCCAGTCTTACATTTATTTCTTTATTTTAATCTCTATTTGTTCACAAGTTTCCCATACCTGTCTGTTGCAAAACTTCCTACCTTTGAGATACCATTATCCTTTCCACTTGCATTTCTGTTGGATATGGAAACATTGCTTATTAATATCATACCTTTCCAATGTGATATATGTATTTCATAATTCTTGCAATGATTTTTATCTTGGTAGAATGTCTACCTAGCTCTAACTGCACTACACCATTTAGTGATGCTATTGGTAGACCCAAAACTATTTACAAGAAGTTCTATTTATTTTATCAACATCTTTCCATGCATCTTCTATACCCCATACTTCTGCCCCATATAACAGTTTGGTTTGTATTGTGGCTATGTGAATTCTTTCAAGCCAATTAACTCTAATATCTGGAATTTTTCTTAAACATGCTCTTATAACACTCATAGCTGCTTTTCCTTTTGCTATTGCCATTTTTTCTGTTTATTCCAAATTTCATTAGAACATAATCCTTCCCTAGATAATTTAATTTCCTTGTTATTTCTATTTCTCTCCCATTTACCCACCATTTCTCATTCCTTCTCAATTTATAGCCTATTTGAAAACTGTGATCTTTGATTTATTTTCATTTCTTTTAAATCCCCATCATTACAAAAACTCTTCAATTGCCCTTCTCAATCTTCTTCTAGACATTTATCCAATTACTAAACCATCTGCAAGAAACAATCCTGGCGTTTCTTTATTATTAATTAATGGCAGATGCATGTTTTCTCTCTGTAATAGGAAAATTAGAAAACTGTGGAATTTGAGGCATACCATTGCATTGGTTAAGATCATACTTATCAAATAGAAAGCAATATATAGAGATAGTACATAATAGAGAAGGAAATCTGACAAAATTTGAAATGATCTTTTAAACGTATAATCCTCAACACTATAAATTTGGGACATATTTATTTAATTTATATATAAATTATATATATAAAAATACAGGAAGCAGGAACACCCACCATTGGATATGCTGATGTTACCACAATAGTTGCAACAAGAACAGTGACAGATGTGCAGAGTAAAGCAAATGCATTACTAGAGTCAGTTAGGGCATACTTAGCAGAACTGTACATAAAACAATATAGGTATAGATTGGAATAAGTAACATGACATAAGTGGTTGGGAGGACAGTGCTTCCACTCCAATGAGGATCTTTGGGTTACCTTGCAGACCTGAATGAACAGATGGCGGCAACATTTTTTGCAGAGCATATTGGAAAGCTAGTGCACTGTAATGACAAGTGTCTTAATCTTCATAGTGATTAGGTTGTAAAGTAATTTAAATTTTGGTCAATAAAACCAATTTGCTATTCAGTCTAGTTTTGATTTCATGCACCATAGAAGGTTTAAAAAAAGATAGCCCTCATATAAGTCCATACTAGAAAATTATATGTATGGATACCTCTCTGCTAGATCAATGTGTTCCAATAGTCAATTTGAAATGTATCTACATATGCTCTCTTTCCTTAACTAGGTCTTGTAAAATTATTAATAAAGGTTAACATATCTCAATCTTCCAAGGATGACAGCCATTTCATTCACTATACACTTTCTTAAACAGCTCTGAAAGTTGATGAAGGACTCATTTTCTGCCAAAAGAAATTGAATTATTGCTTTTTGTTTATAATGCAAATGACTTAGAGACTGCATTTTGAAAACTAACTGCATCGCTGTCACATAGTAAAAGAAAATTAAACTACATAAGAAAGTGTGAAAAAGTACAAAAATATGACACATAAAATGTAATATTTTTTCCTAGGCAAACTGATTGGAGAAAAAAAGTGTTGCATAGCTTATTGAATGCCCCTTAATATATGTCGTTGATGCAAATTATGAAAAACTAAATAATTTCTTCAATGGTTGATGAATTTATTGATCACTGATATCTTTACATAAACAACTTTCTATTTAATTAAGATTATTGTATGATTGAATCAAACTGCACACCCTTATTGGTTCCACTTAATTGTTTAAAAGTAGTGTATGTTTCACAGACCATTGTCTGCACCATCAACTGCTGGATAATTCATTATGCTTTCGATATGTATACTCTGCTTGTTGGAGATGTTATGAACTTAAAGTTTATGTTTTCATCTCCAGAAGTATCAAAGTTCATTAATCTGTCTCTGAATTTTTAAATGTAGATTTTCTTCCATGTTGCTAAATCTGCAGGTCCTTGTACTGATTTTAATAATTTTGCTTTATTCACTATGTTAAGGTTTTCTGTCCAGAAATGAGATGCTACTGGTACTCCATTTGTTTGTATTTTTTATATTTCTGAAGTGTACTTGTGCCTTTGTTTCTCTTTATTTTTCCAATATATACTTTTTTTGCATCCTGACACATATTATTTGGTAAATACTTGCTTTTTTCTTTGGTGGAATACTGTTATTAATATTATCATTCAGGAGATTTTTAACATTTATAGATGCCAATCTGATATTAAAATCTCGTAAAATATTTTGAAATTAGCTTCACTGCACAAGTTCTAATTAGAATTTCAATTTTATATTTCTTTAATTCTATCTAATTAACTGCTTAACTGTTGTCTTTGGCTTACCAGCAGTTTCCTGCTGGAATATATAGAAGACCTGAGCTATTCATAAATATTATTTCACATAAACCCAAACACAAGAAAATATTCAATATTTTAATCAATGATAAGAAAAAACAATCAAAGAAAAATCATGTACAAAATACTCTATACAAACTAATATATAACTTATTCATAAGTTGCCTGCATATATCTATAGCCTGACTCTGGGTTATTGTTTTTATTAATGAAGTCATTATATCCTTATCTTTAGTTCCACACTCGCCTGAATTATACCATCTAGTAAACCTCACATTTTGGTTACGCTTTTCATTATTAGTAAATTCCTCAAATTTATAACATCTTGCCTCTCTTATCCGTATGCCTTAATCTTCCCAAATTTTCTTCTTCTATATTTAATATTCTTTTCCATAATATCTCATCTGTAATGTTATCCTATTTTCTTTCCCATACATTTTGTCTACATTCTCTTACTCTCTTCATAATGTAATGAATAATGAAAACTGAATTATTTTTCTTCACACATAGGACAAATATCTACATAATTACTATCTGTCATACCCCATAAATTAACTAATGCAAATTCTTCTCTATTCATTTTATCACACAAATTTATATATTTTTCTCTTTTCTAGTCTTGTTTCATAACTTGGTATGATCTTAAAGATTTCTGCTAATACCAGACTACCAAATATTTCTTGGCTGCTAATAACTTGGATTTTAAGTTTCACCTCTTACCAAAAGTCCTACTACTATATTTCTTTCCATCCCATGTATCACCTATTAATTTATATACTGCAAAATGAAAAGCCAATTTCATTTCTTTATATTCTGTTGACTCATTTACTAGAACTGCACAAAGGATTGTTTCTTATAACTTTAACCTGCTTGATAATTGAATATCAATTGAGCTGCACAGAACAGCATAAGTTACTTTATCTTAATAACTTTCAATCTTTCATTTCAAATGAATTATACCAAGTTAAAATGTAATCTGTTTCAGGTTTAAATCTGAGCAATGTAAGTGAGTATTCAGCCTATTGGGAGCAAGCCAGAACATTGTATGCACCATTTGAATGCACCACTACAATGAAGTCTGGAAATGCTGATGTATATATAAATGAAATTCCTGGTGGCCAATATACAAACCTTCAGTTCCAGGCATACTCACTTGGTTTAGGAGAATTCTTTGAAGATGTCAAGAAGGCATATAGAGAAGCAAATATTTTACTTGGAGACATCATTAAGGTGAGGCAATGCTAAAGGGAATCTTTATAAGCTTTTCAGTGCTATTCATTAAAATTTTATAGATTGAGTGATGGAAGTTGCTTATAAATAGATCTTACAAATTAGAATAGAGAACAAAAGTGGCAGCTGTTAAGTCATACAATAATCTTAGTTATATGATCTGCTTCTCTGTACAAGTTCCAATTAGCTCTTTAAGTTCAAAATTTATCTTTTATATATCAGTATATTTATTTATTTAACTTCATTTATTCATTCATTCATTTAGGTGACACCTTCATCTAAAGTTGTAGGAGACCTCGCACAGTTTATGGTGCAGAACAAACTGACAGCAGATGAAGTTCTTGAAAAAGCAGAGGAGTTGAGCTTTCCAAAATCTGTGGTAGAATTCTTACAGGGTTCCATAGGAGAGCCATATCAAGGATTTCCAGAGCCCTTTAGATCTAAGGTGAGTCAAATGCTTTTTTTTCCCCTTCTTCTTCAATAGATGCAAATGTAAATTTGCGAGAGAGCACTCTTTATGGATTTAATTTATACATTTATACATATGCATATATTTTTATGGTACATGCTACAGAGTTGAACAGTACAACATGGTTATATTATAATAGCTAAGGATAATGTGACCCCAAATATGTCATTTAAAATTATTGCAAAATTCTGCACAAAATTGCCTTTAAATGCATAGAAGATAGATAAGCCAGTAAATTGCTTGTGATAAAAATGTTTTTGTCCAAAATGAAACGAAGACAAAATGCCAATGCTAACTCTTCATGTTAGTATTATAATTGTATATTACCATATGTCTGTTAATGACTCTTGGTAGGCATAGAAATTACAGTCTTTCTGAACTAAAGGTAAGCCTCATTGGTCTGGGGGTAATGCACTCTCCTCCTGGTCCAAGATTCACATTCAAACTAAACTGGTGTTGATAGATTTTTCAGGGTCTGAAAATCTCTAATCAAGTTCTCCAGAAGGAACTTTAAGCTGTGGGTCACTGTCATAGATTTGCAAGTTAAAGAATTCCATATCTGAAAAAAGAGGTCACTGGAGAAGGCACCCAACAAATACTTTAATATCCTGTCAGATGGCATTAGAGGTGATAGAATCACCATCTGTATATCTGTCCTCTGTCAGGAAATAAGTATACTTGAAATTCTCCTTGGTAACTGAAACCTCCCTCATGGGATGCACCATTGTTTTGTGATGGAATGATATGTCTAACTCAACTAAAACATTTTGGGAGGCTCATTTCACAATTATTAAATTATTTTGTTAGAAAGAATTTATAAAACTTGTAAAGTTCATATTTGTTTCTCATTTGATTACTGCTACTTTTCCATTATAATTAAGCTTGTATTATAGCTGCAAAGATCACAGAAATACACCAGTTATCATACACTGTTATATATAGCATGTATGTAAATTAAAATCAAGTGTGTTCAACTAAATCATACAATAATATCAATTAATGTCAAATATTTTAGGGACTTGTTAATAGCAATAAAACATTAAAAAAATGTTCATTTAAACACAGACCTAAAAATTTTTTGTATCAGAGATAAGACTTTATATACACTCCAACCCCTGAATCAACTCAAATTGCTTTCATTTTACAATCACTTTCTTCTTTAAAGCAGGCCATGACATTTATTTTCCTTTCTTTGTTGTCTTTTGTTGTTTTATTAGTGAAGAAATTATTTCAGTGAGTGATATGGCAGATATACATTAATCTTTGGTCCTGCAGATAGGAATGCATTAGGAGCTTGTGAATATTACTCTGAAAGGCTAATAACTTACAAATTCACCGATGCTTACAAGCGACAGGCAAATTTGAGATGGAGGATTTGATGCTGGGAAACCAAAAGCGGTACAAAACTGCAAGCTTGAGGAATAATTTTCCATAATATGGGCAAAAAAATCTATCAAATCTCAAGTTTTTCCAATTTAACTCTGATTCCAAACCTTAGCCTAACACATGGCTTGTGTGAAAAAAATTCTACCATAAATGAATGCTAGTAGGTGATTAACATGAAGCCTGGATCATAAGTACTTAATATTTTGAGTTGTCTGTTAGGGATAAAATCTCCACAACAAAATAACTTAAGAGGTTTCCAGGGTATAGGTATACTTAGATGGAAAGATTCATAATTGTGATCAGATAGGGCAAAATAACTCAAATGGAAGAGCATGATAAGCAAGATTGGTTCAAGTCCTGGTTGTGACCTTGAGTTATTCTTAACTGACTATAATGATGATACAAACACAGCTTATGTGAAAAAAAGAAATCACATATAATAAACCCATTAGATAGTACAAGAAAATTGCATTAAGGGAAGGAGTTGTCATATGACTAATTTGAATATTCTGTATGATAACCTTCTATGTCTTCACGTTCAAAAGATGTTGGTCCTGGTGATGTAGTGGTAACCTTACTTGCCTTCTAAACCCAAGATCACGAGTTCAAACCCAGCCAGGATTGATGGGTTTTTTTTGGATATAAAAATCCTAAGTATGGCTTCCTATGGAAGGGAAGTAAAGCAGTGGGTAGGGTCCTGTGAGGTACATTTATGGCACAAAAAAGAACCTCGAGCCTGAAAGAAGAGACCTATGACCAAAATTTGATGGTCGTTTCACACCCTGAATAGAATGGGGTGCTAATGACCTAAGATGTTAAAGAGCATCTGTAAATAAACCAAATCAACAACATTCAAAAGATGCAAGAACAATGTGGTGGACTTTTGGTCATGAAGAATATTCTATCAGTGCATTCTACAGCAGTGTATTGTACTCACAAATTTCACAGTTTACCTTATCCACTGGCTTTATATGTGATTATATGAGGGTAATTTGAAAAGTTCTTAGAATGAAAAACAAAATGATGGCATAGCTTTTTTTTTTAAATTATTCTTATTTTTCACATAATCTTCCTTGACATTAATACACTTTGTCCAGCAATGCTCCAAAGCTTTGGTCCCATCACAAAAGTCCTCCAGGCCTGCAAAATATGCCTAAAACTGATTATTTTAAATTTTTCTCTGGACAAAAATTTCTTTACACCTAGGAATTTTCCCAGTTTAGGGATAGAAGTTTGATATAACCAAGTCAGGAAAATAAGGTGGAGGTACATAAAATAGTATTCCAATTCATTGATTTTTCCCATTGCAATGACGTGCAAGCATTATCTTGCAAGATGATTTTCTTCTTTGATAAACCCAGCCTTTTCTCATGTATTTTTGTGTTCAATAGTTCAAACAGATTAACATAATACTCTCCAGTAACAGATGTTCCAGTGGGAAGATAATCAATTAGCAGTATACCCTTGGTATCCCAGAAAAACAAGGTCATGATCTTCCTGGCTGATTTCACATACTTCTTTGACAATGGAGAATCACGATGCTTCCATTGTTTAGATTACAGTTTTGTTTCAGGTGTGCAGTGCACCCATTTTTCATCATTGGTCACAAATTGGCACATAATCACTGGGATCTTTCTGAATATGAGCCGAACTTTGCTGAGAAATTTGCACTTTTGATCTTGAATCAGCATTTGTGTTACTGATCTTACTGATAATTTTTTCCAAGCACAATTCTTCTCTCAAAATGTGAAATATATGTTCCTCTGATGTGCCCAGAGCTTCAGCAATTTTGGACAACTAATTGGCAATCCTCAAGAATTATGTTGTGTACCTTATCAATCATTTCTGGTGTTATGATGGATTTTGATCATCTTTCAAACTTTCATGGCCAAGTTTAAACTCCATGGTTTACTTGGAAATGGTTGAAAATGATGGTGCAGAGTCCCCTAGAGTGTTTGTCATATCTGTATGAATTTCTGTTGCATTTGTATCCTTTCTTTACCAAGTACTTAATATATGCAAAATTGTCAATATTTGCCATTTTTCTCATGTATACACACCTGTACTGCAACAACAGCTATAGCTACTATAATTCTTGGCCAATCCATGTATTATTGCAGAAATGTTTCTTTGGAAGATGGCATGTTTCAATAACAAAATTTCTTTGGAACAGCTGCTGCAATCTGTGGATCATTCCGATAACTTTTCAAATGATCCTCATAACTTCAACTATCATAAAATAAGCCATTGCCTTTATCCCCTTTAGACAGAAATTCAGCTAAGTGACAAGATCATAGTTCACTCCCCATCACTGAGCAGATTGTCCCTCTAAATTCTCAGAATTCTCTCTCACAAGCTTTTTAAGAAGTCAAAGCATAATACCTTGTAATTTTGGCAGTTGTAAAACTCTTCAATAGTTTTAAAATTTTAACTGCCCATTATAAGCCTAACACTCAAATGGGCAACTGCATTTCAGCTCTCTTACTTCTTCAGGCTTAGAATTAAAAAATGCCCTGTACTTCAGTGTTAAGAATTCAGTCTAAGATCTTCTCTAACCAATTTGGAAATTCATCTCCTGAAGGTATTTTTCTCATGGGTCATCACTTTTTGCTTTCATTACAAATTATGCCAAATATGAGCTGCCAGCACTTTGACCAGCATATCGGCCTCACAAAGTGTGGGCATCTAGCTATTGGAAATATTAGTTTCACTGAAGTGGTGAACAGTGCCATATCCAACATCCTGCTGATTTCCAGGAAAATCTCAGATGGCATCTCTCTAACCCTTTTAGAAGGCAATCTCAGCAACATGGTTCATGTAATCTCCCAACTCCATAATTAATATATCTAAGTGCTCTTTTTTTTATAATTGCAGTGTAACTCAACAATTAATCATAATAAGATTCTGGCAGTAAGCTAAAATATCTTTCCAAAGCACAAGCCACCATCACAGTGCATTAGCCCACCTTGTCCTGGTACTTTTGATCCTGTAACAGAACCAATTAGAATGAAATGACATGAAAAATAAGATTCACCTCAGTATTTATCTATGTGGCTAAGGAAACCACAAGGTTAGGGGAACCTCCCAAATGCAAGTGTTATTGCCTGAGTTTCAGCTCACTCAGTACTTCAGCAATATAGTTTTTTGCCTACTATCATCTTGTCACAATTCCAAAATAGCAGTAAGCAGTCACTTTGATTTGCATCACATATTTTCTGAGGACTTGCTTCAATAACTTTTAATAAAGATGTATGCTTCTTTTAATTCTCAAAATTGTTTCTAAATCAAGAAAAACTGACCAATATTCTATCAAATCTCAAAATTATATTGTCTTTTCAGGTCCTGAAAGGGATGCCTCGAATAACTGGACGCCCAGGAGCAAGTTTACCACCATTTGATTTTGATAGTCTGAAAAAAGACTTACAAGAGCGCTTCCCATATTCTACAGATCGTGATATGATGAGTGCTGCACTCTACCCACAAGTTACAAATGATTATCTTACTTTCAGAGAAAAGTTTGGCCCTGTAGACAAACTTGACACAAGAATCTTCCTTACTGGACCCAAAGTTGGTGAGGAATTTGAGGTAGGCTGCCTGCATGGAGCTGTTCTTGTGAAATCAGTTATAATAGATGTGAAAGGAAAATGTGTTGTTATATAATATATAAAGGAAAATTTATTATATAACTTGTGTATAATTAATTTTTAAAATATTATTCTCATTGTTCCGTTTTGACCTCAGGTGACAATTGAGAGGGGAAAAACATTAGGCATTAAGACTTTAGCAATGGCAGAAGACCTCACTGCAAATGGAGAAAGAGAAGTATTCTTTGAGATGAATGGTCAGCTTCGCTCAGTTTTTATAAAAGATAAGGAGGCAGTTAAGGTAATGAATGCATAACCATTAAGCTTTAAGATTTACACAAATATTTTTTTCTATATATGGGCTAGTTCATAAGAAATCAAACAGCAAAACTCCCTTTGTATATGCGTTTAACTATTTAACTTAAACTTTGAGAACTTATAGAGAGGAGAGGCTCATGAAAAATATGAGTAAATTTTCACTAATAGTTTCTATGCTAGAACAGTATTAAATTAAAGTATTTTTAACCAAATTAGTATTAAACGAAAGCTTCTGATTAACTGTTTGCTGTAAACAGCTCTTTATTAAATATTATTTGGTCCGAAGGAGTTTTTTTTTTTGGCAATTAATTTGTTTCATCTTGCAATCACCTTAAAATATTTTTACAGTTCATGTTGATGCCTTACTTATATAGAATAAGATAACATTTTACTGATTACTGGTATCTAACAGAAGGTGAGAAAATAAATCTGAAATAAAAAGGGATTATTTCAAATTACTCTTGCTCATTCAGTTTCTTCAGTGAAAGCATGGTATGTGATTGCAGCAGAAGTGGGCTAAACAGTTAACTACAGTGCAAATCCATATCTGAACAAGAAAGACTACATATGCTATGCAAACAACTCTGAACTCATTTTTTTTATAAAAAATTTGACTTTTTTGTAAGCTGTTTCTGATACTGGAACATCTTTTTGAAAACTGATGATTATTCCATTTTTAAAGTAGAATATTTTAATGTGTATTTCAATATTTTAAAGATAATGCAACTCTTTAAAATACATTATAATGAAGTAACAACTCCTTGGTTAAATTTATAAATGATTACATCACTAAGAAAGCTTCAAAAAGAAGGTAATGTACATATAGTTTGCACTAATAAAATGAATTATCTTTTTTCTGAAATCATTTATTGGTTGAAATGCTTGAACATACAGGAAGTAAAAGTAATACAGGTGTGACATATCCTCTACATATTGATATCTTGTCTCTCAAGTGTCCCACTGCATCACAAGGTTATGGATACTTTGAGCTAAGAACATTTGTGGTTAAATGAGGAACCAACCTTAAAAGAATTGCACTCCCCACTGCTTGGTAACACAGCAGATGCTCCATGCAAGCACCCATTTACCAAGCTTTCTTCTCCTTAGAAAGATGTTGGGGGACCCATTGCATGCAAACCTTGTGGTATCATAACCATCGCTGGAGAATGCCTGTGTAAAAAATACACTACTCTGTCAGACAATACCTGTCTACTTTCTTATATACATTGTCACCTACCAGAGCAAACATAAAGCTGTGCATAGTTAAACTACGATGCTATGACAAAGTGTTAAGTTTCATTTGGGCAACCCTTATATAATTTTAATTTTAATTTCTGCAGTTCATAGTTCCAGATATATTAATTTTCAAAGGTACAACTTTTCTCAAAATGCCAAATATTTAACATTTATTATAACAAAATGCACTAGTAATGTGGGTTTCATATTTTGAGGAAGAGCAAGATATAGATAACATTTTTTGTTGTATTTCTGAGTCATCAGCTCTCTGAAGGTAGACATCTTTGAGTCACTTCAGACCAGCAGCCGGATGAGCACATCTCTCATAGTGTCTTCTCTCCAGCATTTTTGAGAATGATGCTCTCAATACTATTTTATCTAGAAACTAAAAATGTTAATTAGAGCTTGTGCAGTGAAGCTAATCATATAATTAAGATCACTGTATGATTGAGTTGAATTACACATTCTTATTGCTCCCCTTGTTTATAATATATAGTTCCAGTTACACAAACCATTGTTCACCACCTCAGCTTGGTCTTTTATCTACTTGCTATGTGGAACCATGAATACTATTATAGTGTTGTCGTTAATTTCATTTACTCAAGTATGAAATTTTTCTGGGTCAATGTCCAGCCCACAAGACAATGCCAGTAGCAATATGGTACCTCTTATTAGCCTCTGATTCAGGCGTGTTATTTTTGTAACTTTTTGGGGCTTTAGGAAGAAACAGTGGATTGTGTTGCCATCATTTAAATTTTCGCTACCTTCTTGTCTCAGCTCATTTGAAATGAGGCCCAACTCAGATTTCATTACATTTTTGGATTTCTTCTTTCTTTCTTTTTCATCTCCTGAGCTTCTTTCCTGTGTATCTATCATCTCTGGTGTAGTCCTCATGGATCAGCTATTTCATTAATCTGATCCACCATGAAGAATCCCAAGTTTCAAGTTTTTCTGCTCTGCTGCGGCCCTTCCTCTGGAGTTGTACCTCACACATAGAAAGGGCCAACTTTGTGTGGGTGAGGCATTAGAGATTTTGCCATCCATCATTGAATTGTAAACTGTGGGTTTCCTGGGTGGAGGCTCTTATTTGCTCTATATATTTTACTGCTTCTCACAAGCTCAAAGCCTCAGGTATAATTAATTTTAAAAAAAAATTATAAAGTTTCATTTATTAATTCTAAAAGAGTGAGAATTTAACTACTTTTTGAAAGAGAAATCTGAACCAGAAAGTGGCAGTCAAATTGAAACTCTAAGAGAAATAAAAAATAACATTAAAGTTTTTGTAACAAACTACTTGCCTGAAATAAATTATAGAACAGTAAATTGAAATCAAAAGAATTCATAGTATAGACAAATGTAATAAAAGTAGGTATGTATTAGCTTTTGAGTCTTGGAACTTCTCTGTTGCTCACTTGAAAAAACACAGCTAATTGTGATGCTTGAGCAACCTTTTACTCCTGAAGTCTCTATAGACTAAGGGCTGGAAATTTTATAAATACCCAGGTAGTTTGGAATACCCTAGGTCATTGACTGTTTGGATTGTTAGCTTAGTGACTAGTTGTAACAAGTTTGTATTTAGAGTAGTTTTAAATAGCTGTGATTTTCACAGTAAAATATTGTATAATTATGCAATTTTAAAGATTTTCAAATTCTATTCCACTTACTTGGACATGATTCCAAGGCTGTTAACATGCAGATGCTGAGACCAATAACTTTAAAAACATGTCCAAGTAAGTGGAAAAGAATTGGTGAAATTTAAATGGTTTCTTCTTAAAAAATCATATTTAGAGGTTTAGGCCAGGTTTTAGGATCTCTGAACCAGTGGTATGGCATGAATGTTTTACTATTATATTAACTGTAATTAATAGATCATAGCAAGGACAATCATACAAAAACTACTCATACTTAATTTCCTTTTACATTTCAGGAACTGCACATTCATCCAAAAGCTGATAAGACTGTGAAAGGACAAGTGGGAGCTCCAATGCCAGGTTCTGTCATTGATATCCGTGTAAAAGTTGGTGACAAAGTTGAAAAAGGAGCACCTCTCGTTGTCCTCTCTGCAATGAAAATGGAGATGGTTGTACAATCACCAGTATCTGGTGTAGTGAAGTCCTTAGACATAAAACCTGATATGAAGTTAGAAGGAGATGATTTGCTAATGACAATAGAGTAAAATGCATCCTATAATTTAAAAAAAAAAGACATTAGGGTTGCAATGAAATACTAGGTTGTTATTTGCAGAACAGTATACAGCTTTACATAATTAGATAAGCAATTGATTATATGAAGGCTTGTTATGCTTGAGGTTGTTAGATAAGTTAACTGAAACCCAGGTGCTGAAATAGGAAAGGAGTCTCTGGAACTCTCATGCCTAACTGAAGAAGCCCAAGGATAGATGTAGGAAACTTTAAGATGGGAGAAAAAAATGTTATTAAAGTTATTACCAGAAAGCAGCATACAACTGGATCAGCTGTAGGATGGTCAATAATACATTTAATGAAGTTCATGAAGCATGCAGTTTATACTTCTTGTTGGTTTCTAATGTATTAGCTATTAGAGTCATTATTTACTGATATGATTAAGCATTTGCTTTAATTTAAATTTAAATGCATTTCTCATGCCTGTTTAAAAGTTTTTTCTTGAATTGGTAAGGTATATGGATTAAAAAAAGCTTAATTCAGCATTGTAGCATACAGTTAATATTTGTTTCTGAACAGATTATGCTGAAAGTACAAAGCAATCAACAAGTAGTAGAAAATTCAACTTTTTGCTTAGAAATTGCATTTATTTTTATGCATTTTTTGTGAAATTTTAAACTTAGAATTTATTTTGATATATAGAGTAATTTATAAGTTAGCTAACTATGACACTTTTGATGGAAGTTTAAACAGAATTTGAAATCTAGTTATTTAATACTTTTTTTCCAAATATGTAGCAATCAAATACCTTTTTCTATTCTAATTTTTTTTAATTAGAATTTCTGTTGATTTCAGATAATTCATTCATATAAAATGTGTATGAGAGCTGTATAAAGGTACAAGCTAATGGGAGATTGAGGTACTAATTGGAACTTGTACAACAAAGCAAATTATATACCGTGTAATTAAGATTATTGTATGATTGAGGGAACTATGCACTCTTATTTGCCCTACTTACTTGTTCATATTTAGAACATTTTTGCAGATCATCAACCACATCCTCAGCTGACTGTCAACTGCTGGATAATTCATGGTGTTCCTTTGGGGATGCATATTCTGCTCTGATGTGGATGTAATGAACTTAAAGTTTATACAAACTTTAAATTCATACAAACAGATGCAGAAATCAGTGGAGACATCTCATTTCTGGGCAGAGAACCAGACATAGTGAAAAAAGCAAAATTATTAAAGTTAGCACAGAGACCCACAATATTAGAGAATCTATATTTATAAATACAAAGATAGGTTAATGAACTTCGACACTTCAAGAGATGAAAACACAAACCTGAAGTTCATCACACCCACACCAGAGCAGAATATGCATCCCCAAAGGAACACTGTGAATTATCCAGTTGTCAACAGTTAGCTGAGGATGCAGATGATGATCTATGAAACAATTCTAAATATAGATAAGTGGAGCCGATAGTGTGTGTAGTTTGACTTAGTCATGTAATAATGTTAATTATAATGGGGGGTTATTTAGTTCAGCATAGGCCATTTGCAAAATGCTTCTCAGTATTTCTGAACTTCATCACCTCCTTTCAGCGTAGTCCACAAACTCTCTGTGCAAAGTAATGTATCTCAATCTGCATTTGTTAGCTAAAGGCTGGTATTTTTTATGGTATGAAGTTTAAAAAAAAAGAAATTAAATTATTTTGTGTGCTGATTGAATTAGGTACAATGCAGAAAAAAAAAATTATTGTCAGAGAAGCATGAGAATGAATACAGTTTTAACAGAGAATTTCAGTCAAGGAAGTGAAGGTGCTAATGATTATTCAATAGGAAATACCTAGATTCTTTCTTTCCTTTTAAGAGAACAGTATGCTGGTAAGTGCTGAAACTAAAGTGCTTAACATAATAAATGGGAGTATCAAAATCTTACATTCATAATACTACACTCTTCTTAAATTGAAACCCCATAAAATCCATATATAATCCAAATTAAGGGTTAATTTTTTGCCAGTTCTTTCATGGTAGAATAGTCAATTCCTCATATTCAGATCATTGTATGATATATCAAACTTGCCATGGAGTAAGTCATGGCAAGTAAGTGGAGCAATAAGAGTGTTTTAGTTCAACATATCATACAATGATTATATATATGAGTGGCTTCACTGTGATAGTTCCTATATAAACATTTTAAATAAGCCAATAAGTTAATTAACTACAGTGACTAGAATTGCTTTATTTCAGTGGATACATTAACAGCCAAAATTATTTTGTTGGGTTTACAGAGCTGTTCCAAGATATCTGAATTTGCTGTTTCAGGGGCTCACCGTTGAAAGTAAGGATATTTCCCTGAATATTTCCTCCTTTTCTAAATATCAATTGTACAGTCTTCTCCAAATTAATTTTCAGATGCTTTTTTCCTCACACATTTTTCCAGTTTTATCAGGCTATTTGCAGATCTTCTCTGTCTGGTGAACACCACCACCATGTCATCTGATAAAGGATAAGTATTGTGTGCTGTAGGATGTCTACTATTATGATGTTGAATAGCAGACAAAAGAGAACAGCAGCAGTCACTAGAACTACTTAAACATAAAGAATCTGCCAGTCCTAGCCTTAACCACAGCAATGATGCTTTTCAACGCCATCATCTCCCCATAGTAACTTATGACTGGAACTAATCAGGGACAAACTAACATTCAAGAGACTTTGAAAGAATCAAAAATGTCAAAACTTGCTTTCTCAAATGTACACTGAGAGTAGAGAAAATGACAACAACAAGAATGATCACAAAACTTGCGACTAAGAAGAACTAGGAGAAAGACACAATGTAACATTATACACCAGTCACAGTTTTCAGCACAGAATATTCAGACTTACCATAACCAGTGACATGCAGGTGTGAATTGTGCAGCTGGAGATGTGATATATCATTTAACAATGTGCCATAAACGATTAATGACACTAGTAAAATATAAACCTCAGAACTCATTTGGGTGATCATTTCCTTTTACATCATTAACAGCAAAAAGAGTTGTTAATGGAGTATTGAAAATCTGCAGCAAATAATTCAAAATCCCTCTTTATGACTTATAATAAGAGTGGTAGCACATGATATTACTGATCTGCCTTTCTTTGATGATAAAATTAAATGAGAAAGATATGCTTGATATGATATGAGTTTGCCTTCAGTATCCCATTGATGGCTCAGGCCATATATTAAGGAGAGCTTATTTAGAGTGTCATATGGTGAGCTAATCCAAGAGTTATGTTTTTGTTACTATGATCACTTGTATTTGTTTAGTTACAGTCGCATTTCCTCCTATACTAACTACACAATCAGATTGTAAAATTATGTTTGTCTATTTCAGCAGTCATTGATCATTGAGTGCACATTATTTATTAACAATAAGGTTTCTGTAGATCGCCATGGGTAGCCAAGGTCATTAAGGTGCAGACTCATGGAGTTGGATTCCCACTAGGACTGTCCTCCCCGACTGGAATTTTTCCCAGATTTTTGTGATGCCTCAGTAGTAAAGACGGGCATTAAATACTACTCATAAAAAGGGGGTTTATATAGGTTTTTCCAAGCAAGAGTCCATGTTACATTGGACTGCTGTACTCTGACAATTTACCTGGAAGAATAGCCCATTTGGTTCTTGATATGCCTCAATTCTTTTTGCTGATACCAAGGGTCCTGTTGATTTGGATGCTCTTTAACAGCTCAGGTTATTACCATCCCATCTATTCACAAGGCATAAAACTGCTGATAAATTTTGCTCAGAGGCCTCTTCTTTTACATGCTGTAAATCCAAGACATGGGAGCCAAGGTTTTACTTCCCTTCTGAAAGAAGTCATACTTAGAATTTTTATGCCTGAAAAAATCCTTCGACCTTGGCCGGGATTGAATCTGCAATCTTGGGTCTAGAAGGCAAGTATGGTTACCACTAGACTATCAGAACTTACTATAAGGATCCCACATGGTAGAGGAAGGTACTTAAGTTTAATATTTACCCCATTTTTTGCCCAAACTGAACTATTTACTATATGGAAAATAATGTTAATAATTGCAATTTATTTAGTCTTGATGACTGAATAATTAGTTGTGGCCTTCTTGGACTACTGATATGGTTTCATATGATTTTGTTTATCTATAAAGACAAAGTGTATTAAAATAATTATTCTTTAGAAGTATGCTTTTTTCAAGTATAAATGCTGGGGAAAAATTAAGCAAAAATGCCCATTCAGTAGCAAACTAATGTCACAATAAAATGACTTCAGTGATTTTCTTCCTTTCTTCTTCCTTTTCTTTTGATCTTTACTATAAAATAATGCTCAGGAAATAATTTCAAACCTTAAGCAATCCTTTAGAATCATCATAGCCCTATATTTTTATTGTTTGTTCATTTTGTCAAAGTGCTTAGGCAGAATTTGGGCTGAAAACACATCCATCCTTTTTGTTTCAACAGATTTTAATTTGGAAAAATATAAGCAAGTCATTTAGACATAACCGACTAACATTGGTTTATAATTTTGTAATATGTATTTCAAGTCGGTGTGTGTGTATGCAAACACATGAATTCATTTTCTGGGTCTGACAAAAACAGGTGCTTTCATGTTGAATTTAATTATGTGTGTTCATTTGCCAGATACAAATAAAACAAAATGTCTCCTGAGCTGTTTAATGAAAAATGTTGGGCTTTTGAAGTGGCATTTTTATGTGCATGTTACTTACAAAGTTGTTAGACTTGATGTTCATTTAAATATTTTTTTCAATTTTTTATAAATATGTGATTTTTGTGCAATATTCACTTAGCCCTTGTGTTAAGAATTTGAACTGGATCAAACCTACAATCTTGTTCCAGATATAAGCATCTAATTTTTTGTTTAAAGTGGCCATTGTGAATGAAAGACAACCTTAACAGTGTTATCTAATGATGCTCAAATCTGCCCAGAGAGAGAAAATGTTTGCTATAATGTTAAGACACATGAGAGCAAGTCAAAAATTAGATTTTCATAATTTTTTGTAGGTAAAGCAGTAAAAATACAAGCATGATCAACCAAAGCCTTTCCAGACCCATTTAATAATGTAAACCAATACAATGAATTACAAACTAAACCCAAACAGAAGAAGCACTATATAAGGAATAAAAGTGGCATTCTGTCTTAGGAGATGTCACTGTGCATTCAGGCATGCATTTCACTGCTTCTCTAAGCATCAGATACTATCCATAAAGAAGGATAGTGGTTGCTGTATGAACCAGTTTCATACTACAGACTTGACTTAATCATCATTGTAGTAGTGTTTGCCCTTTAGAAATTTCTTGAGAGTGCAAACAAACAAATGAAAGTCACAAGGTGAGAGATCAGGGCTGTAGGGTCACTTTGTACAAGACAGTCATCACTATCTTCCTTGTACCAGCAGAGGTGCTGCAGACATAAACCCATGCACTATTCCCTATGCGTGTCGGCATTCGCAAAACCCATTGCTAACAGCTTTTTGATATAACAAACTTCTTCTTCACAAGGCATGAAAGGTTTGCTATTTGCTGATGTCCTGTATGAAGCATGGTGTGCCCAATCCTTCACTGTTGTCTTTGATGCACATTTCTGACCATACATGGCATTAGTGATGAATTTCACTTAAGTTGACAACCCTCTGCTGTAAAAAATTTAATCACAGCATGCTGATCCACTTTTGATGGGTTCAGAATTGCCACAAAATTTAATCATGCACAGCCAAACGATGCAAGTCAACTACATCTTCTATTGGGGATATGATGATCTAATATAGTTGCTCCTTTAGCCATTCCTACTATTGCTGATTGAGCAATGGGGATGGTATTTAGTTGGTTTGGATAAAGAACACCATTTCTTTATTCTTCCGCACATCACCGAAGTTATTTAAATATCTGTCATAATGTAAAATGAAATGCTCTATAACCATATAATAGAAACTGATGTCCTGCTTATTGTAATATTTCAAAACTTGGTCTTTCATAGAGTCAGAATTATTATCCTGCAGATATTTTTGCAAATTCCAAAACAGACTAAAGTCAATAGCAAGTGAGGAACATGTAGCCAATGCCAGATGTTCAACAAACTATTGGTAATTAACTTTCTGCATTCATCCATTGGCAGGAGCATTCCAATGGTGGATGTTTACAATTTCACATTTTATGCCCACATTCAATAACTGTATGCACTCTTGACTATTCCTTTAGTACCCTATCTATTTTACAACTGTTGCTGTATCTATGTTCCATTGTTCTGTATGCCACATGGTAGTGTTACTAGACACTAAAAAGTAAAAAAGTAGCTGCAATATTTGTTTTGGAGTAATAAAATTAGGAAACTTACATTTTGATTTACTCTCATAATTGCAGAAAACATTTCAAATTATTAGCAATAATATTTCTGGTAAGTGTTTTGGACAATAGGATTGAATGAATAATAAAATTATTCCAAAGTGTTTATTAATATAGTGTTTGCCTTCTGGAAAAAGAACTGTCTGCAATATATTGTTTGTGTTTGTGCAAAATGATTGTTACATTCCCACAAATTTTATAGCACATATTATTTGGGCATGAAACTCCCAGTAATGCTAAGCTGTTTGTGCACTCTTTCTCAAACATAAACATGTTAAAGGGCTAAGGATTTTATATACTGCCAACTTTTCACTTACTTTGTAGCAAGGTAAATTGTATAAAGCATATTGAGCATTGCTGGAATATGGATAACATTGCATCTCATTTCCAATTATATTATCATTTCACTGAGCTGAAGTTATCCAGAAAAGACATAATTAATGATAAAGGCAGGACATGATCGAAACTTTTAACTTCTATGAAATTCAGAGTACTTATCTCGAAGGAAGTTAGAACAATGAAGAGGACTGAACATTGCATGTAATATTTCTTCCTGCTTAAAAATATATTTTTATTTTAGGTCAATTTATTATTTTTCAGAGGAATAGAAAGCCAGATGTAAGTTGTGAAATCAACAGTTTTGCTAGTGCTATGGACAAATGAATTACTGATGAGTAATTTACCTATAATATGCAAATGTGGCGGGAAGTTCAGGGATAGAAAGTGCATGCTCCAGTTAAATTCATAATACTAGAGTAAAATTATTAATCCCTAAAAAGATATTACTCTTCAGATCATCTTATGTGTGTGGATTTGTCCTGCTACTTTTATCTTTTGACGTTCTTTATAGATATAATAATGATAATGATAATAATAATAATAATAATAATAATAATAATAATAATAATAATAATCACAGGGGTTGTATTGGGTGATTAAATCATCCATACTGATAGCCCATTATTATCAAACACTTTGTTAATTTGATGATAGCAGTCAGCAGTGGTAATATTATTATCCCTCACTTGTTTAAAATGTGGAACATGTATCAAGAGCATTCACTCCCATTATTAGCTGTAGATTGATTGATATCATTTAGCAGTACCAGAATAAACTTTTCCAAACAATGCATTGACAAAATCTTGAAGTTCATGAAAATGTCTCGGATTTTTATAATAAATATTTTTTCCCATGTTGATAATTATGCAGGAGTAATGAATTAAGTTGTCTTTTAAACTTGTCATTTTAGCCCAAAAATGTGCTGCAACTGTTGATTTTTCATTCTGTGTGTGTGTGTGTGTGTGTGTGTGTGTGTGAGAGAGAGAGAGAGAGAGAGAGAGAGAGAGAGAGAGAGAGAGAGAGAGAGAATAATGAACAGAAATTTAGAAATTCAAACCAAAGAACATTTAAAATATTAAATATAAACATACTGAAAAATCAGCAATTATAACACACAAAATCTGGTCTAAAAATCATTACATTTAAAAAGAAATTAAATTATTCAGGATAGTCATTAATCCTGCAGTTATCAATGTGAGAAAAAATGTTTATTCCAAGACATCATCATGAACTTCAAAGATTCTGCCAATTAATTGTTGGAAAAAGCTTATTCTGCCGCAGCCAGATGATGTAGTTGGTCTACAGCTGATGATGGAAGTGAATGCAATTGAAACATGCTTCACTTTTTTAAGCAAATAAAGTATAATAGAGTTCCACTGCTGACTGCTATTTTCACTGTCAACAACTTCTGTTTAATTCATCATTACCTACTTTGTTAATTGCTTGCAGAGAAACATTGGCTGTAAATGCCATCACATTATCTTATGAAAAAGTTCAAAATGCATTACCTGTGCACCATATTGTTATTTTTGGTCATGAAGGGATGCTTATGAAACAGATAAGGTTTTTAGAACATCAATATTGTGTATTGATATGTCCATGTAAGTAGAGCCAAGCTTCATCAGAAAACAGAATGTTACAATACATTTCTCTGTATACACTGGAGTGAAAATTTATTCTTTACAGAATCATTTGGTTTCAACTTCTTGTATCACACCCAAGGTAATAAGGTTTTATTTAAGTATGAAGATGTAGAAGATATCTGTTTGCTGAAAAGATGGCAGAGATTTTTGTTTAGGTTGCTTTTCCATCTATTATCAACTGTCATCTGTAGTTACTTCTGTCAGCACTGTATATAATCTTCTTTGCCTTTTATCTTTACCATTTTCCATTTTACAAAATTTGTTAACCAAATTATGAATTATAGCATGACGTGGTTCTCGGAATACCTAGTAGTTTCCCCTGACAGCACAAACAAATTATGTAGGAACTTATGAATAATAAATTTATGCTCTGAGGAGTAGAACAATTAGGCATATTATTTTCCATTTGACTTTTCCTAGAAGACTGCATATCTCACTGCACCATATTCCCCCTAAGCTGTTTGACCACAGCTCTCCTCCGAACAAAACGCTAGCCAAGACAACTAACTTTCTACTGGAGTTCCTAAATGCTCATATTTGATAGATAATCTGCCCAGTTTTTCTCCAATTCTGAAGTTGAAAAGTCTGGACAACAATGACTACATATTTTGTTGGGAGTAAGTGAATTCTTGGATGCATTACCAAATTCTTGTATTAATATTTTTGAAATATTTATAAACAACCTGAATTAATTTTCTATGCTTCTTGATCTGGCAGACCATTGAGGTGTTCAACAACTTGGTAATAATAGTAATTTAAAAACTATTCAGAATTAGTTGACAATAAGATATCAAACAGTGTCATAAAACATTAAATCTTATTTTCTCAAGACAGAAAGTAGAATGGACAACCTTTTGTTTCATCAAACAGCAGGACTCTTCTTTGTTTATTAAAAAGTTAAAAGGACTCTTATTAGTCTTCCACCTTCCCAGATATAGTCAATTGTGAATATCACTGAACTTGGAGAATTATTATTAACTTAGATGAATATATTCTAAGGAACTTTATGAGTGCCTTTATCAAATAGCATTATAATATGAAAGAAAAAAGAAGAAGAAAAATGACCTTCATAATTCCCATGTCTTTAATTATACTTAACAAAGAATCTAATAAGTCTGGGCAGTTCAGATAATACCTAGATGGGTGTAAACCCTATCTCCAGGTACTCTTAGCATTTCCTGTCATTCAATCCACTTTTTGCATTTTCATCATCTAGTACAATGCAATGCTTCATTAAGTATATTAGGCGTTCCACATCAATTAATTGCTTTTGCCCAAAAAAGATAAATTTGCATACCTTATTAGAAAATAAAGATTGCAAAGATTAATATGCAAGCACACTTGAGATGTGGAAAAAATGTTAAATTATTTATTTAAAAAATGCAGAGTAAAAAGATATATGCTTTATACAGTTTTGTATTCTAGCTTTAATAGGCATGCAACATGTAATGCAAAGTGGCAGTCTAGTATTTTTGTATGCCCAAATGTTTTATATTTGTAAATAATTGTTTAGCAAAATTGAAGAACAAATGATTTTTAGGGTTCGTTGTTGCTTTTTTATAAAATGTTTATATGAATATGTAAATATGTAAAATTACAGGAATATGTTATTACCCTGCATATTCAACATTAGTCTGAAAATTTAGAAATATGTATACTAGTTATTCATTGCCATTGTAAATGATTAATAGGTGATTTGTATATAGATGGCTGTGAAACTACTTTTGCTATTTAGTAATAAGATTTTTAAAGTTTGGATTTGTTTAATAATAAGGTGTATATTTGTTTCTAAATCAATTAAAATGTTACAATATGAAATAAAGTTTCATTTAATTAAAAATTCTCATAAAATGATTTATTTTAAATATGCATTCTAATTTAATAATACACATAAGCAATTACATTTCTGTGTTCCTTTAGTGAAAAGTAAATGATGCTATGAAAATAAGAAAAAAAAATTTATGGAAAAATGATTTTTTTAATAGTTTTCTTTCGCATGTAGAGTAAAATATTTTATAGAAAATGGTAATTTTGAAAGTGAAGTGGAGGAAGAATATTTGCATTAATTTTGTTATTATAAATGTTAAGGTGTTTTATATTTAATGGTAAGAAAAAATCAGGGATTAAGTGGTTCTGAAGTTAGCAGATTATTGTACTCTTGCATTCCCAAGCACTATAATGTCAAAGTAAGGTAATTTGAGTTATGGGCTGGCAGAGTGTGCCAGTGTACTGGGAAAAGCTGTCATCATGCCCATTTAAAGCATGTGCAGGTAGCAGTTGTTTGAAGGATACTTTCTTAGCAAGTCGTAATTGATTTTTTGTTGATTTGTTTTATTTAATGATGCTCTTTAAATCTCAGGTCATCAATCCCAGGTGTAAAACAGCCGATAAAATTTGCTTAGAATCCTTTATTTTCAGGTTTGAGGTTCTATTTCATGCTGTAAGTCTATGACATGGAACCACCTGCTTTACTTCCCTTCAGAAGGAAGCCATACTTCTTTTTTATGCCCAAAAAATCCATTGACCCCGATCTTGAGTTTATGAGGCAAATATGGTTTTTCACTAGACCACCAGGACTGATGCAAATGATTGTGCATTCATGTGTTACATGCTTTCATTTTGTATAAGTTGTTCTTTGTTAGTGATGCCACTACTTAAGTATAGTTTTGAACAGGTTTTTACATATTATAAATATGTGAAAATGGATTCTTGCAGAGAAATGGTAAGGTGATTCACAAAAAAATATTCTGAAATAGTATTCCGGGTAGAGAAACTTTGTCAACTTGTCAAATTTATGGCTTATATTTGCTACCTTGGCTTTTATGGGTTTCACTATCTTATATACCGTTTAAAAATGCTTATTTCTCATTTTTAAATAATGTAACAATACAGCTTGCATCCATAAATAAACGGGCTGCATTTTATGATCCAATTTTTTATTTTTGTATTAAGCTTGTATTTAATTCAATACTGGTAACAAATCCCATTTTTTGCTAATATAAATGATCAGTTAGAGTAGGTTGAATACACTGGACCACAACAAGGGCGACGTACTATAGAAGAAGAATGCAGGAAACAGAGTGATGGCAGTAAATAAGGCAATAAAAATGTGTTCAGTGCCAGTGTACTGTACTATATATTATGAATAAAGAAAGTTTATTTATTAGTACCTACTAAATTTAATAATTATTGATATAACAAGAAAATAAACATAGTTTTTCTCTCCTCATTCTCTCTGGTTATTGTCTTTCTTTTTTTCCCTTCAAATTTTAAGAATACAGCTTATTTTTGGTGCAATAAGTAAATGAATATATACTTTCATCCCACTACTAAGGGTAGGGTAAAAGTAAGCCAACATGTGCTGAAATTGTTTTACATTTTACAGAGTTGGCCTGTCTTTCTCTGGCATTGATATGCTTCTGCATTGTTGTAAAAATATAATTATTAAAAGCCTAAAACATAAAGGCCAGCTATTAGAGGCACAATAATATTTATATAATATATACAATTAAATTTTAAAAATGTACATAATGGAAAGTGTTATCACCAGTCATCCAATGATGAGTTATTTACATTCATACTTACACTGATACAGCAATCAAACTCAGATTGAATTAGTCTGTAATTCTTCTCAGTTGCTCTGGGGTTACCTCCTTACACGTGCCATTTAATAAATTTACAATCTCACTCACTTCTTGTTTCTCATTATTAATCTGGCACCATTCTATGGGGTGCCAAATGACTAACAATTTCAACAATCACATAATTTGTTTTTAACAGGAGTAATAGAAGTGGAATTTGAAAATGAAAATATTGTGATTTTGCTTTAAGCAATATACCATCTTCTTCCAAGAGGCTGTAAGTTCAGGACTGAGAATTTAATGTCTAATATGATAACATTTTTTTTTTCAATTGTGTTTAATGTCTGCTTTAACTACTGAGGCGTCACAGGCAATGGATACTGATGACACCTGAGATGAAATGATAAACTGGGTAGGAATTTTTTTAAGGAAGCATTCCCAGCCTAAGTTTAGGGTACATCCCTGGATTTGCATTTATGAGGACTCATTAAAACCTGGAAAAAACATCAGTAAAAGAGGACGGTCCTGGTGGCAATCAAACTCCAGACCTCTTGCTCATGAGTCTGCACCTTAATGACCTCGGCCACCCAATCTTCTAAACATTAAAGATTTTATTCTGAATCAGTCCTCAAAAATATCTTATATCATTGCTATATTACAGACTGCAGGAACATCACTGTTCTTCATGTATCACAAAGAGAGCTTTATTCTATGCTGGTATTACTATGCAACTGTCTATGTCACCCCACCAATTCTTCATTAGACAAGTGCTGCTGTCTGACAAAATTAGCAACAGTACAGCATTTCTGGAAGAAAAAAAAAATTAACCAAAACTCCTAAAGTTCTTATAAACCCATAGAATTAACAGTATGGGAGAATATATTCATAAACAAACACAAAGAACATTTATTTAATTTTGATCTTCCAAACAACAATAAACCTCCTCATCACCAAATTCATAAAATGTACAGAGCAACATCTGAATATCACACTAGAAAACTAACAGTGGAACCATGCTGAGGACGAAGGCAACAGCCTTCAAAATATATAAATAGAACAGAATTAGTGTTTTGCATGATTTCCTGTTAAAAAGCATAACCATTTTGATTTCCTATAACAAAGTTATTATTATGAAATAAAAGTAATATTATATGCATGGTATTACAGATCAGTTTTGTGATTAGAACTTACAGACTGCATTAAGCTGTGGAAATGGGCTGAAAATAACTCTCTACAGATATGAGGAATTATGAGGGTCATAAATTGAAAGTCGTGAGCAACCCAATATTAAAATTCAAATTCCAACAATGTAACAAAAAGGACTGCAGGTTCGTAATCTACAGACTTTACACCACATGTTGCCATATTGTGATGTGATTAGCTTCTATCACATAACTAAGGCAATATTTCCAAAATGGCGGACATCAATGTTTCTTTCAACAACATTGAATTCCTTGTTAAAGATAGAAAATATGCTGCTGAAATTCACCTCAGACTTCAACGTACCTATGGAGAGTCTGCATGGGTGCTAACAGTGTTAGGAGATGAGTGAAATATTTCAAAGATGGGAAAACGGGTATCCAACATGAGCCTCGTAGCGGTCGCCCGCCAACTGCCCCCTAGGAACGCAACAAGGAAAGAGCTGGTGAGCTCATTACAGAAGATGGGCGTATCACTGTGGACGAAATTGCTGCAAAGTTTGCAGTAGGACGTAAGTGCAGTGCAAGAAAAAAAAAAGCTTAGGTTATCGAAAAGTTTGTGCCCGTTGGGACACTTCAGAGAATAACCATCAGCCAACCATCGTCAGAAATTTCAAAATGGTGATGATTTTTTGTGGGGTATTGTGACAGGCGATGAAAGCTGGTTCCATCATTACGAGCCTGAAACAAAACGCCAGAGTATGGAATGACACCATTTGGATTCACCATCGAAGAAGAAAGCGAAGACAGTGCGATCTGCTGGGAATGTTATGGGTAGTCTTCTGGGATGCACAGGGTTGCATTCTGGTTAATTTTCTTGAACCTAGACAAACCATATACCCAGACACTTTGAAAGCTCCGTCGTGCATTGCGCAATAAGCGCCCTGGAAAGAAAGTAATCAGGATAACAGAATAATGCGCGTCCTCTGCCCTTGTCGCAATGGAGAAGATCAGAACATTTGGGTGGGAAACTCTTCCACGTCCTCCCTACAGTCCCGACTTGGCACCCTCCGACTACCATTTTTTTTTTCTTTCTGAAAAGGAACAAATGAGAGGCCAACACGGTGGAGACGGTGGAGGATATTCGAAGAGTAGTGCGTCAGTGTCTCCGTGCAGGGAGTAATAAGGGTATTTTCAAATTTGCAGAACGATGGGGGAAATGTGTGCAAAGAAATAGGGCCTATGTTGAAAATTGAGAGAAAAGTCTGTAGATTACGATGATTTCTTGGTTTATTTTAAAAAAATAAATATTAAGAGATTTAAAAATTGTTGCTCACTACTTTCAGTATGACCCTCGTACTTTTTTGTGCTTCAGAAACAAAGATAACCTGGTTATTGCAGTTCTGGTGAATAAATAAATCAAATCAATGACCTTTGCCCTAGAATTCAGATAAACTGCTTTAATAGTAATTAATATAATGCGGGTAAATTTATTTTACACTTCACTTACTGTATTTCAGTTAGGACATGTTTCGGGAACCAACATTCCCATGACCCATTCTCAGCTGCTGATCCACTGTTTCCTGGTGCTGCTCGTGTTATCGTGGAGACTATCGTGTTGTTGTGGTGACCTCTGGTGGATATGAAATGAATTTAGAAAGGTAATCACATGGCGGAAGGTCGAAATTCATTGGGGTTTTTCGGTTTTTTAGAATGAAGATATTCTCCCAGATTGCCAATTCATACGGGTTGTTTAATTCTTTAAGAAGTTTTGTCTCTGAGTTTATTTCATGGTTTTGGCGCCAATAACGGTGTGCCTTGGCCCATTTTTCCGCCTGTTTTAATTTGATTTTTCTAAGATTCTTTCTTCGGAATTGTCAGTATTTTAGTTTTTCCTATGTATTTCAATTCACAATCTAAGCATTGTAAGGCATATATTCCTGATTTCTTTTCTGCGGGTATCTTGTCTTTTAATTTTGATCCTAGGAAGCGCTTAATGTATCTGTTGATTGGAGCTAACTATATTGAACTTTTTGAAAATCTTTTCGAATTTGTAGTGTAGTTGTGGATTATAAGTGAATTTGCAATTTCTCTATGTCTTTGATTACCTGAGGGTCGAGTCTCTTTTATGGACTTCTCGAATTTGTATTTGTTGATCCTTTTTATTGTGGCACTGAGGGGAATGTTGACCATTCTAAAAACCAAACTGTTGAATACTGCATATTGATGTGGTTCAGGTTGAAACCGTTCTTTATGTAGTTATCTGTATGCGTCGGATTTCGATACATTCCAAACTGTATTTTGTTATCCTTTCTGATGATTTTTAGGTCCAGAAATGGGAGCCATTCATCTTTGCCCATTTCTATTGTGAATTTTACAGATTTATCAAGCAGGTTGAATATTTTGAGAGATTCTGAAACGTGTTTCTTGGGTACTATTGCGAATATCATCTACATATCTGTGCCAAGTTTTGAATATCAAGGAGAAAGCATTTATAATATGTAATTCAAAAGATCCCATAGATAGTTTTGCTGATATTGGGGATAGTGGGTTTCCTATCACTAAATCTGTGATATGTTGGTATATTTTACCAATGAAAACGAAGGCGCTCTGTTGGATGCATAGATTGGTCAGTTTGGTAAGGTTTTCTATTTCGACGGCTTGTAAACCAGTGTTTGTAAGACTTTTTTAAAAGTGTTAAAAGTTTTTCTGTGTGGATGCTAGGGAATAGAGATTTAACACCAAAGAAACTAAATCGTCGCCTGTTGAATTTCGGAAGTGAATTAAATTTCTGATTAAGCCATTTTGCTAATTCTTAAGTGGGAGAATTGATATGGTTGACTATTGGTCTCATGCTACTGTCAACTTTATGGATTTTTGGAAGAGCATATAGTCTGGGGAGTATGGGGTTGTTTGCGATTATTTTGCGTTTTTGGACGTCTGATAATATTTTGATTTCTTTCAAAATTTTGTTGATTATATACACAGAATGGAAAGATTATTAAAAGAACAGACTACATTACAACAGAGAAAAATCCCCTCAACTAAATTTTCTTTGTTTTCATTTAAGAATATATTTTCCCACATTGATAATTCTTTTTTATTTTTATTTATTTTTTTTTTTTTTGCCAGAAATGGTATGCTACTAATGCTTTTTCCGTATGTTTATATTTTACAGTTTTTCCTATATATTTATTATTGCTGTCTTTACAACTGATTTCGTAAATGTCCAATTGTTTTGTCCTTTGTGTTGGTTTTAGGAGGTTTTTCAAACTGCATTTATTCACTGCAGCCAAAATAATGTTGGCATCTTAAAAATTTTTTTTGAAATTTTCGGTGTGCCCATGGATGGAATGTAAATTTTTTTATATATCTGCTCTCCTCTGTAACCTTTCAGTGTGGTGATTTCTTTTATTTGTTTTTGTTTTTTAAATTTTTCTATCTTTTTCTTTAATTTAGTTAATTTTGATTTTCCAAACAACAGCAACCTCATCAAAAAGTTTATAAAATCCAAAGAGCGACATCTTAATACCACGCTGGAAAGCTGACAGTGGAACAATGCTGATGATGAAGGAAATTTGTCTTTGAAACATGTCCAAGTAAGTGGAACAAAACTAGTGAAATATGAATGACTTCCTCATAAATAATTTGTTATATGGTACTATATTTCATTGTGAAAATCCCAAACTATTCAAATTTCTATACAAATGTTTAATCCTTTGTTGAGGAGCTGGATTTCTTCTCTATTCAAGATTGTTTTGAAAGATTTAATACATTGTTTTCCTGAGGTTGTGTCCTACGTTTCAGTTTGATTTGTTGGCATCGTAATTGTTTAATTTGTTTTTGAGTTTCCAATTTCTGAATTTCATACCAAAGTTTACATTTCTGTGTAAATTATCCTGTAGATTTTCCCATGTAATGGAGCCTAGAAGATTGGAAAGTTTCAAAAGGGGTAAATGTTTAACTCTATTTTACTAAGTTTTTTTTAGACTTGTATGACTATAAACAAAGACGTTAAATTGCTTTAATATGGGAATATGGGAAGAGACCAATTAATTTGCATATATTAGTTCAGCAGCATTAGTTCAGAAACTAATTTTAGTAACAATTAATGAATAGTAAGATGAATATAAACTAAATTAGTGGGAATTGATTAATTTCTAAAGATAATGGTTTGTGTTACATGTTTATCATTTTATTTACTGTCCATTCATTCACCAGGAAAAAAAAAATATAGTACTTTAGTTACACTTTAACAGTTATATACTCATTTTTTTCCCCACCAGAGATGAAGATTTCTTTTCTACATAAAGAATACTTCTAATAATTACCAATTAAGTACTGTAAATACATTTTTAAAAAATTATACAGAAACATATATTACAAATCTGAGGAAATTTTAGACTTTTTAACAAACTTATTTACAACTATTTTATAACATTGCAATTCATTTCTTACAAATATCAACATACTGATCTCTAACTGAATTTTCAATTATGCAGTAATACGTACAAGGCACACGGTTGGCATGAGACTCTCTGTTTTTTAAATAATGCCTCATATTTCAAAGTGTTATTGATGAAGAAAAATGGAAGGTAGTGTACAGTCTATGAAAAAAGTGACAACAGTTATATAAGATAATGATTGTACTGTTCGAGAATATTCTTTTAGTTACTAGTGAACAGACCTCCCTCCAGAATAAATACAATTCTAGATATTGCAAAAATACAAGTAAAATAAAAAATTACACATTACAAGTGAAGTTTCAAAACTGATGTAATGCACAAAAAGTTTTACGTTTATTTATGTTGCTTTTCATAATGTGAATTCAAACAAATTTATAATTGAAGGAAATAATAAAAATTACTATACACAATGCTAATTGTTCATGTAAT
Organism: Metallyticus violacea; assembly: GCA_030762175.1. NCBI lineage: Eukaryota > Metazoa > Arthropoda > Insecta > Mantodea > Metallyticidae > Metallyticus > Metallyticus violacea. Next base: position 8,989,190 of record CM060836.1, on the reverse strand, counting down.
TGTACTGTATAAATTAAATTAAGTTTCATAAATAATGAATATCCATATTACTAACAGTAAAAGTATTCCCAGGTAGATTTTTATGGTGGCTTTCTCTCTTATTTCAATATAATCTTGAACTTTTCTTTTGGTTCACAATTTACGATGTGGAAAAAAGCTTGAAATAAGAAAAAAGTTTTAAATAAATCAAGATTTCAATGAAAATTAGTCATTATATGAATGCAAATACTCTCACTACTAGCTGGTCACTAATAAGTGACTCTAAAGAAACTAGGGGGAAGAGATGTAACAGTTATAAAAATTTAAAATGAAAGATTCCCTCCCCCTTGTTTGCTGAAACCTTCTTTCACAAGCTATAAGATAATGGAAGTAAAAACCCAGTTTCTAGTTCCTATGAATTATTTAAAACAATTAAATTCTATCCAACAAAATTATTTATTTATTTAGAAATTTTATTAGTTTGTTCAAATAACTTAGTCTTTATCATACAGAGTTTCTGCTTCAGCATACTAGGTACTTGTATTAAAATGTCTTGACATGTCATTCATGCACAGCAAAATACCAATCCTGCGCCACAAAGTATTTACAAAATTATTTTTGTCTTGGTCTAATACAAATGTGTTTTGCCAGCAAACTAAATTTACCAAGACTATGCATACTTAAAAGCAACACAAAAGTAGAATAGATCTATGTAAAAATTATTGAAAAAAACTATAACAATATTGTAAATTATATCATGTTAAAGATACAGAAAAATGCTTTATAATAGATCTTTTTAAAAATCTGTTTATTACTTTTTATAAACAACAGATATTTAAAAATACTGAAATGTAAGTAGTGTTCAATATATGTAAAAGTTTGCAACAAGATTCCATTACCAATAAAAAATATATAGTCTGTTTTTATAAATTTTATTCTAGTTTTCAAATGAATCGAGGAGTGCATTAAGCTTGCTTACGACTTGCATACGTTCTATTTAAAAGTTTGGTTTCTGCTCTGTCTTTAGTGCAAAAATTACTGTCTGTTCAATTTTAAATGGAACTTTCTTTTTTAAATTAATACCCAGAGAGTTTAACACTCAAGATAGAGATAAATGATGTAAGTAATGCCTTTTTTACATCAGATACTTCTTTTGTTTTGCTATGTTCATTTTAACTAGAAATGAATATTTATAATCTATATATAGAAATAACTGCTGATTTATCTATCTGTTTACATTTAATGTTCATAAAATGTTCTTGTCCTAGTTTCCTTTTCATTGTGACAGCTGATTTGGCAACTACCAGGCTTTTTGCTGGCTAGAATTATAACTATAGATATAATTTTAATAGGCTTTTAAAGCTACATTTATACTGTAGGATCAAAATTGTATTATATTTTTAAAAATATTATTGAATTTGTGTGCCAATGGATGGTAGGTAAATTTTATAAATGGTCTTTATTCTTTTTAAATGGATAATTCTGGTTTCTTTAATCTTTTATATTTTTAATCCTCTTATCAATTATTGAATGATCATAACCATTATTGTGTGCAGTCGTGATAATACCAGGTGGAAGGAGTATAGATTCATCAGCTAAGGAGATGGTTCTATATATAAGGGTGAATCAAATATAAAAATATTTTTCGTTCAGATTGTGTAATACAGAGCAGAGTGGGCAGCTGTGACTACACAGGTTGCGTGGGGATGTCAGGTGGGCAGGCTATTGGCTTCTACAGACCCTTCACTCACAAAGTCTGAGCAACAGGTTCACCTTTCGACTCATAACCAAATTTCTTCCTTATGAAGGCATGAAATCTGCAGTCACTTTGCAGAGATTAACAGCACAGTTCTAGGTGATAAAATGCTGTTAATGCCTTGTGTGTTTTCTTGGTATAAGGAGTTCAAGGAAGGCATCATGGGTTGAAGATGAGAGCCACGATTGTCTCCACGGATGAGTATTAGGGAGCAGAACATGACTTTCTTGAAAGTGACTTATGTTTGAAGGTTCCTGAAATTGCTTCAGGTCGGAATAAGTTGTGGTAGTTGTCAAGCCATCACCACAAAGAACTCTGCTTTTGACTGCAGAGCCAAAGTTGGCACATTTGTAGGTCTATGAGAGGTTCTTAGCAAGGTTTGCAGAAGAAAGGGATGCATTTTGGAATCTCACTGTCACCTGTGACAAAACTTGGGCAAACTACTATATGAATGAGTCAAAACAATCCAGTATGGAGTGGCGAAGGAAGGATGAGGCAGCCTCAGTAACTGTCAAGACTTAGCTGTCAGATGGTAAGGTGCTTACGACTGTATTTTGACGGCATGGCGTCTTGCACATTGATTTTTTTGTTCCAGAGTTGCACTATCAACACAATATATCTTTTGAGTGAGATTAGATTTTGTTGATTGGTCACATCTTTGACCAATGAATGAGAAGTGATTCTTCTCCCTAACAATGATCAGCCCCATACTGCAGTTCTCCTCACTCATGAAAGATTGGAACAAATGAGGACATCACATGACATATTCTCCCTACAGCCCTGACCTATCGCCCTGTGATTTTAATTTTTTGGGCCACTTGAAGAAGCACTAGAAGGTAAGCGTGGAAGGCTTCATGTTCAATTGGCTGATGACACAACCCCCTTCTTTTTAAGACAAGGGCATCAAAAGGCTCCCAGACTAGACTAAATGCATATCTAAAGCAAAAGATTATGTAGATAAGTTTATATTTGATCCACCCTCATAGAGACAAATAAAAAAATAGAATACCTTTTACCTTGAAAATGCATTTCGACAAAATAAATAAAGTTCTGCATACTTTCCATGGCCTTATAATTCAAATATGGAACGGTATGACAAGGCATATAGAAAGGTATAACAAATGTGGTCAGTATCTTTTGTTCTCTTCACTTTCTTCCTTAAGAACTTCATTTCACAACAATTTAGCTTATTTTGTATAAATCATCATTTAAAACCCAGAATTTGATGTTGTGACAGTGTCTGACAGTGCAGGTTCAACATATACTGCCTGACATCTCACACTCTTCAAACCTGCTTGGTACAACAGGGTGAGCATGCAATGGAGAATGAGCACTTGCATTTTAACACTTCTGACTGATTGTTTTAAATAAAATCTCTTTGCATTTATTTAATTTTATTCAATATTTTTTTTTTCTTTCCCTAGTTAAAAATATTAACATACCTATTTTAGAGTTAACTTAAAGCACATATGAGTACATGTTTAAGTGAATAACATATTTTCTTTAGCTTTTTGATTGAAAGCTAAAAAAAATATGTATTAATTTTTAGATACTTTCATTAAACAATGAAGCTTTTAATAACTAGTTTTAAACAGCAGGAATTTTCATAGTGAAATATAGTATAAAAATGAACACAAAAGACAAAATTCTGCCAGAAAAGCAATCATGTATTTACGAAATCAGTTGTAATGACTGCAATATAAAATATATAGGCAAAAAAATGAAAGGAAATATTATCCTGTGGTTTAAGGAACACATGAGAAATGTAAAATATATACAAATGGAGAAATCAGCAATAGCATTAAAAAAAATAAAATAAATAAAAAAAAAAAAAACACCCACATACAAATCCCAAAATGAACCAAAATTTTAAAAGCTCTTCAAAAACCCATAGAATTAACAGTGTGGGAAAATATATTCATAAACACAAACAAGGAAAATTTAGTTAATTTAGATCTTCCAAACAACAATAACATCACTAAATTTGTAAAATCCACAGAGCAACATCTTAATAGCAGACTGGGAAGTAGAACCATGTTGATGATGAAGGCAACAACCTTCAAAACATATTCAAGTAAGCGGAACAAAGTTAGTGAAATGTGAGTGATTTCCTCATAAAGGGTTGCAGTATTGAAGCTTTTGCTGCAAATATATTACAATTCCTATAATGCAATTGGCGCAATGTAATTATGGCTGTTATCCAATATTCAGTGCGCAACAGGTAGCAGTCACATTCCCCCTCCAAATGAGAAACTCCCATTCTTAACACTAACCTCTGCACAGTAGCATCAAGAGGAACGAGCAATTGCCAAACATCTTTTTTTTCAAAGGCAATTTTCTACAAATCTATGAAACATTAAAGAAAAGTGTTTATAACCTTTTTCATAGTTCTCATTGAGATCTCTTTCTGGTTCAGAGGATATTTATACTCTTTCCACCCACTATATTGATAATGGGTTGTAATTTCCTCCTTATTACTTACAACACAAGTGTCGGTGAACCTACAGCTGAGAATAGGGGAAGGGATCTCAAAACATGTCCTGTTCAATAAATAAAGTGAAGTATTGTGTTGTGATTTATCCATGTTCTATTTTATATAATAGTAGTAATTATATTTATGGTATATGTTTCAGATTATGAAGAATAAGTTAATTTATATCATTTGGATCTGCACCTATTTATAGGATCATCCTTATATAATCTTGGATATGAGGTTTCAAAATGCATCACAATAAGAAAACATCTGTAGTCAAAAACTAGTATAATAGTTCACAAACTGGTTAAATTTAATAAAAATCTTTAAATTCATGTTCCATAATTGATATCAAGATTTAAAATTAAATCACAGATATTAGCTTAAATATTTTATGCTCTTAGTGCAAAGTTTTGTTTATTTTATTTTTATCACCTTATCTAGTTTTCAAGGAAACAATTCCACCAATACAAAGAATTTAGAGTTTGTTAAAAAATGATAATGCTTACAAAACCTAAGAAATTTCTTAATCTAAAACATTTTATGCAATTTAAGGACTGAGCAAGCACACAGGAATGCATTAAAATCTAATATCATAGAAAATTAAATATAACAACATCCCAAAATGTATATCATGAACAATTCAGTACTAAACATTTGTTTTTTATAAAAAACGTACAATTCTTTGTCTGTGTAAACTGCTTGTGAAGTTTTAATTTTTAAGCTAATTAACTTATGATTTACAATATTTCAATTTAACTGCCCATTAAAAGCAAACAGCAGGGGTTATCCAATTTGTTAAAATGCATGGAAACCAAGTGCACAAAAATTCTTAAGCTCTCCCTTACAGGAAAGAATGAACAGCTTTTATGCATAAGATGATGCAAAAATACCCACAGTGCTGCCAGAACTAAATCCAAGCCATACAGATTGTAGCTAGTTAGCTAAATAGGTATGATACTTTGAGGACCAGAAGCCTAGGCAGCAAAAATTGCAAAGCAACATAAACTATAATGAACTTTATAATAAAAATGCTTGGGGGAGTGATAAAATTTTAATCATCATTGTGAGAAAATTATATCAGGAGATAGCCCAGTTCTTGAGTTTAAACAATCATATTTTCCTGTACCAAATGAACAGAAAGAAAAAGAGGTCAAAGATAAATTATGGCATTCCTGAAAAAGTTTACATTCTTGCTGTGATACAGTTCCTGCATTAGCAAAGGAAATTAGGTAGGAAAATCCATTACCATGTTCTTTCATTGGAAATTTTAGCTACAAAATTCACAGAGTAAGGAGCCTGGCAAACAATTATAATTACATTTTAAAATTTTGGATGTAGTATCTCTGTTCCACATGTTATCCCAGATAAATAAAAAAAACCTTAGACTGAAACACTATCTCACTCACCAGCTGTTTCTCAGGATTTAAATATGGCAAGTCTAGGAAAATTTGTGCACATGTATAAAGGTTCCTTATACCTTTGTGGAGAGTGTTACCAATATATTGTAATACTTTTTGCAGAAAAAGAAATCTGATACTTTTTAGACAGCAAATGTACAGTGTTTCACAGAAGACTTTTTAAGTAATAATTTAAACTATTCCCCATTAAAAAATAAACAGTTTATGCTTTGTGGGATATAGAAAAAAATATGCTGTATTATAAAAATAATATAGCTCAGTGTGAATAGAAAGATTATGCTCCTCCACTTAGTTTATCTACAGCTTTATAAACGTACGTACAAAAGCATAAATTTTTAAGCTTTTAAAAAAAGACAAGCATTATTGAGTATTAAATTTTAGACAATACCAGCAATCAAACCCCATGTTATTGTTAACATAGAATTTGCCAAATTTCAGAATTTTACAGTATGATGTGTATAACGGTAATAAATCTGGCATCATCTTATTGGGATTATTTAAAAAGAAATATTCTGAGGAAGTCCCCTAAGACAAATCACTTTGCGGTATATTATTTTGGTTAAGCTGCATTTAGAAATTAGTATTTATACTTACTGACAGGTTAACACTTTATGATGACATTTTGTATTTCACATTCTCTTCATATGTGTAATCAGAGACAAAAGAAATACATTATGTTTAATATACAGTTTAAAAGACTTTCATTTTGGGATACTGTTTACACCACAGTCAGTATTTCTATGGTTTTATAATATTATTTAAACTTTTTGTATTGCACAAAATAAAATAAGCTCAATGCTGAAACCTGATACACCAACTTAGTACTGAGAGAGCCTACTCAATAAATTAGTTAACACTCAAAGTGAAGGCTTTTTAAAGCTGTTTCAATAATAAGTAGGCTGCCCTATGTAATTTCCAGAAGTAATCAATCAGCTTCGGTGAAACCAAGGCACAATGGTCAATATCCTATTATAGAATTTACCCTGTGCATGTCATAAAAGTAAGGACACTTAACTTTCACTTTTCCAACCTTCTTCTCAGATTCTTTGTTCAGTATTATTGTTCTGAATTTAAGTCCAGAACACATTGCCTATTTAGGACTTTTATGCCAATTCCACATTTTTGCAAAATGCTAACATAACTGTATTACTGCTGACCCATATATCCAAGCAATACCAGGGCACATTAGGAAAAACTGCATTTTATATCTTGACCTAATGCCTGAACTTTATATAGCAAAGCATTTGTTAATATTGCTAAAAAAACAAAAACAGGTTTTCATTAGGGTTTGATGAGTCATGCACTTTATAAATATAGGTTTAACATAAAGCTTGTTTACTAACAGGTTACAAATAGATGGGCTTGACATCTCTTGGGATGAGTGATGATGAAATAGATTTTGTAGACAGAACAATGCAAGCTGAAAGGCTTAGTAAAAAAATGAGATACCCTCTTTTTGGCAAAAATTTACTAGCTGTATTTTATATAAGTTAAGACCACCTGTTGTTAGTCTGTGTACTACCAGAGTGTACGATATCCTAACTGTAATACACAAAATGCAAATAAAATGCAAGCAGTTAGTTTGCAGCTCTTTGAAACCTTGATTCTAAGTAGACAGCTGCTTATCTATCTATTACATGAGAGAGTAGCTTTAAAATTAATGTTTCCAAACAACATGGCCATAGTAGCTGCTTCTGTAATATATTTTGGGGACCCAACCTCCTTCTGTGATAGTATAGACATCAGCAATACCAAACAAAACACCAAGTTTTTAAATGATCACTCCAATTGTAACTAAAAACTAAATATTTATTATCTGTATGCATTAATAAGCAGACAAATTAAAATAAAGTAACAAGTTTATTATATGTAGTAAACTGAAATAAAATTGAAGTATTTGTTTAGTAATTTAATTATTATATTTTGTTTAAAATGTTTATATACTGAAAACTTATTAAAAATAGTTTATGACATAAAAAAGGACAACTATACATTGAAGACATAAAACAATAAAAACATTATAAGAAATAAAAAACTTAAGAATGACCTATTTTAACGAAAGTATGGCAAATGTCTGCCACTGCAACTCATTTCTTCTGAGTTGGTCAGCTATATTCAGATTCAAAGAGTTGGTTATGTTTCAGTGGACGTTTAATATTCCTTCCTTTCAGGACTCATGTTCTTGGCTTGGTATGCTGACACGAGCATGCAAAACTGTGTGATTAATGGATATACTGTTGTGAGAATTACTCAATGCTGCTGTTGGTGTTCCTTCTTTCAATATTTTAATATGAACTTGTCCACACTAAAAATTAACTATAAAGGTATTGTTATTATCTTTATCCTTTGGAAATATTGGGAGGCCAATTCTTCAGCCCCTAGAAATCATTATCTATGAACATGTCTAATGTTGAAAGTGGATAGATAGTTATCAACAAAGAAATGTATAAACAAGTGAAAGAGAAAGAAAAAATATGAGGGGGGAACAAATCCAGAAAATTGGAAACATCAGAAAAGAAGCTTGGTAGGAATATGATTGTGAAAGTTGTTTCTGTTAGAGTTTTTATCAACATCCAATACTGCAAAATGAAATAGTGTGGCTATAAATATTTTGCAGAAATTACCAGAAAGAACTATTTTACAAATTAGAGGATCATAAACTTTAAAATGTCTAACTCCATTAACTTAAAACAAAGGGAAACCAAATTTTTTCTAGCAACTTCAAAAAAGCAAGTGTTCTAAGTTCTAGAGTTGGCATAAAGCAGTGTCTGGTTCAGATACAATGATGTAAGCTCTTATGTGCCGAGTTTGCAGAAAGGTAACAGAAAGGCACCTAAATTAGCAACCAGCATGGACTTGAAGCACCCCATTGAAAATGCTGAGCTACATGACCTACTGTGAATGTTAATGTATGTGTCCCAGTTCTTTATAGCTTCTATTTAAATTTGAAGTCAGATATTGGATGTGAAGAAGACAATGAATTTGATCTTGTTTGAGTGTGATAAAAAGTTTATTCTTTTGTGTTGTAAAATAGTGACATTTTCTTATAATAAAATCTACAAGCAGAAACTTCATTATCTGCCTCTTGATAAATCGATCATCAGTCTTCATGCCTTTCATAAATAATTGTGAAAACCTGCTAAATTTATATCTGTGTGTGGGATTTTGCTCAAGGTTACTGCATAATAGTACACTCAGAAAGCATGTACAACTACCTCCTTTTTTAATTCTTAATAAAGTAACCTTGAAGCTTGAAAGATGATTCTTCACTTTGTTCTGGAATTATGGGTCACAATGCTTTCATCATCAATAGGAGAAAATGTAAGTTTTGGAGATAAAAACAAAAGTGAAAATTATAGAAAGGTTTAACAGTGATGAAACCATGGTTAGCTAAGCTAATGAATGTGTATTGGTGTCATAAAAGTATAGCACATGATTAAAAACAAAAAAAATCTAGTGCGGTTTGTTCAGTTTCCATGGACTATAGAAAAGAAAATGCATATAGCAATCTAGATTTAAGACACTGGATGATGCCTTTTGTAAGTGTTTCAGCAGAAATGGAGAGAAGATATTCAAATAACTGGATATAGGCTAATGAAACAAGCCAACTTTTTTAAGAACAACTTCATATTACTAAATCATTTTCTGCATCTACTGGCTGGTAACAGTGTTTCAAAATCTTGTCATGGCATTCGCAAATTGCTAACCTTGTGTGATACTACAATTGCAAGTGACATTGATGGAGTGATAGTGGTGAAGAAGAGATAGAATCACATGTTCCCTCTTGAATCAGCAGAGACCCTTGTACAGTTTTTGGAGCAAGAAGTGGACATTTCATTCTATGACATTTAATTAATTAGTTAGTACTCATGTTCCTGTTTTAGAAAATGGGTGCCTCCTGTGAGAAAGGTTTCAATTATGAAGGAGAATTTCAAGTACATTTATTTCCCAAAAGAGGAATGGGTGGTAAGCCCATCACTTCCAAAATGATCTGACAGGGAGCTAAGGTATTCCTTGGGTGTTAAATGGCACCAAGGACTTCTTTTTTGAGATATGGAGGACTTATGCTTGATATTTTTATGCCCTGAAAAATCTATTGACAATGGCTGGGTTTGAACTTGTGAGTTTTGGGTCCAGAGAAGAATGCTCTAATCCTGGATTGCAGAATTCAATGGACCTTTTTTTACCTCATAGAATCACAATAGATATTAGAAGTGCAGTTCAGAAAAAAGTGACAAACTTGTACAAATGGACTTTCCCATTCAATAGGATGGATAATTGGGGTTTTAATATTAATGTTCCACATTTGTAGAGAGCTACTTCAATCCTAACTAATAAAATACTTTATTTTAGCGATTCTTTTTTTTTTTTTATTTGAAGTTGCATGGACTCTAATTAAAAAACTAAATAACTCAAAAACATTCTTTTGAGGCATATCCCATTATTTCCCCTAGCCTTTCAATTTTCTGGTTTATTCTATTGCTGATAAGCTTAACTATAGGCTGGGAGCTAGAGAGATGGCTAGCGATGTATATGGGGGAGAAAAAATAAAACATTACGCACCGCAGGTGTGTCATTTATGAAAATACTTAAGATTTGGTTTATTCTCATTGTATTAACGAAAGCAGAATATTAATAGCTGTATTGTCAGCACATCCTCTGTCTAGCCTGACCAGCCATCTCTCCAGCTTCCAGCAATAGTTTAAGCAACACCTACACTGTGTGCTGTAAGAAGAGAAATATTTCTTAAACATTTTCTCAGTCATTAAAAGTAAATATGCAAGATGCTACTATTAAAGGAATTATTTTGACATTTCCTTTTTTTTTATCAAGGTTTATGTATTTTATAATTATTTTATTAAAAAAAACCAAAGAAATTGTTCCAATGAAATTTGCATGCAACAAAAACAAAATATTTCATTTAGCACACTTTAAAGAAAAAGAATAGTAATCCTAAGAAATATTCTAGGTTAATGTTATATAATGAAGTAATTCCTATTCATAATGGATATTTATAAATCATCGTCTGCTAAAGTAAACATTATTTGATTTAAATTAAATTTGTGTGTAAGGTATTTTTAATTGCCAAACAATATATTTTAATTGTTACTGTTGACAAGAATTATAATGGAACTGGTTCTAAACAGGCAATGTGTTCATGTGGACTTATTTGACCACACCTTCCTCCACATTTAGTGTTAAACAATTAATAATAAGTACTCATAGCAGAAGTAAATGTATACTGTATCAGTTATGTTACATATATTTATATAAATGCTGATGGAAGATTACTGAATAATGAGATAAGCAACTGCCAAGATACTATACTTATGAAGCTGTTGACAATGGAGTGGCAATATAACCTAAACTTAGGTATTCATTTTTTACATTGTACATTATTTACATTTTTTACATTGTAAAAAATGAATACCTAAGTTTAGGTTAAACTGCCAAGATGCCTCAGTAATGAGGGTTTTTACATTGCAGGATCTCCATAGTAAACTTAGCTTTATCTGTAATTCAAATGTTTCATTTAAAAATGCACAAACCTTACAGGATGATACTAAGGTTGAACATTATATATTGCTCTAATATAGCAGATCCTGGAATGTAATCTCCACAGTAACCCAATCTATTGATTACTCTGTCAAATTAAGTGGAATATCCTTCCTTCTAACTTTAATGAAAGTGTTGGGAAGATTCAACAAATTGGGAAAAACAAGTTTCATGCTGTTATCAAACATTTGCATGTGAAAGGTTTAATGCCAAAATGAATTCATGAAGGTTTTGATAATGTATTTGGGTATGATGCTCCATCATACCAAATAATAAAGAATTTGTCTCAGGAGTTTACATAAGGTAGGGCAACTTGCTAACTAGCAAAAGATGTGGGTCTGCCACAAACTGTGTGTAGTCAGGAAAAAGTTTACTGATGTGACCTAATCATAAACAATTGTCGATTAGCTACTGATTCTAAACTTGACAGAAGTTAGAGGTGAATTGGATTGATTATACACATAAAGAGGTTGGTATTAGGTGACACTATATTTCATTAACTGAAGTGAAGTATAGTATCATGTAATATCAAGCTCTTTATGTGTATAGCTACTAGAAGTTTAGCAGAGATAACAGCTTTTTAAATAGTTCAATTGAAACCATAACCAGTGATAGCTGGAACTTCATAAGGTGTCAGCAAAATGCATATTATTCTTATTTACCCACAATAGTAGATAATAGTATTTTAATACATCAGCCCTCATTAAAGAATGGTATTGAATTCTGGCATAGAGTCAACTACCCAAGGTAAATTGGTGAGGAATCTGCCACAGCATATATCTTGATAAGAATGCAAAATCATTACTGTTTAGTAGCTTCCTGTGAGAAGAACAAGTTTTATAGCCAGGGCAGAAAAATATATAGATTTTTCTATGGTACTTTGGAAATACAAAATAAAAAATATCAATTAGGCAAGCATAAAAAAAAGTATGCGATTCCAGTGATAATATTGGTAGATCATATTTCAGGATGTCATGTTGGGAAGCACGGAAAACCGCTAGGTCTTCTGTGAATATGTAGAATAAGTCTAAAAAATCTGAGTTCAGAGTTCTAGCAAAACATTATCTAGACAAATGTACTAAGACAGTGAAAATTTTCAAAAAATTTTATTGATAAGAACCATGCAGAAGCTTTCATCAGATGTTAACCCCATTCTGTTTCCAAGAAGTATACTGATTCTATAAAAAATTAAAATTAATATATTTTATCTTTTCCAAGTTTTTCCCTGCAAAAATATTAATTTGTTTCATTATACAGCAGCCATCAAGCCACATAAAATGAACACAATGTTCAGCATTGTTCTTAAATGTTTAGTCAGCTCACATTTTATTCCTCATATTTTGTGTGTTCTAGTAGCATTTACGTTTTTTACACACACAAAATAATAATAATAATAATAATAATAATAATAATAATAAATAAACTAAAGAAGGCAGGCTGAGTCTACCATTAATGTTGCCACAAGAGATATTCACTCTTTCAGACAAGTTGGCTCTGTTTAACTACAATTTAAAAAGTTTTTTGGATCAGTTGATGAAATATCATCACTTTGGTCCTGAATCTAAACTTCAAAGCATAGAACAGTGAGTAATATGAGGATCTTTTCCCACTTTGGAAATTTAGAATCCATTCCTCTGCAGGCAAGATTATGGCTATTATTTTTTTGTATGCTGAGGGAATTTTAATGATTATTTGGTAAATGGTCACATAATCACAAACTAGTATCTATTATGCACTATTAATTATTAAATATAGTGATTGCACTAAAGAGAAAAAATGAGGAAAATTGCTACATTGAGTTCATCAGTCCAATACTCTAGTGTGCAAGAGTCTTATTTCCTTGCAATTCATGATGCTGATTTGAAGTAATGGCACTTTCACAATGCTGCAAACCTCGTTCCAAATGATGTTTTTATTTATTTCCAAAATTGAAAGAAAATATTCTAGAAAAAAAATTGGGGTGATTATGCCATATTTCAGCAGTTCAGAAATTTTTCTGTAATCATGACATTCAGTTTTTTTAAGAAAGTATTCTATGGTGGAACATAGATTGAATACACATGTTCAAATACAATGTGATTAAGTTTAAAAATAATTTTGTTTTATATGTTAGAGGCAATAAATATTGCATAACCCATGTAAAAGATATAATCTTTAAGGACAAGACGATGTCAGCTTTTAGGTGAACTGACAATAGACTGCAATTAATATTCCTGTAGCATTATTTCTGCAAACATAAATATGAGGTCCCAATTACTTTTCAGAATTCTGTTCTTACCATGGCACTATCTATTTACAAGGGTAGTAAAATCCATACCCATATGAACTTTTTGGAAGAGAATTTGAAATCTTGGTAGATGGTTAGAAGTACCTAGGAATATGGCAAGGTATTGTACAATTGAAGTTTTTCACAAAAATGTATGCTTTTACCTTCCTGTCTTTTTAAAGCAACTTGCAAAACAATGCTCATCAGATCAATATAATAAATCCATTATAAAAATTATACATAATTTACTCCCTGCCAATAAAACTGAGACTTAGCAACTTCAACATAGGAAGTAATCAACATGGTGATTGTTTCATTATTGTCTCTACCAAAAACTTTCAGTCAGAAAAGGTTAAAAACTAAAATAAAAAAATATGCAAAAAGTAGATGAGAACTTAGTTCCTCTTATTTTTTTTTCCAAACAAGGAATGTGAGTATGATAAAGTGATTACACATAAAAATTCTAATAATTTAAAACTACTAAGTTCTATCATTAGCATCCAATGACACTGCTTTTCTGAATTATTTGTCTTTGTGTAAATATCTGCAACCAAGTCTCAGCAGGTATTCCTCCATCACCATTTTATATATGTATATAAAATATATAATACACATACACATGCACGCATACACACACAAACACACATATTCACATACTGATATCACATAATCATACCAACAATATACAAAACACTTTTCATAAACATTTTTACAAATTGACTCTAGTAGTATTTATATACCCAAAAAAAAAAAAAAAACAAGAACCAATGTGGTCCATTCCTAGAAGCCAAACTTCTGGAAAATGTATCTCCTAAGATTCTGCTCATATCTCAGTTACACATCATGAGATTCACTGTCCAATGGGAAGTTTAAATCCCAGACTCTGCTATCCCTTCGTCATCTGCAACAGATATAATGGTGTTCATTTTGAAATTAATTTCTCTTTATTTGATTGTGTGTGAAAAAAATGTATTATAAATAACAAACATAAATATTTAAACTGCACTTGGAAGCATAGACAATGGAGTGGTAATATATACTATTATAACTTATTGAATACATTCACATTAATTCCTACTTATACAACATTAGGACATGCTTGGGGAGCAATTGCTCTCATCATCAGCTGTTGACCAACTAATCAGTATGTTTTTCAGTAGAATAGTCAAAATGGCTGATGATGGAAGGGATTGTCCTTGAAATATATCTTAATATTGTATAAGTAATTGGAGTTGTGTGAACATAATAAATAAATTCTAATACATTTTAATAGAACAAGCATAAAAATTAAAAGCTTTATGATTAATTTACACAGTAAATATATTGCTAAAATTAGAAACTGGAAAGAAAAAGAAAAAGGTCAAAGCAATAAAAGCAGCTCAATTTAAAGAAGAGCAGTTCTTTTACAAAAACTTTTTGACTTCTTATTGTTGCTTCTACAATGCTCAATTGTGCAAAACGATCTGCCTATGACTGCTGAAGATGATAGTGAAGCTCTTTTTACATTTGCAACATGCATAACTGTAACAGAAATACATGCACTATGTCCCATTTAAATATTAATGAAAAAGATCACATAAATGAGTAATAAATATATCCTAAATTTAATAATGTTAATAGTCATATAGGGTTTTCATTTCAAAAACTTGCCAGTCTGAATAACAAATTATTTAAAATATAAGTATCATCAAGCCATCTGTGCAGCCTTTCTGGGAAGAGATACTGTAGTTATCTTCCTATTTCTTCCTGCAATGGTGGAGCAATGGTGGAATGAAAAGAAGAGGAAACTGGAATATCAGAGAATATCAGGCACTGCTTTATCAGCCACAAATTCCACTTACCCAAGCACTTGGTGGGAGGCAAACCGTCTAACCATTCATTCAAGATGTTTGCTGCCTTAAAAACTATGTTGATTATATTTTTAGTTTTTTAAGAAACAGCATATTTGAAAGATATTTATCTTCCTTATTAATGATACAAAGGACTGATTTCATGCCAACATTTCCTATGCAGAACTTGTGTATGGCCTTCATTAAAAGGGTAAGAACCAAGTTTCTTTACATTCCTTCTTTCCCCAAACAAATTTCACAAGCTGTAATAATTAAATGATACAATTGTATAATTATTCAAATGTTTTTATAGATTTAAACATTGAGCCGCTTTTATTTCCTTCACTTATAATCACCGCCACGGGTGACTGAGGTCGTTAAGGTGTGGACTTGTGAGCGGGAGGTCTGGGGTTCGAATCCCACCAGTACCGTCCTCCTGGACTGAGGTTTTTTCCAGGTTTTCCTCAGTCCTCATAACTGGCAAATGCCAGGCATGTACTCTAAACTTAGGCCTGGAACATTTCTTTCCTTAAAAATATCCTTTCCCAATATATCATTTCATGTATCACCAATGTTCACCGCCTGTGGTGCCTCAGTAGTAAAAATGGGCATTAAACACCATTAAAAAAAAATCACTTATAATTCTTTGCATAGTCTGAAGTCCCATACAGCATGTGGCTGCTATTTTCTCCTGAGGTATATCAACATTACACCCCTCCTCTTCTATAACATACCTTGTCTGCTAACACACGTTTGCAAAGTATTAATACACTTTACACATTATTTTTCTGGCTTGCCTATGTAATCCTTATCACTTATTTTTTTATCAATATTGTATAAAGTACTCAAACAAAAACATTAGCAGCACTTAAAATGATGCTATAGGTGGAAGAGATAAAAAAGCTATGTAGAACATACATAGGTTTACTGTGCATCCTTTTCTTGCCTTTCTAGCTGACCAACGCTATCAGGCAGATAATTTTAAATTGATGAAATGGTTACAAACAACAAAATTTCTTAACATTTGCAATGAGTAGCTACTTTAGACTCACTCTGTATATATAGAGATTAAAGTAATACATAAAATACTCTTGGTGAATGTTTAAATTGGAAGCAGCTCTCTCACTCTGTTTAAAAAAATGTATAACTTTAAATCCCATGTTTAAATCTTAATTAAGGAGAGAATGTAATCAAGTGAACAGCTTACTAAGAACACCAATATTCCAATTATGTGCAATGGTGCAGTCAAAACTGGATTAAATACAGGATATTCCAAATGTTAAAGATAATGTTTGGCTCTTTATATTAAAATCACATCAAAATAAACTAACTGCTTCAATGTAAACCCTAGTAACAAAGTTCATGAATCAATATCATCTTTTTTGCTCCTCATTCTGTTGCATGCACACATCCAAATACAAATAGATGCATTTACACTCTTGTATAGTTTAGAATAAATGTCTCAATCAGCACTGTCCCAGGTGGTGCACTTTCACACCATTTTATTCATGCATACTTTATGTAAATTAATTTAAAGTTTGAGTTATATTCATTTGTTGGGCTTTAGTTATAAAACTTGTTTGCTCATGTAGGGTTATGTATCCCCTAATATATACTATGCAGCAGATGGCATCCATACTTCAACTGCACTTCCTAAAATGTATATACAATTGTGCTACTGGGATCACTTGAATGTAAACTACGAGGCGTTGTAAACTTGTAGGGTCATACTCATAGATGTTATAGTATATACCAACTAATAACTTCCAGTAGATTAACAATAGATTAATGTTTTTTGTATTCTTAAATTGGAGCTTGCCATAATGTGGCTTAAAATTTAATCTCACCGAGGGGGGTAGATTAAAAGCAGATTATATTTGTAAAAAGGGTGACCACAAAGTTATGAATACGGCTTTTGTGTGTAGAATTAGTGAAATGAGATACTGGAGAAAAACATATTTGCTGAGTTGGACATAATTAGGAAGTACAATATTATATTTTCAGGAAGTTAGGTTTACCAAAGAAAATGCAAAGAGATTGTTAGGGCTAGTTCATCCTAATCTATATTCAATAAAGATAACTGTGGTTGTATATTTTTATTGAGTTGCAAATACAAACATATGCTTAAGGTTTAACTCAAGATATTATTGCCAATCTACATGGTAGCATACTAGGTCTATCTGTAGATCTTACTAAAGCCTTCAATTAGGTGGACATGACATCTTGAGGCTTATGATGTTAAGAGATATTGTAAATTAATGATTTGCTACATATCTTAAATTTAGAACCCAATTTGTAGAATTAGATGAAATGCAATCTGCTCCACTATAGACCTAGTATGGTGTACCACAAGGCTGAATATTGGAATGAATTTTACTCATAATCTATATATGATCTCCCAGCATCAATTTCACCTACAAATATGGTTCTGTTTGCTGATGATGCCAATCTTATATTTAGGAATCCAAGTAAAGTCACTTTGCAACCCATATCAGTGATGCAATGCAAAATTTAAAAAATTGGATAACATCTAATCTAAAGTTATTAATAAATGCTGACAAGACTAACTCATAAAATATTAACCAATATAATATGCTAACAACTTATAAAGTATAGAAATTAAAGAAATAACTATAAAAAACTTTAGTAGCACAATATTTTAAGGTGTTGTAATTGACTCAGACTTATCTAGAAATGAATGCATTTTACCTTATTTAATAAATTAAGTCATATCTTGAGTAAGTAAGAGCTGTCTAAAGATATTTTGAGAACAGTACATTTTGGTTATGTATATTCCACATTAATTTATGGTATACCCTTTTGGGGAGCTGCAAGTTTATTATCCTTTAAATGGCACAAGAAAATATTAAGAATGTTGAACCAATTACTCTCTCCTGCTCTCAGTAAACCAATTTTTAAGGAATTAAATGCTCTAATATTACGTTCTATTTATATATGTGAAACTCTTATCATTTGTTCATAGCAATAAACAGCTTTTATTCGAATAATAAAAATTATTATATGCATTACATTTAATCAACATTTACAGCAAAAAGATCACTTATATGTCACATAAAGGTGCAATTTTGTATAATAAATTACTAAACTCATTGGAAAACACTTAAACTCAAATTTTAAAAAATGTGTTAAAAGCTTTTTGTTAGAACATAATTTTTATACTGTAGGAATTCTTGGAAACTAAATTATAAGTTAGAAACAAAACTAGAGAGAAACTGTGAGTTTGCACATGTGCAGAAGCAAGCTTTAGCACTGTGTAACACTGCTTATAACATAGTCCATGGTTTAACTTAGTCCTGGATTATTTAACACGAATTTTAATCCGTCTTAAGTCAAGGTTAATTTAATTCCGAGAGAGTCTAGTTTAACATGTAATATGACTACAGTCTGTATGAATTAAGTTTTAATAACTGTGTTGCTATATGTGCAGAAATCCTTCTTTCAAACTTGTAACATTCATTTTAGGACTCATTTTGTTGCTAAATATTCAACATCTGCACCAATTTTGTCTGTTTTTTTTTTTTCTTCTTTATAAAAAATTGCATTTTTGTTCATGATTTTTGTAATGCAGTTTTAGAGTGTGGTAACTAATGAGTGGATTTGTAAATTTTTAAATGCTAATAGCATTTATACATAAAAATGTGTTTGTATAGAGCAGGGGTAGTCAACCTGTAGCTCATGTGTCACATGTGAACTATCATGCAAGAGTCTATGGCCTGTCAACCTTCACCTGGACACAAAATTTTACTTAAGTTGCAAATTACAGAATAGCAGCATTCCATGAGTAAGCAGAAATCCCAATAATCCATATAAAAAGAACCAGGCCACATTTGGAAACCATAATAATTTACCAGATACAGTTGCTTTCTAATGACTTGAAAAATTTGAGTCACGACCAGAATTTGAACCATGGATTCTCAGCCAGGTTGATGCTCTAACCCATTGAAATACCATGTCCTCCTCCAAGCACAGAATCAAACTTCTCTCATCTGATTCCATATACTCCCAAAACCTACCTAAGGTTTCTCTACTGAGACAGATTAGAAAGAGACTCATACTTATGACCCAGGCTTCTTGTTCAACTACCAACTATATAAGGATTAATTTATGTACGGAAGCAGTTCTTGCACTCTAGTTGTGTGTAGGACATAATTTTGAAATGAAGAATCAGACTTGAAACCTTATGTAAGTCCTCTGGGTAAAAATATAAAATGAGAGATTCACGGTTCCATGCTTGGAGAACATAGCAGCTCAGTTCGTTAGAGCATCAAGATCCGTGGATCAAATTCCGGCCTGCCAAATTTTTTGAAGTCTGATTCTTTATTTTCAAATTATGTCCTACACACAGTTAGGATAATTTCCATCAATAATAACAAGGTCAGAAGATACTGCACTGGGCTGACTAAAGAGTACCAGTGTACACAAAAGATACGATGACCATAAGTTGCCAATGCATTTGTTACTGCCAAGCAATGTCATTTTCACAATAGCTTTCTAATATGCCCTGTCTGTGTATGAATCGCACATTAAAGAGATGCTATATAGTGTTTTTCCATCACCAGTATTTAAATTGTCTTTATTGTCCTTACCAACTTATTTATTCACGCACTAAAATAAACAGTGGGTTTATTCACAGCACTAAACATTTTTATTCACTCCTAAAATTACACTTAAATTAATGATACTTAAAGGGGAATAAGTGCACTTTTGGGGTAATATGTATTTATACAAAGATGAACTGATTACTTAGCATCTTTCACTTTAAATAAAACCTCTTCAGGAATAATTATTTAGTTTATATATATGAGTATAGCTTATTCTAAAAAAAGTCAGCCTAAATTTAGGATGTAGATTTTGTCAGAAATTACATACATTATGTACATTTGATGACAATGTCTCTCTTCATATTTAAAAAATTTAACTCTGGTGCAGAATTGTCAGAGATGATTAATTTTTTACATAGTTTACATTAATGTTCCATTAGAAAAATGCAAAAATACCTATTAATGGTTACTTAAATTATTTACATCTAGAACATTTACAAAATGGCAACTTAAAGCATTCACATTTAGTATATTTATCAAACAGCAATGGAGAAAATTAGTGCACTTATTTTTGATTCCATAAAATCTTCCTCTGTATAGAATGTATGAGTGATAAGGTATCCTTTTAATGCTAACCTGAGTTTGTTTTTATTAGTATGCAGTTCCTTTTTACATGATTGAAATTAATGAAATAGTGCTATATCACTGTAGTAAATACCTTTTTGGAGTGCCTGCAACTTTTTACTTAGTTTGTATTAAATCCCACCTGTATCTTGTTTCTTTTTGAGCTTTTTATGAATATTTCTAAGTTGTCTACTGCAAATAAAAGTGCAACTAGAACATAATGGCTAGTTAATGGTAAAATTTCAAATGTTTTGAATGGTAGTTTACAATGAGTTGATATTTTTGCCCCTGCCATTATCTTACCCTTTTTTGTTTAAAAAATATGTTTTTAACATTCGCTGAATTTTACCAAAACATTATTCCATTAAGAAATGGAAGCAAGCATACTTTGGGATGCTCTTATTTGTAAAATGAATTAATGATCTGATTGCAAAACATGCCAAGCTCAGTTTTGGTGAATGTATTCAATATGATCTTTCCAATTCATAATATGATCAATCATATGACCAAAAAACTTTGTTATTTATTCAACAATTACATCGCTTTCATATTATATCCTTAGGTCTATAACATTATTTATTTTTGTTTGAAAATTAATGTCTTTAGTTTTTTCAAAGTTTATAGGAATGTTGTTACTGTCAATCCAGTTATTTAGTGTACTGAACATATCACTGGATAAATCTGGGAGGCAACTAATTTTGTGTTTTTTAATGAGAATACTAGTACCATCTGCAAAAAAAAAAATTGGATGAACATGTTTGTTTATTACCAAGGGAAGATCTTTGCTATATAGTAAAAACAACAATGGACCCAAAATACTACCATAAGGAACAGTGTGCATTGCTACTGACCATTCTAAGTGTGCATTGCAATTATCTGAAGAATTTATCATAACTTTTTGCTTTCTGTTTGATATTTATGTTGCAATACATTGATAAATTTGCCATTATAGGTTAATTTTGTTAGAAGCATGTTATGATTTAAATGCCAAAAGTTTTTGACAAATCACAGAATATTCCTAGTGTTCACAAATATTCCTAGTGTATTATATTTATTAAAAAGAAAGTTGAGAACTTGACAGTGGCAACACTGATTGACATTAATTACTTAAATGTAAATTGGAACTTGCACAGTGAAGCCAATCAAATTAATTGATATCATTGTATGATTCAGTTGAACTACAAGAGCTTTAAGAGTGTGTAGTTCAACTGAATCATACAATGATATCAATTAACTGATTGACATGTTTTTTTTCCTAAATTCAAACTGATACCTTGTTAAAATATTATTTTTATCTACATGATGATATATTCTTTTGAACAATAGTTTTTCAAATACTTTGGAGAAAGCTATTGGTAAAGATACTGATCTGTAGTTTGATATTAGTGATTTTTGCCCTTTCTTATATAATGGTTTAACAATAATATATTAACCTATCTAGAAATATCCCTGTTAAAAAGGAGAAGTTATATTGGGTCTTTCTTGCACTGTTTCTTTATCAGTGAATTTTCTGCTACCTGAATTAAATATTCATTAAATTAGGTTGTAATTTTGTGGTAATTTGACTTACTGTAATTTATTTTATTTCATTTTGTGAGGGATATTTACCAGCCTCTTTTGTTTTATAATATTCCAGATGGTCTTGGCTTTATTATATGAGGACTGTAATTTACATTGCTTACATATCCATACACAAATAAAGTTGTTTCAGTCCTATCTCCATAACAACCAACACTATTGTCATCGATAATACTTTACTTTTGTTTAAGGAATGAAAAAATACTGTACGTCACACAAATTACTGCTGAGGCATAGCTAAACTTTATACTTATGAATAAAATTCTAATCTACTCTTATAACATAATTAACTATATTTCTAATTTTTCTATATTACACGTATTAAATAAATGAATTAAAACATTTTTAAATTGTTATGTGAATCTGCTACAGTCACTTATGAAATACAGTAAATTTTCATTATTACTGGTTACTGTAAACATTTGTCATGTTACTTGATAAATGTACGCAAAAGAAAGGATATATAAGTAAAAGGAGCACAGTAATTGTATAAAATATAGTGAACTTTTGTAACAGTGATGTCAAATATTAACATTTTAAAAAAACTGAGTCGAGATTGTAACATACACATCACTAAAATTCAATAAAAGGAGATTACTGTTAGGAGCCATTGCTCCTACGTCAGTTCCTGGTCAACTGCCGGTCTCACTGTTCATGGTAGATTGATTTGCCTCTGTGGAGGTTTAATGAGCTTTTGTATTAGTACATCACTTGGCAGGATTTCGAAATTAAAAACTTTCTCCTTATTCTTCCAAAGTTGAATTTTAGTGGTGTGTATGTTACAATCTCAACTCAATTTTTATAAAATGTTAAAAGGAGCACAACTACATGACACCTATAAGTGTTGCCAAATTAACTAAAATAAAAAAAATGATGTCCTAATTACCTATTCCTTTGGGCAGATACTAGTGCAATAACATCACTCAGGGGGAGAACATGTAAAATAACATGAGCAATGGTACATTTCCAACTTTCTCCAAGGGTGAATAGCAATTGTTAACAATTTCCTTGAAAAGTGATAAATAACCATATTTCCAACATTAATCTGTCTGGATAGTGTTCATCTATTGTTCACAAAACTTTCACTATAACTAAGTTCATAATATTTTTGCTAGCATTTCAGCAGTCATTCGTATTTTTTAAATTTGGGCCATGGCCCAAAAATGTTGGCAACCCTATCCTTTAGAGTTAACTGTCTACCCATCTTAGCAAATTAATGTATATTGCCACGAAACTGGCAGGAAACAAATTTGGAAAGCGATGACAAAGGCGCAAAGTGGAATTGAAGCATGAGTGCCATTGCTTGCAATGCCCTAGTAGCCAAGATTATTATTATTGTTTAAAGGGTGCAAAACTACTAAGGCCATTAGCTCAGTAGCCAAGATGAAAATACCTGGTGTATTGAGAAAGTTTATAAACAAAGCCCTATATTATTATACAAATGTATTCTACAGAATACCAAAATCAATGTTTCAAATTCACCAATACAATAATAAAGCAATGCTTAAGCAAAAAGCTGGTGTTATAACAAATGTGTTTTTTTGCCTGCTGCTACTTTCAATTTTGCAGCTTTACCTTTTAGTATACAAATTTCACCAAAACCCTACAAATGTAAACGGTATTAGCCTTAAGCAAAAGCAGTAAAATAGAAGCAGGTTGATTGGTACAAATTGCCAAATTAATTAAAATGCATTAGGTACAAAAGCTATAGCAATAGCAGGAATGATGTGAACATTATGGCTTGATTTAACATAATAGTAAGCTATGAAATTTTATTGCAAATTCATAATAAGAATGCCAAATGTGAAGTTGTTAATTATGCAAATTATTATGAAATGAGACTATATGTTTCACTTATTCACGAGAGTGCTCATTTTGATAATAATTATGAAACTTAAGAATGATTACTCTTCAAGGAGAGAATGAAACTGTAACATGCATTTTTTCACATAGGTCTTAAAAGTTAAGAAATCTAAAGAAGCTAAATATAGAACTTTAGTGACATTAGTAAGCAATAAGGCAGAAGCCATTTCCATTGCCGTTTTAACAGGAAAAGAATAAAAGCTCCATCCAAAGACAGAAGTGTTAATTACCAAAGACCCAATCACCAATTGCAGATAGCAGCACATGTTTTGGAACCTCTGCTTCAGGCTTCGGCGTTTCTGCTCAACTTCACCTTGTGTGACTGCAGTCTGCCAGTGCTTCTTCCCTATAGTAAATATAATTTTGCATGGAATATACAGCTAATCAGTTACAACACACATAATTTTACATTCTTCCGAGTGAAGGGAATGATCAGATACACAAAAAAGTATATCTTTTTCTCTTTAGGTATGAAGAAAACAGAGAAGTGACATGCTGGAGTTTTGAGAGTTCATAGCTGTTGTGGGAATTCAGAAAAATCTGTCACAAATAAATGTAAATGAACTTAAATTATATTTGCTTTCTAATTTTTGTTTCAATACTGATATTTGGGTCACTAGATAAATTTTGAAACAAGAGGATCTGGATACCACTGGACTAGCAAATGCAAATTACCTATACTTGAATAATACAAGGGTAAATCAAATATAAAAAGCTGAATTATAATTTTTCTGCATCTGTATAGTATGAAGTCAGACATTGCTTTTAGATGTTACATATCGAGGTTCCAGGAGTAGGGGGAAAACTGGTTTGTCTCGGACAGTCATTTTCTTGTCAATTCATCATGTCCAAGGCAAGAGGTACACTCATCGTTGTGCCATGCATTATTATTAATATTATTATTATTACATTTTGGAGCAGGAGGGCATAAAATCAGTCAAATTTAGCAAAAATTAAATGCACAATTTGGGGATAAGACCCGTCTAAAACACAAATGTATCAGTGGCACAAAAGTTTCAGAAACACAAGAAAATATGGATAATTAGCCATCAAAATCAACCTCAGATGAGCAAATGGAAATAAACATTTGAGCCAATCAGAACCTAATTGAGTGTGACTGATGTCTGATGAGTTCTGAAATTATTTCTGAGGTTAGAATAAGTTATTCATCATTTTAGATCACTTTGATTACTGAAAAGAGTCAGCAAATTGAATTTTCACTGAGGATCAAAAGACTGAATGTATGGGAGTGCAGTCTTAATACCAGAATCAAGGAGGTATGTTTCTGCACCAAATTGTAATCTGCAATGAAACATGGTATACCACTGTACTGAATTGGAGTGAGCATGAAGTGAAGAAAAAGAAGGGATATGCTCCTGTGAAAGAAAAATTTGCCTGTCAACTGAGAAGTTCCCTTGACAGTTTTCTGGGACTTCCAAGGCATTTTGTTCCTAAATTTTTTTCATGAATTTCTAAGAGCCAATGCAGCTAGAAAAATGATATGTATCCCATTTTATTTAATTTGATTTTAATAAACACACACAAAATTGTTTATATTTGATTCATCCTTATATTAACATAACATAAATCTTTTCAATCATTATTGTCTGTGCAGTTAAGTTGCAAGGTGAGCATGTTAAGGTGTTTATAGGAATACTTTGAGATTACAGCTGAATATTTTCCAGACAAACCTTACAAATCTGAATATTTTGAAGAGCTAACATCCTTATTTAAACTATGAAATGCAATTTCAAGTTATGATTTTGTAAGACTTTAAAAGTGAGTTAAATGAGACAGTCTCTCGAGCATCTAAAAATGTATTTAAGATGAATGCCCCACAGTTTAAATGACAGGCAGAAACTCTGCAGTCAAATGGTGACAAGAAATGTTTCCAGGATTCAATACTGGAGAATCTCAGCAAATATACCAGATATTGTCATGGGAGAAGAAACTTGGATCTGCTAGTCTTCCACAATGATTAGCCATCCATAAATGTCAAAAGCACAAAATGGTCACCATTTTTTTCCTATATATCAGCTGGCAACCATTGTTATAGAAATCAGACTGTAAAGTGTTATACTGAAGTCTGCCTTCTTATGATAGTCAATAATTCGGCACACAAGCATTATGTTGCACTATAACAATGCTTCTGCTCACATTGCCAACACCATATGATATTTTTAGAGAGCACAAAAGCACAACTGTTGATATGTTGTAACATGCAAAAGCTAAGAGCATGATTATTTTGGAAAATAAGCAAATTACAGCCTATGAATGAAACATTTATTAACCCTTGATGTGATTAAATACAGTTATGAAAATTATTCATGAAAGATCCATAACTTCAGTGTTACACAAAGGACTGATTCAATACAATTATGGAAATTACTCAGGAAAAATCCATAATTTCAGTATTACACAATGAAGGCTTCAGCTGGTAATAAAGTTACCAACAATTTCCTGTTTGCCATTTAAGTACAATAGATACAACATAAGATAATTGCTTCCAGTTGGATGCAGACTATGTTTGTAAATTTTGTTTTAGAAAAACCAACCTATACAAAGCATATTTCCAATGGTCTGAACTACGAAATTATAAAAAGTTTTATGCCCAAGTGCAACAATCCCAGTTTTTATCAGCCTTTTCAAAACCATTGTAAAAACAATACCACAGTATTCCAAGAAAACCTGTTCAACTCTGATTTTGTTTACTCACAATACCATGATTTTGTTATGCTTAAATACACCAATATTTTTTCAATTTGAAGCGTTTCATCGTTCTTCTACAATATCTCATACTATTATTGCAATCTGAACAATGTTAATACTTAACAAAAAATGTTAATTGGAACTTGTACCTGAAGCTAATCATATAATTGAGATCACTGTATGATTGAGTCGATAACACTCTTTTATCCACTTACTTGTTCATAATATGTAGAATTGGTTTCACAAACCCTTTGTCCGCATCATCAGCTCATTGTCAACTGCCAGTTCAACTGTCTCCTTGCTGGTTCTACATATTATAAACAAGTGGAGCAAAAGAGTATAGCTTTACTCAATCATATAATGATCTCCATTAGATGTTAATACTGTTCAGAAGACCTTGATAAATTTTGTTTTGTATTTGAGTTTTAGTGGGAACATGGAAAATAAAACAATTAAGACATTTAAGAGTGCCAATTTTTAGTGAGATGTAGGATTTCATAAATATAGATATGTTGCAAATATACAAAGAAGTAATAGAAAATAAAAAGATTGACGGAGTGAGAGAGAAGAAAAAGCCTCTGTAAAGCTTTGATCACTTTCTGTCTGAACATTTAATGAAAATAACCTGTTCTGTTACTGAAGACCTCACATTTCCCTGCTCCAGAGACTGGATTCTTTCACATTTGCAATCCAGGGCATCCCATACATCAACAATACACCTAACTCTAAGATAGAAAGTAAGTGAAATCATAAAGAGTGTTCTAAATATTTCGACTCAGAAGAGGTTAACACATTGTTTTGTTTTTCAGTAGTAATCTTCTATGAAAAGATTTGTCAACCAGTTCTTCAAATTATTCCTGGATCCTGGTTTTCAAGCACTATCTTCTCATTATGCTATATTATTTGTTGATATTGAAGATAAATATGCTCGTATAAGTGTAAGGTCCATTTTGGAAAGATAATAATGGATTTTTCACTTTATCACTCATTGATGAGTGGTTAACACTTTAGCACAGTAAAGTGCCGGCAAAGTTGAAACTGAGCTTGCTGTACCAGAAATATGACCTCCAGCTAATAACTTTACTATATAATGAAAACTGAGGTTGGTGCACATGGGCATTAGACTTCTTGATGACGACAGTGGCAGTCTTCGACTAAAAAGCGGTAATTCATGGAAAGCAAGTAGAGGTAATGCCAACAATGTAAGAATAAGCTTAAGTTACATCTTTCTGTTGAGCTTTTACAGCTTTACTTAATATATTGAGACAACATTGAAAATTGGGTGAATCTATTAAAATGCTATGATTCAGCTTTTTGGGCTATTTTCATTGTTCACACTGAACCTTGGCATATGAACCTTGGCATAAACATGGTTATGCAGCATCACTGGAGTTGGTTGTTACAGTATTCACCTTGTAGTCTTGATCTGGCCCCATGTGACTTCTTTCTGTTTCCCGACTGTAAAGAACAACCTCAGAAATCTGCACTTTTCCAGCTCTGAAGAAACAGACATAGCTACAAATACTGTAGTCAGTGGTGTAGGTGCTTCTGGAAACGGTTCCAGAAGATGAAACATTGCATAAAGGCAAATAAAGAACTTTGAAATGTTTTGATGAACAAAACTCCTTAGTTACTCAGCATCTCAGAATCTATTTAGTGACCCTTGTATAAATAAAAAGCTGTGATTTGTAAGCAATTATAGCAGACACCAACTGTACAAAAAAGGAAATACATATGAGCAACCAAATTACCAAAATTAAAAAAAACCTATCAATATTAAAAAAAAAAAAAAACATCTAAGCACACAACATATAGAAAAAATAAAGCGTTTGTAACAGCTGTAAGCTCAAAGGCAGGATATGAAATTACAGCCGCACTGCAGTGAACAAAAACTTTGGACAAATATTAATGGATACTAATGCAAACAAATATAAAAATGCATCAAATGTAAACTTATGCCAATTATCTATAAATATTCCTAAGAACACATAAATGTAAAGAAAAATAAACTAGTAAGCAAGCACTGCTTAGTATTACATCTTCATTATTGATAATAGAATTTCAAAATTAGAAAAACTGTCCAGTTCTCTCTCTCTTTTCCAATGACCACCTGGATTAGGATTAAACCACATTTTACAATTTGTACTTAATTCCAGCTTTTTCAAATTTGTCATAGAAAATTTTAGCATCTAGTTGCTAATTTATAATTATTCTGTGAAAAATTTACATTATACAAGTTATGGTTTCTTTCACAGTTAACTGCATAGACTCTCTAGTTTAGTTTTTCATCCTGAATTCAATATGTAATTAGAATTCTTCCATCAGGCATAGTTTTTTGTGACTTTCACTTCATTTTTTTCATGTACTTTATCACCTGTCATGCAATATATAAAGCACTATATATCATTAATTCTTAGGAAAAGTCAATATGCCAAGAAAGTGTTTAAATCGTTCAAACAATATGTTATATGTGAGTGGGGTGAATTTATCTCCATCTCAGAAGAAAATTTGTATCTTGTTATGAACTTTATTTTGGGCATAAAGCTGATGATTAACAATAAGCACCAATCACAAGGATCATTTGAAAAGATTTTGAAATGAAGCACAAAATGGTGGCACAGTTTTTTAAAATTATTCTCGTTTTTAACATAGTCTCCCTCGACACTAATGCACTTTGTCTAGCAATGCTCTAAAGCCTTTATCCCATTATAAAAGAAGGTAAATTCCTCCAGAAGCAAAATAAGTATACGTGATAATTTAAGTTTTTCATTTCACAAAAATTGCTTTCCACCAAGGAATTTTTTTCAGTTTAGGGAACAGATGAAATTTGATGCAGCCAAGCCAGGGGACTAAGGCAGATGTGGCAACAAATTGAACCCCAATTCATTGATTTTTGCCTTGCAATGAAACATGTATAAGGACGAGCATTGTCTTGATGCTAGATGACTTTCTTCTTTGACAAACCCTTGCCTTTTCTAGTGTATTTTTGTCTTGAATAGGTATGAAAGGTTATCATGATACATTCCAGTGATAGATTTTTCCTGTGGAAAGATAATCAATTAGCAGTACGCCCTTGGCATCCCAGAAAATAGTTGCCATGATATTCCTGGCTGATTTTACACACTTGGCCTTTTTTGGTGATGGAGAATCATGACGCTCCCATTGTTTAGACTGCTGTTTTGTTCCAGATTTATAGTAGTGCATTCATGTTTCATTATGAGTCACTAATCTATGTATAAAGTTGGCAAAATCTATCTAAAAACCAACCAATCTTTGCTGAAAGATATGAACTCTGATTTGCTTTTGACCTTGAGTCAGCAGCCATGGCACTTATCTTGCCAATGATTTTTCAAGCATAAATTTTCCCTCAAAATGTGAAATGCATATTCCTCTGAAATGCCCAAAGCTTCAGCAATTACAGATACCTTTGATTGGCAACTCTCCAGAACTACATTGGGTACCTAATGGATAATTTCTGATGATGTGATGGATTTTGGTAGTCTGCTGCATGGGTCATTTTCCAAGCTTGCATGGTAGCATTTACACTTCATCATTCATTTAGAATTATGATGCAGAGTCCCCTAGAGTGTTTGTCAAATCTGTATCAATTTCTTTTGCATTCATACCCTTTTTTACCAAGCACTTATTAACTGCACAATGTTCAATATTTGCTATTTTTCTCATATACACACATTTACACTGCAATAAACAGCTATAGTTATTATGATTCTTTAGCAATCAATGTATTGTTGCACAAATGTTTCTATGGAAGATTGCATGTTTTGATAGAAAAAACTACTTTGGAACTGCTGCTGCAATCTGTGGGTCATTCCAAGAACTTTTAAAATGACCCTCTTATATGCTGTTTATCATGTGTTAAGCTTTTCACTGGATGGAACCAAGGGACTATTCAAATGGTAGCTTTCTGTCTAACTATAAGTACAGAAATCACATCAAAAACAAAATTTAACAACAAGTTAAGTATTTCAATTTGAAGGGGGAAAAAAAAAGACAAGAGAAGTGATCCTATCTTTACAGCAAGTTATTCATCGGAATCTCACTTAAAAGAACATCTTATTTATTTTACTCTAGATTTAACTGTGTAAACAATAATCTGAACTTATAAGTTCCAGGATCAAAGGATGAAATATACTCCAAAAAGATGCAAAAATATGCATTTACTGTAGCTGCTACATGATTTCATAACTAAGATTGTGACGGAAATGATGTTTTATGCAATAATTTTTGTTTTTAGTTACAGAGACTGCTGGACATCAATATCAACCAGATGACTCATTAAAAGTTAGTTTGAAGACTATCTCTGAAGGTATGGTGAATTTAGTAAATTATTGTTTATTATATTTTCTACTGATTTCATTTTTGTACTAAATTAATTCTTTTTTACCAAAAGGTCCTATATTCATTAATGCTTTTAAAATGAAATTCTAATGAACAACAATGAATTTCTTAAGAAGAAATGAAAAATGGTTTTCATCTGGAAAGGAAATTGAGGTAGTAAACAATTTTACTTATTTAGATATTAAACTGAATGGTACAGGGGATGAAATGTGCTTTAATGAAAGATAGGTTAGCAATTAACTTGGCAAGGAAATGTTATATATACAGCACAAATGATAGTGGTATTGTGCCCTAGCTAAATTAAGATAGTTGATTTGGTTTATTTATGGAACTCTTCCAACATCTCAGGTCATCAGCACCCCATTAATTCAGGGCGTGAAACAGTCAATAAATTTTGCTCATAGGCTTCTTTTTTCTGGTTTGAGATTCTTTATGTGCCTTAAATCTACAACACAGCACCCACAGCTTCAATTCCTTTCCGAAGGAAGCATACTTAGAATTTTTATGCCAGAAAAAATTCATTGACCTTGGCTGGGATTGAACCTACAATCTTGGATCTACACTGAATTAAGGGGGCACATGGAATTGAAATTTGGGGCACTAATGAGGGATCAAGAAAATGGATCTCATTTTGAGATCCTTTTACAAGTTAATGTTAGATGCGCCTCAAAACACTACCAATGCAGTTCCATAAATAAATATACTCTTTTTGGAGTATATTTCTCCTGGAATTAAGAAAGTTGGTGTGAAAGGAATGGTGATGGAAAGGATAAATCAGATGCTAGAAAATAATATATTCAAGGTTTGTTTAAGATATCAGGAGAAACATTTAAATAGTATCAATAAGAGAAGAACAGATTAGGTGTTAAGAGAAATCATGTTAGAAGGGTTTTGAAGGGGCAATTGATCCAGATTTGAGGATAAGAATAGGCTGTTTTAAAGTTTTTTAATAAATGAGATAATACCTTTAATATATTATAAGTCTTTCAAGGTAACATTTATGAAGGAAAGGTGCAACAGACAAGAATGAGAACTAATGGCTTGGTTTAGACTGGAAGTTTGAGGAATAATGTTCTACAGGATATATGCCAAATATGTGGAGAGAAGGAAGATACTGTACATATTCTATTGAAATGTAAGAGTACTGAGGAATGGTGGAAGGTTTCAATTAGAGAGAAATGGTTGAAGATTATTATTAAGGAGTTGATCAAGAAAAATTTTATGGTAAGATTCAAATAAGAAGGTTGAGTGAGTTTTTATAAAAATAAGGTTGAAATGGTTAGTGGAGAAGATGGAATACATTGAGTTTAGTTAGAAACCTTGTAACAGCAGGTAGTTTTAGTAAAATTTGGTTTTTATATGTGTAATGAATAAGTTATGTGAGCAGATTTATTTGTTGACTATTAGTTGCAAAGGAGCTATGGTTTGAACATAGTTAATGTTAATATTAAGCATAAATTTTTTGTGTAATAGTATGAGGGTGAAATATGTCTCTCCTGGATATTCTAGTAGTATACTACTGATGAGACAGAGACAAATATATGTAGCGAGGTATAAACTATTTGTTTACAATGAAGGTTGAATACCATACAAATATTCTGTTTGTATAAGAATTTGTAATGGGCAACAACTAGAAATTGGTCAGGGTAGTTGCCAATTTGAAATATTTCTTAGCACTCAGTAAATACAATATGACAATGAATTCCCATCAATATGTAGTGAATCCAGATATATGAAAATATGAAATTTCTTGAAGGAAAAACATCTAAAAATAAATATAACTGATATCTCTGGAAATTGGAAGGTGATGGCTTTATTGCATGGTTTACAACTTCATTACACTAAATTCTGCTGCTTCTTGTATGATTGAAAGAGGAGGGATAGAATTATCACTATGTTAGAAAATAATGGCCTGTAGTGAATGTCTTATTCCTGGTTAGAAAAATGTGCCAAAAACCCCTCTTTTGTGAATATTAAAAAATTTACCTACCTACCCTTCATAAAAATCTGGGACTTATAAAAAATTTGCAAAAGCAACTGATAAAAATCTGATACATTTCTGTATTTGAAATCTAAATTTTCTAAGTCCACAAATAAGGTCACTAATAATGGACAATGAACATTTTGTGAAAATGTTAAATCCACTGGAAAAAGTGGCCTTGCAATCAATAAAAAATATTTGTACAAGTTTTTTTTTTTTTTTTTTTTTTTTAAATCATGAAGCAGAAAACTACCATTATAGTAAATGATCTTGTGAGTTTGTACAAAGCTTAAGGATGTAACATGTCTTAAAACTTCACTTTTTGGACTCCTGTTAAAAAATTTCTTCCAAAAAATCTGGTAGTAATGCATGCATTTTTATCAGCATCAGCAGATTTCTACAATGGAAAAGAGATTTCAAAGCAAACAAATAGCTGGCCAACTATTGCTGGACCATTATGAACAGCTACATCCCAAAGATAAAATATGCCAAAAAAGATGACAACTAACCTGTATGATAAGAATGCTGAGAGAAACTTTTGTTCCATTTGCTTAAGGAATAGCACCATTGAGAATATGTGACTCATAAAAGATGGGGTTACGCCATTTGTACTTAGAAAGTATTTAATGTCTATGATAACACTATGAGGACCAAATTATTATACTAGATGAAAAATCATTAGCAAAAGGAATAGATGGCTTCCCTACTCACATAATCTTAATCTCTGTGACTTTTTACTTTAGAATTATCTTAAGAACACAATATGAGCAACCAATCCCAAAAGTATCACTGACCTCAAAGCATCAATAAAGGTCACTTTTGTATAGCAAATTTTATGTCAACTTAATCATTTTAAAAATTTTCTTAATTTGATAAGTAATTTTCTTTTTGAATAAGCTGATTTGCGCTTTTTATACCCTGTACTTTGTGCGTGAGTCTTGGAGATGTGATAGGAAATGTTTATCATTTACAATACATCATCATTTACAATGCCATTTAGAATTTTGGGCCTGTTCTGGTCTAAAAAAATGTAAATTATATATACTATTATTGTTAAAATAACAGGTGATTCATATAAAACTCACGATTATCTTTCTTCCATTATTTGAATAGGAATATGATGAAAGGTTTCATTTACCTATCAAATTATGTCAGAGGTCTTGGAATTCTGACTGCATGCTGCACGAGAGCTTTAGGCACTCATCAAGAGATGATGAAGTTGGAGTTACAACTTGCAGTTGTTCATTGACATTGTCGTTTGATCATTTCAGGCGCCATTAATGCTTTATCAGTGTCAGTCAAGATACACATGCAGTACACATTAGAGCAATGGATATTTCTTCTTAAAAGCTACTGGATAACCAACTCAGTCATTAGCCTAGAGGCAGATCCAGGGCATTTTCAGCACAACCTTTAGTGCCAAAGTAATCTCTCAGATATTCTGTACATTTTCAGCACAACCTTTAATGGCAAAGTAATCTTCCAGATATTCTGTACATTTAAGAAGCAATAGCATGTCACTGGCATCCTTCTTGTCAAAATAAACATAAAATTAAAATCATGAGTTTATATGAATCACCTGTTATATCAAACTATTGCACATATTTTACTGGTAACAGGTTAAAACTACAGAAGCATATTTGTGGAATTTTCTACTTTCTAACAAACCAGCATTCACATTTATGAAATATTTCTCTATGTCCAGTTTACCTTAAAAATATGAAACAAATTCTCAAAATAATAATATAAAATATTTCCTTTCACAGTTGATAAAGGGTGGTGAAGCATGCAGAAACACTGCTTCATATTATCACATATTTATTACCTATCCCAGAACTCTTTAACTCAAACACAAGAAAGTAAACTTTAGTATCACTTGATGATGTCCATTTCAAAAACTCTCATCTTATTTTGATACTGCCAGATAAATGGCCACCAGAGAATTGTAAACAATACCCTCTAGTAAAGGAAAGTGTTATTAAGAGTTTCAATTTTTCCTTAGTCTGATATTCAATTACTGAGAGGGTAGCTGGTTGCTTTATCTAGATAACTTAAAAATCAATTCTTTATTTTCTCATTAATCTTTATACAAAGTTCAATTTTATTATTTCAACTCTATGAGTTATACTTATTTAAAATAAGAAAAGTTATATTCCACAGTTATTTCACAGAATGCCTGTTTAGTATAGGAATATTTTTGCACTTTTGTTCTGAAAATGATTACTAACTTTGCATTTCTGCAGCTGGTTTTCCAAACCATTAACTTACAAATTACATTTTTTTAATTCATGGCCATTCATTTGGACAGCGTGACTAGCATAAATACTGACACCTACCTGCAGTTGAAGGATACCTAAAAAGTTAAGTTATTACTACAATGGGCAACCACAAACTAAATAAAACAAGTATATGTAATTTAGAAGCTATTGACAGTAAACTATGAAATATTCCAAAGTGAATGTTTTCAAATGTTGATACAAACTAAACTTATAGGGCTTTTAATTAGGACATGTTTCAGGAACCATATTTCTTATCTTCAGCTGTTGACTGATTGCTTGGTAAGTTTTGGGCTGTTTGGTGTAATCATAGATGAATCTGAGTTGTTTCTGTGTTGATATTAGTTTGCTGGAATGGGGATTTACTAAATTTGTCCAGAGGTGGAATGTCAAAATTCATGAATTTATCTTGATTTTTTTTCCCCATGTTTTATTTGAGTATCTATTTCTTTTAACAAAATTGTTTCTTGTTGAATTTAATAGCTATGTTTCCAAAAATGAGTTGCTACTGCTTATTTTTCAAACTGTTTTAGTTGGACATTTTTAAATGCTCTTTCTTCCAGTTTTTAAATTTCTCTTAGTTTTTCCAAAGCATTTTAGATTACAATCTAAGCATTCTATTGCATATATGCCTGACGTTTTCACTGGTGGTATTTTGTGTTTAGCAAGGAACCTAAGGAATTTTTTATATCATATTTGTTAGTTTCTTTGCTAAAAGATAGCATAACACCAGAGAAAAAAATTTATATACATGCAATAGAATGTTTAGATTGAAATGTGAAATACATAGGAAAAACTAAAGAGAATAGTTTTTGAATTGCGGGAATTTTCACAGTGAAATATAGTATAACATAACAAATTATTATTGAGGAAATCACTCAAATTTCACTAATTTAGTTCCACTTACTTGGACATGTTTCAAAGGCGATTGCCTTCATTCATCCTCAGCATGATCCCCATGTGAAACATGTCCAAGTAAGTGGAACTAAATTAGTGAAATTTGAGTGATTTCCTCAATAATAATTTGTTATGTTATACTATATTTCACTGTGAAAATTCCCGCAATTCAAAAACTATTTATGAAATGTCAGTTTATCTGGGAAAAATAAGATTTCAATTAAGCCAAAACCACGTGGTAAAAACAGCAGTATGGAGAATATGCCGCTACCGTTAATGAACATCCATTCCAATAACATGCTTAGTGAACTAAAACCCAAAATAAAACAATTTCTAAAATATAGAATTAAGAAAAAATTAAGATCCGTAGATATACATTTCATCAACATTTGCCTAAAAGAAAATTTAACGCCTACATTCGTAAGGAGGATAGTAAAACAAAACAAATACAGCAAAATAGAAATAGCTGCCGAAAGGAAAGTGTTGCAAGTTGAAAAAATGAATCATTACAAAGCCATAAGCGATTTGGACTTAAAAACTTATGAGCTACATTTAAAACTGGTACCTCAATTAGGCAGAATCTTTTGGAAAAATCTGGAAGAAAATTTTTTTGAGGTTAGAAACGCCCGAGGTAAAACAAAAATGGCAGGCTATAAATAAAAAACTGGACAAACTTCGAGAGAAACAGCGAAATATTAAAACTAGGAAAGAAATTAAAAGCAACAAAATAGAAAATGTCATAAACAAGTCAAACCAAAACTTTTCGGAAAAAGAATTGCAACTATTAAACGTAGGATTAAATTCTTGTATAGATTACTCCAGAAATACAGAAGAATATGTAGCAGATATAGAAATAGCGATTTTTAACAAACCTGAAGAAGAAAAAAGCATCATAAGATCACAATGTGCAAAAGTACTAAAGCAAATAATAAAAAAAGAAAATAACCAAAAAGTGACATATCACAGGATACTCAGGTCTTTAATAGAAAAGGGCGTCATTTACAGTAGGGCTGACAAAGGAAACAAAATTGTGAGAATGAATCAGACAGATTATGAAAACAGTATGTACAATTTACTAACCAGCCAAGATTATGAAAAAATGCAAACAGATCCTACACAAAAATATATCAGTGCAATAAAAAAACAATTAATAGAAGTAACAATTCTGAGTGAAGAAGAAAAAAAGAAGATCATACCACACAACCCTACAACACCTAGAATCTATGGCCTACCAAAAATACATAAACCGGGAAACAAAATGAGACCTATTGTAGATACAATAAATTCACCCACATACAATTTAGCCAATTGCCTTTTAAAAAAATTTAATGCCTTGCCGAAATACAAAAGCCAAAGCATAAAGAACTCATCAGAACTAATAGATAAAATTAGACATTTGAAATTGGAAAATAGGGATCTACTAGTTTCGTATGATGTGGTCTCTATGTTTCCTAGCATCCCCAAAGAAAATCTGATAGTGGTCATACAGAAATGGCTAACCTCAATAAACCTACCTAGAGAAGCAATAGAACAATATGTGAACCTCACCAAAATTTGCATCAACCAAACCTACTTCACATTCGGAGGCAACAGTTACACACAAAATAAGGGTCTAGCAATGGGAAACCCATTATCACCATTCTTAGCAGATATCTACATGAGATTTTTAGAAATAAAAATAATTGAGGCTTTTCCATATATATACAAATGTTGGTACCGTTATGTTGATGATGTCTTTGCAATAGTAAATGAAAATTGGAAAGAGGATGCAATAAAACTGCTCAACCTGCAAGACAGCAGTGTTAAATTTACAATGGAATTGGAGAACAACACGATTCTTCCTTTCTTGGACATAAAAATTATAAAAAATGGCAATATACTGGAATTTGGCATATTCAGAAAAGATAGCCACACAGATAATTACATAAAAAACAACAGCCTCAACCCAATACAACATAAACATGCCATAATCAATAGCCTCACATTCAGATTAACAAACCTTCCAATAAGCAAGACAGAATACAAATTGGAGTACCAAAAAATCATAGAGATAGCACAAAAAAATGGTTACACAACAGATCTGGTCAACAAGAAAATAGAAAAATTCAAAAAGAAAAAACGAATAAAAGATATCACCACACTAAAAGGCTACAAAGGGGATCAGATATATAAAAAATTCACATTCCACCCATGGGCACACCAAAAATTCCAAAAAATTTTTAAACAGGCAAACATCATTTTGGCTCCAGTAAACAAATGTAGTTTAAAAAACCTCCTAAAAACGAACACAAAAGACAAAATTCCTCCAGAAAAACAATCAGGGGGGATCATGCTGACGATGAATGAAGGCAATCGCCTTTGAAACATGTCCAAGTAAGTGGAACTAAATTAGTGAAATTTGAGTGATTTCCTCAATAATAACTAAAGAGAAGTTTGGAAACCAGGAAGAAAAAACATTTTAGAAATGTCCAGCTAAAACAATTGGAAAAATCATCAATAGCAACTTTTTGGGAACACTACCATGAAATTAAGCAAAAAACCAGTTTCTTAAAAGAAATACATACTACAATATAAATATCCAAATTGAAAAACATTTTCATTTTAAAAAATTTAGATATATTAATGAATTTTGACATTCCACCTCAAGACAAATTTAGTAAATTAATATTCCAGTCAACAGATGTTCACACAAAAGCAACTCAGATTCAGCAACTGCCATACCATGTAGTCAACACTGAAGATGAAAACAAAGATTCCCAAAACATATCCTAATTAAAAATCTTGTAAGAAAAAATTGGAGTCAACATTAAAAAAATTTAATTTGGAATAAATAAAACAAGTTTTTCCTTTTAAATGGAATGAAACATTTATGATTGATATATGCTAATGACTGGAATTTTGACATCATGTCAGGAATATCATAGAGAATACCAAAGATTTGCCTTACAAATATTGTAGCCTGTAGGCACAAATCATCTCCATTCAACTTTTCACACTATTGATATATAATAGAAGACTGGGAACTTCTGGTTGTAAAGTGTTCAGTTCAAAATTCAGAAATATATGCAACTGAAGTACAAGGACACTAGGACTTTATATATTTACATAAACATCACATGACTTTATGAACCATTTTGTTATTTGACATAAACTCTTCAGAAATCATCTTGATCTCTCAGGTGTCCCTTACATTTCAATATAAAGGGTAGGATATTACTGTTTTGTTTCCCTATTTGGAGAAAGAAAGTCAGGAGATGGTTTTAAGAATCTTGGAAGACAGGACAGTACCATAGGTAGAAGATACAGAAAGACTTAGAGAAGAATAAAAAAATAATAAATTTAAAATTAATCATATTAGTTATGGAACTATTATAGCTGAGCAAATTGTAAGTTGATAATTAAACCAGAGAGTCAACGTTATAATCTTCCGCTCGCTTAACAATTAAAACTTATTTAAATGCTTACACATATCACCCCTGAACCACCAGGAATTTTCAGAATATTCTTAACACTTCAGTTGGCTCCAAATAAACAAGTTCATCCTAATCTTCGGTGAAACCTGAAATATTCCAAATTACATGTTTTGAATGTTGACACAAACTTCACTTATAGGATTTTTGACATTCCACTTCTGGACAAATTCAGTAAATTCCTATTTCAGTCAACAGATGTAGACAGAGAAGCAACTCAGATCCAGTCACAACCATACCAAACAGCCCAAAACTTACTAAGCAGTCAGCCAACAGCTGAAGAAGGGAATGAAGTTTCCTCAAACCTATGCTAATTAAAAACCCTTTAAGTGAAGTTTGTGTCAACATTCAAAACACTGAATTTGAAATTCAGCCTAAATAATGTACTCAATTCTGGGGATATGGACAGAATACCAAATGAGAAGAAACCAGCTATTTATAGAATCAGTTGCTTGGATTGCATAGGAAAAATTAAGAAAAGTCAGGTCAGATAAGCACAATGATAAAATCTGCTGATAGGTCATGGAATATGGAGGCATGGGAAAATATTATCTTAAAAAAAATTTAAGGATTAGGTTATGAAATTTGACATCCTGACAGAGGATCAGCAAACCCAAAAGTTCATCAAGTGTCCACCTAAGGCACACCAACAAGATCAAGGCAGGAGGTTCAACTGTTCACATATAGCTGATGATTCAGAAATGTTTGTGAAGCATATTCTGAAGTTATATCAGTAAATGGAGCTCAAGAATAAAATATTAATTCACTGGTTTAATTCGTAAAAGAATAAGTTTGCAAAGTTATATGTTCAAGTATATTTTATGGTAAAATAACTTTTTCTTCAATTAAAAAATATTTAGAAAAAAGTTACATAAAGTTATATGAAAAATAACTTTTTCTTCAATTAAAAAGTATTTAGGAAAAAGTTACAAAAATTTATATGAAAAATAAGTTATACTACATTTTCTTGCATGAACTAATTTGTGGTATTCATGTGAAGTTATTTGTATAAAAAACTTAATTTTTGACATATTTTAACATTCTATCATTCCATCCTCTAAAAAAATGGTTCTTAAAAAATTATGCTGCTAATAATCTAAAACAAGTACTATTCATTTTTAAAATTATAGCCATTTTCTTTCCTATATCTTAAATTCCTTAATAATAAAAACCTGAGGCAATATTTTCACATAAAATT
This sequence comes from Metallyticus violacea, assembly GCA_030762175.1. Taxonomy (NCBI): domain Eukaryota; kingdom Metazoa; phylum Arthropoda; class Insecta; order Mantodea; family Metallyticidae; genus Metallyticus; species Metallyticus violacea. Next base: position 8,948,393 of record CM060836.1, on the reverse strand, counting down.
TGGGTTGATAATGGAGATTTGTTTTTAGGTTTTTTTTTTGATTTGGTTGTTTTTCCATTTATTAATTTAAGAATTTACATAGGTATATTTGGTGTGTAAAACTTTGAAAACTATTTTCTGAAAATAATGTTTTGGAGGAGCAGCCCTTCTTGCAGCTGCCTCCTCAACTTTTTGTTTAAGCATTCAAATTTAATTGAGAAAACTTCCAATAACTGTTAATGTTTTTTTTTTATATTATTGTCATTCATTTACAAAAATACCTAAAATAAAATTCAAAAAGCTCTTTAAATTGCAACTTACAACCACTATCTTTCTCTTGCTTAAGCCAAGCAGGAACTTTCACCACACCAAAGAATATGTTACCTTCAAATCCCTGATTGTCATGTATTTCTCTGGGAGGTCCCTGGTTCTCATTTCCCTCAAGTACAGCCAACAGACATTGGTGAATACAGATGTACTGCTGCTCTGTTTGTACCATCCAGACCCTCTCTTTCCTCATCTGCCAAACTATGCCGAAAATATCAACATGATCTTGCACTTGTATTTGCTGCAGTATGCGATCTAGTGCAATGAATGTTCCTGATCGACCAACTCCAGCACTGCAATCAGCAACATAGTGAAACGTGTTATAGTAAATGCAGAGGCAAAACACTATAACATGTTAACAAGAGAAAAAGAAAAGTGAATGATCTTGAATGCTGTCAAATGACACATTAAGGCATTAAGAGTAGATATATTTATAAAACTTATCAAAATAAATCAATTATCTTCAAAGAACTATGAACAACTTTTTATTAATCTTATTTTGATTTAAAGTAAAACACTAAAAATCATGTCGTCACATTAAAACTCTCTTTAACTCTTTATTATTACGTAAAAATTGTACTTACGAAGCTGTAGACAATGGAGTGGTAATATATCCTACATTAATGTGTTCAGTTGTTAACACTAACTCCACTTACTTTTTTAAAACTTTGGACTAGTTTTGGGAGAGGTTCCTCCCATCATCGGCTGCTGTTGACTCATTCATGGGAGGAACTAGTCCAAAGTTTTAAAAAAGTAAGTGGAGTTAGTGTTAACAACTGAACACATAATGTATGATAACTTTTTATTAACACAATTAATAACAGAATATGGGAAATTTAGGTTATATTTTGAATGTTCAGAAATTCTTCGTGATTCTTCATGATTCTGTAAACATTCTTCACAAACAGCTGATCACTTAGTATCTGGTTACCAAAAACAAGCCCATAAGAGATTGGCTAGATCTTCATCTCAGAAATTGTAACTTTATATTTGCAAAATATGGCACTTTCTTCTGGAGATGATTTATTTATTAATTATAAAACTGATCATTACTGAGTTATTTTTCCGTGGCTGTTGGTTTAAATGCAATTTAAAAACCAAAGCTTGCTGGATACTGTGGCTAGTACTGACAGTGAATATGTGAAAGTGTCTGCAGAGGCAGAGAAGGACAGAACTATTAGAAGTGGGAGGGATATTTTAATCTGGCTAGGAAAGAGGCCTTAGAAATAGAGTAGCACCCAGATAAAATAAACTGAGAGGTTTTCAAATAAACTAAACATGGAATTTGTTACTATTCAACAAATACTGCATCACTGCATCTCCCACTATCTGAAAAACCCTTTTTAAGAATAAAGGCATTAAAAATGAGTCAAAATTATTAAAAACAGCCCAGAACACAGCAGAATTTTTACTCTCAAAAACAATGACATAGTCATGAACTTTTGAAATCCTACCATGAGACTGGAGAAGCAACTTTTTGTTACTGTTGCCAGAGAATGTCAGTCTACTGCTGATGATTGGAGCAATTGCTCTTGAAACAAGTGCTGAATTTTAAACAAGTAAGTAAAGTAAATAGTAACGTAAATAGTGTTACTATTTACTTTACTGCATGCTCAAATGATATACTGTTGTCAAAAATTTCTATTTAATGCATCATTAGCACAAATTATTGTTTCAAAGCCTTCCAGCATAATATAATTTATGTTTATTTTAGATTCTAGGGTCTTTATTATTATTATTATTATTATTATTATTATTATTATTATTATTATTATTATTCACAGAAAATGTCAAGTAAACAAATTTCAAAAAGCTATTTTTAAAATCTTTTCAAATTCATATTACATCTTTTCACATAGAGTTACAGATACAAATATGAGAGAGAAGATTTACACATTGCTTTGTTGCTTATACCTGCAGTGTACAACAATAGGCCTCTGTTCTGCACCAACACGTTCTCTGAATGCCCGCACAAAGCGAACAAGAGTTTGTGGAGGACTTGGAACACCGAAGTCCGGCCAGGTTGTAAAATGGAAATGGCGTATCACTCTGTTTTGGTCTCCCTATTACAGACAATAAAACTCGGTTATATGAGCTGCTGTCATTGAAATGACAACATTCCTTTCATGTTCAACAATTACATGAAACATAGTATTACTACAAAAAACAAGAAGAAAACTGTAAAGTGATACTGCTAATGATAACAATTATTATAAGCTTCAAGAAGCACATTAAGGACATAGCATATTTTTCAGTAACTCCTAAACCAAAGGCATGTTCTTCATCTATTGCCAGTATGAATCTAAAATACAAATGTTAAACATGAAGAAAAAAATGTAAATTTCTTTGTATTTTAACTACTACCTTTATAATTCCTTTTTTTTTTTTTTATTATTATTATTATATTTCTAAAATATAGTGCAATCAGTGAACTTTCCCCCACAGTGGCTACCTAATGAGTGAACACTTGTCCATAGGCTAAACACTCTGGGGGGAAAACAAAACTGATTGCAGTCAGGTGACGCATTAAGTTCATAGCATTTTTGTTCATAGTCTCAACAGTGTTGGTGCAATCATTGTTTACCATTTGTAATCTGTCATTCATTATTTGCTTGTAAATATGCCTTGAATTTTGCAGATTTAAAGAAAGTTTGTGTTATTTGTGAGCTAAAGAAGATGAATTGTCCAGTGGAAAAATAAACAAAACTTCAAATGTATTCTTCTTTTTAAATTTAATAGATGAGCAAAGACAGAGGAGATGGTTCCAAATATTTGTACCATATATGGGAAGCATGCCAATGGAGAAAGCATGACAAGAAAATGGTCCTGTTGTTTCAAAAAGGCCCACTTTCTTTGAAGAGAGCGATTTGCCTCATTCAGAAAGATCAGTGGGCTTTGATCAAGACCTTCTGAACTCTCATGATTATCCACATCAGAATTAACAGATGTAATGAATTGTTACCAATTGAAGAAAAAAGACAGAGAAGTTTGCATTAAGTGCATTATTATTAATGTTGTTGTTGTTGTTGTTGTAGTGTGATATGATTATGTAATAAATCACATTAAGGAATAAATGTTGTAATTAGCTCTTGACAATATCAGAAACCTGTATGACCAAGTCCATTGATAGCAAATAAACATTTATTACATTTATTATTATATTTGTCTAAGAGTATTTCTAAAGGTAGAAATGGCATTTAGAAATGTCATCATTTAAAGGAAAAGTGAAAACAGCATGAAACACAAGTACACTGACTCAGTGACTTGGATGATTTATAATGTGTGCCAATCTTAAAGATGCCTAAAATTAACAGTGTTGTGAAGCAACAAGAATTTGTGAGAGAACTTGGAGCAAATTGTTCTACTTTTAGTAAGCTGTGTGAAGTTAAAATGGAAAGCAACAAAAAAACTGCCAAGAATTCCTGTATGAGACTTCATCATTGTTCACCACAAGCAAAATGTTAAATTTTAAAATGGAGCATTGCAAATTCATGTCTGCTAACATACATCTGGAGAAAGTTAATATTACACCTTTATGTTTTTCTACACAGTACATCAATCAACACATTCCTAATGCAATCATACATTGCAAGAACTATAAAGCTACTCGTTAAGAAAATGTATTAAATATAATAACCTGTATTGTCAAATACAAGATATGTTGGTCCTGGTAGTCTAGTAGTAACAATACTTGCCTCCTAGATTTAAGATCGCAGGTTCAATCCCACCCAGGGTCAATGGATTTTTATGGGCATTATTGTCTTTTTTTGATGAGGGAATGGAGAAAAATTCATTTCCCTTTAAGGAAAATATATACAAAAATAATATAATTTAATTTTTATTGTATATGAATAAATTTATTTTTAAAAATCCAGTTTATATTTGAATGGCACTTGTATCCTGACATGGAAAAATTAATTGCAATAGTTAAGAAAGTCTGTGTCTTGGGCTTCTTGACCCATCCTAATTAAGTAAAGGGTTTAAGATGCAAACTACTACTGCACCAATTATAATGTACATGAATGTACTGTTAGTGGTTTCAATGATGATTACATGAAAGGGCAATGCTGGCCCTTTTCTTCGCATCAGCTATCATCCTACTGCTCCAAAGTATCAGCAACTACATGCGATGATCAGTGCTTCGATTATTTTCAGCTTGAAAAAATTGTTCATGATAGAATTTCTTTGGGACGGAACTTTTTGAATTAATAATGTGGGTAAATGATATTTCCATGAATAATGAATGTGGGTTTTATTTAAATAAGTTATAGTGTAAAATGTTTGGGACTGCACAAATTCAACAATATATCAGGAAAAATGATAGTTTCAGCAACAATAGATCGAGGTTCTACTGTAGTAGTAGGTTTTTTAAGTACATTATAAGCTATAATAGAATATAGAGTTGGTGCCTCTCCACCATACCAATTTACTACCAAAAATTCAATTTGTAATGAATATACATATGTTTTTCTTTCCTTTGATGAGGTCTTGTAAAAATATTATAAACAGTGAATATATCTGAATCTGTGTTAAATAGAAGTGAAGATTTCATCTCCTGCATAGTTGCCAGTTGGTATACATTGAAGAAAGCAGAAGATTTTTTTTTTTCTCTTTCCAGAAGAAATTTGTTTTTGTTTTTTTTTTTTCATAATAATTTCACTCTTCCATAATAATTTCCTTTTGACCAATGTCATAATAGTGTGGGGAAATCAGTAATAATTACAAACAATCTGGAATACTTGAGAGGATTATAATTAGTTACTTTTATGACAGAGTTTGTAAGTTCAACTTAAACTAGTGTCAAACCTAATGAAATAATTGTTTTATAAGTGTCTTCATGAAACTTACATCTAATGCAGAGGTTAAATTGTAAAACTGATGCAAAAATGTGTACAATCACAACAATCTGAAAATATAACCTCTGTGTTAGGTTTTAAGTTAATGAGTTGCATTTGCTATAGAACCCACTATGCTATTAAGTAAATCATTGTAATAATGGCAAAACTGGTTTTAACAATGGTTTACCTAACTACTGTAGAACCTTACAGCATCATAAATAGTACCATCTAATGGTAGAAATCATAAACTTATTTGGATGCATTGATAAGATGGAGTAGCACTTTTCCTAAATGTCACCTAAGTGCACTTTTCAGCTAAAAACAAGTCATAATGTTATTGTTCAGTGTTGAAATTATCAGAAATGATATTTACACACTGTGCAATGTGCAATTACACAATTATTAATGTGTAATTGCAGCATGTAGAAAAGTGTTGTAAATGTATTTTTATGTCCATTATGTCCTATGCAGTAAAAATGAACTTAAATGTATTTCATTTATTATTATTATTATTATTATAATTCCAACATATTTAATGCTTCTTTTATTATATATTACATGAAATATTTGTTTTAAGATTCAATAAATAATTTTCAAGCTTTAACTATGCAGATTAATATTTATAAAAATATTTCATATTTTTAAGGTCATAAGTGCCTTGCTTTATTCTCCAATTTTTAGGTTGTAAACATCTGGCTCCTGGCTATCAGCTATTAAAAACTAAAAACTGCTTTTGAACTTACCCTGGACATCATGAACTCAGTAATGCTCCAATCTGGATAATGACTGTCGTTTAAGATGGTGACTGATATATCACCGTAATACACAGGCATTGTCTCATATGGCCAATAGTGGTCACACTTTTCTCTTCCTTTCTCCACACACCTTGTCAGCATTACAATAGCTCGAGAATTGCTTTCCCAGCACATGCGCCAGAAGTCATCACGTGTAGAATGCAGTGGTCCTTGTGTGACCAGGAACTCTCTGGGTGAATTGTGACCCTGAAACAAAAAGATGATATTTTCATTATTAATTTAATTTGGAATCATACACAATGAAACGTAAGTCGAAATATTTATAACACTCTTTATGGTTTCACTTACATAAGAAGAAAATATCCTTATAAATTAATATATGAATGTTTGTATTCATATGCATTTGATAGATTCTGTTTAATTAAGGTTTCAAAATTCATGGACTAACACATAGAAATAAATGTGTACATATTATTTATAATTAAATCTTGATATATTCATTCCCATATTGTTCTAAACATTTCATTGGTTATTATTCAGTCCCAAAAATCATCATCTTCAAAGTACAGGCTTAGGCATAAATTGTGTTCTGGGTCCTGTAAGAGCATCTGAATTTGAGATCATTGTGTGATTGAGTTGAACTAACTCTTTTGATTCAGTTACTTGTTTAAATATGTAAGACCGGTTTCATGAATCCTTTGTTCGCATTGTCAGCCCTTAGCAGACTGGAGGATAAACCGTTATGCTGCAGGAATGTGTAATCTGCTCTGGTGGAGATATGATGAACCTAAAGTTTTTGTTTTCATCACCAGAAGTGACCAAGTTCATTAAACTGTCTTTGTACTTGTAAATGTATATTTTCTCTCATGTTGCTAATTCTGTTAGTCCTTGCACTGATTTTAATAATTTTATTTTATTCAATATGTCATGGTTTTCTGTCCAGAAATGATATGCACTGCTAATTTCTCCAACTGTTTGTACTTTCTGTTTCTGAAATGTTCTTTTAACTGTGTGCTATGTTTCTCTTTGCTTTATCAATGTAGATTTTTTCACATTCTGCATAACAAATTTTATGAATACCTGTTTTTTTCTCTTGTGGAATACTATCATTAACATTATCAATCAGGAGATTGTTAATGACAGTAATGCACAAGAGAAAAAATATGGTATTTATAAAATTTGTTGTGCAGAATGTGAAAAAAATCTACATTAGTAAAACAAAGAGAAACATAGCACAAGGTTAAAAGAACATTTCAGATACATAAAATACAAATAGTTAGAGAAATCAGCAGTGGTGTTAACCAGTAGGTTTATGCCTTAATGACCTTAACTATCTGTGTTGATCTCATGTACTAATGTATATCAATGCCAAATTTCACCATTATGTCCCTTAGCTTCTAAAATTTAAGAGAAAACTGGAGGCCAAGACCATGTGAATTTGCCAATATTTCTAAATATATGACTTTCAAGAATATAAGTTTACATGTTCTGCAGTTCATTTAAAGTTCCTGCTATGAACTTCACATAGAATGATGCCGACCATGATAGTTATTGAGATTATTCATTTCCTTCTTACTTGCTCCTTGAAAACCATAAAAATAAATGACTAAAGAGCAATACTATGATTTTAATTAATTTAAAGAAGAATATACTTACAGGTACATAATTTGCATTGATATAATCAGATCCCTCTTCATCATCAACAGGCTGAAGTTTGAAGCGTGAATGGTCATAAGGTAGAATGTTTGTAAAACGATTCTTTGGTCTATTGCATGGGAGATCTGCAGCAGTGCATGGCTGATCACGACCAACATGTTTCAGTTCTTCAAACTCTTCTGAGAAACGGAAATCTGAATCTGCTGACATCAGTCTGTAATGTTCTGCAAAATTCTCCAGCCGTATGGGACGGCTATCAAAAATAAAATTATTTTAGAGGTTTAATACTAGGGTTCAGATTCCGGTAAATAAATATATTTCTGCTCTATAAATTACAATGCTTATACTTATATGGAAGTTCAAGTTACAATCTTTAGTTTCAAATCCCATGCTGCACATCATCTAAAAATATTATTGCATATTTTAAGACAGCATACAGATATTCAGCCCATTACGGAGTTGAATCACATTGGACTACTCTGAAAAAATGTGGCTATGATGAAAGGTCCAATTAATAACACAGAGCAATACTGAGTCATTCATCTTGTATTACTAAGGACTTCTCCAAAATATATCATTTAATTAAGTAAAATTGTACTTACGAAGCTGTAGACAATGGAATGGTAATATATCCTACATTAATGAGTTCAAGTTGTTAACACTAACTCCACTTACTTTTTAAAACTTAGGACTAGTTTTGGGAGAGGTCCCTCCATTATCAGCTGCTGTTGACTGAATTCCATTGTTCAAAATGGTGGATGGATGGTATCTGGTGGTTCTAGCAGAAACTTGCTGAGTTCATCCAGTGGCAGAAAATCAAAATTCATTAAGTTCTTCTTATTTTTTAAAATGAAAATTCTCTCCCAAGTGGATAGTTCTATTGGGTTGTGAAATTGTTTCAGTAATTTAATTTTTGGTTTTATCTCATGATTTTTTTTTCCCCAAAAATGAGCTGCTATTGCTGATTTGTCTATCGTTTCAATCTAATGTTCCTAAAGTGTTCTTTTCTTTGAATTTCTAAATTTCTTTTCATTTTCCCAATGTAGATCTGCTCACAATCTGCACATTTAATCTCATATATTCCTGATTTTTGCTCTATAGGATGGTATCTTTCTTGTGCGATGTACTAAATTTTTTATATTTTATTTGCTCTTTGGGGCTAACATTATTCCATGTTCTTTGAATATCTTCCTAAATTTGTTTTGGTAAGTTGGGTGGTATGTGAAAATTTTGAATTTATATCTTTCTTTGGTGTTTGTAAGTGTGGAAACTTCTTTTATCATTTTTGTCTTTTAGCTTTATTGATGATTTTTGTTACTGAGTCTATGTTGAAACCGTTGGTTATAGCCATCTTAATTGTGTGTTGGTATTCCATTTTGTACAGTCAATGGGATGTTGGTTAATATGTGTACTAAACTGTGAAACACTGCATATTTATGTGGGATGGGGTTATAACTATAATTTTTTATGTAATTTTCTGAGTGTGTTTGTTTCCTGTGAATTCCAAAGCTAAGAGTGCATTTCTTTTTATTTTTAAATCTAGGAATGGGAGACATTTCTCTCTTCTTCTTTGGTAAACTGTATAGATTTGTGTTATAAATTAAGGAGTTTCTTTCAATGCATTTAGAGAATTTTTTTTGGTATTATTGCAAATATGTCGTCCACATACCTATGCCATGTCTTGAGGATTAACAGGAACGCTTTGGTGATATGTATTTCAAAGGAACTCATGAAAAGATCTGTCTGCTAGAAATGGAGACAAAGGGTTCCCCATAGCTAGGCCGGAAACTTGTTGGTAATATTTTTTATTGAAACTGAAGAAGTTTTGTTGGATGCAAATATCAGTTAGTTTCAGCAAATCTTCTACTTCTTCTGATTTTAAGTTTATAGATATTAACCATTTTTTTAAAATTTGCATCAAGTTTTGTATTGGAATGCTAGGAAATAAGGCTTTCACGTCGAATGACACCATTATATCACCAGTTTTTATTTTGTTATATTTAAGTTTTTCGACTCTCAAAGGAGTTTTTAATGCTTAAGCTTTGGAATTTTTTAAACAAGCTAAAAGACAAAAATCAACAAAAGAAGTTTCCACACTTAAGAACACGGAAGAAAGATATAAATTCAAAAGTTTCACATACCACCCAACTTACCACAACAAATTTAGGAAGATATTCAAAGAACTTGGAATAATGTTAGCCCCAAAGAACAAATATAAAATAAAAAATTTAGTACATCGCACAAGGAAAGATATCATGCCTTAGTGCAAAAATCAGGAATATATGAGATTAAATGTGCAGATTGTGAGCAGAGCTACATTGGGAAAATGAAAAAAAATTTAGAAATTCAAAGAAAAGAACACTTTAGGAATATTAGATTGAAACAGGTAGACAAATCAGCAATAACAGCTTATTTTTGGAGCAAAAATCATGAGATAAAACCATAAATTAAATTACTGAAACAATTTCACAACCCAACAGAACTATCCACTTGGGAGAGAATTTTCATTTTAAAAAATAAGAAGAACTTAATGAATTTTAATTTTCAGCTGCTGGATGAACTCAGCAAGTTTCTACTAGAACCACCAGATGAAATGCACGGGTATCCATTCACCGTTTTGAACAAAGGCATTCAGCCAACAATAGTTGATGATGGGAGGGACCTCTCCCAAAACTAGTCCTAAGTTTTAAAAAGTAAGTGGAGTTAGTGTTAACAACTTGAACACATTAATGTAGGATATATATCATTTACTTCGCCAGCCACTGCTCTACTATTGCAACCAATGCACGCTGTAACTGTATTATGCATGGTTGAAGTATCTTAATTGTAACAACGATGTGAAAAGTGAAACAAAGTAATACTACTTGAATTCAAAGATGTGTTTTCAAATGATGGCCAAATTATTTTCTGCAGCACATGCAAAAAGATATAGAGATATAGTTGCAAACCAGAATTCTCAAATATGCAACAATTAAATGGACAAATTGTACCAAGTTAATGGCTCAAAAGCAAACAAAATTAAACAAAATTTCTTTTCATGCTTAAATTAGAATTAAGAATTTAAAGATGTGTCAAATTTCACATACATTAAATGGGAGCATTGAGGAAGGTTCCATGCATATGAAGTATCAGAATGCTAGTACATTGCTTTCTATAATATGCAATACTGACCTTATTTGATATTAAATGTATATGAAAATGTATATTTTCAAAATTAAGTTATTATTCTGTGAAATTGTCCCAGATACCCAAGTTAAGTAAACATTCACGGTTCAATGTTAACAGTTTTCTTAATGGGTAGGATACTGAAAACGTTCTGTGGGTGCTAATTCTATATTTTCAACTAGATAAGACAGTCATTTGAAAAGTTCTCACAATTATCCACAGATTGGAGCAACAGTTTCAAAACATTTTGTTTTCAAAATCTGCCACTTCCATAGAAACATTTCTGCAATATTTCATGGCTTGATCAAATGTAATTACTGTAATTAATTCTTTCAGGCTTTGGGTTCTTTTACATACTGTAAATGTATTTAAATAGCAGCATATAATTTACATTTGCAGTGCTGCCACTTACATTACATTTACCTTATTTTTCAAACAGCCCTTGTATAGCACTTAATGAAGAGAGGGAAAGAGTATAAACCAACCCCCCCCCCCACACACACACAATGTATATATAAAAATTTACCTTGTTTCAATAATACTGTCTGGCAGTGACAGATTGTCATTTCCTCGTGCTTCTGTGGCTTGCCTGCTTGCAAATCGCCGTCTACATATTACCAAGGCCAACAGAAACAGAATGAACAGAAGCACTATTGGAACAGTAACTCCAACAACTATTGGTGTGTCATCTTGATCTGAGTAAAAGAAAAGCAAATAACATAATTTAAAACATAATAAACTGCTGTTTGTGAAAATTACAACACAATGAAGGAATGATAGTAAGTATATGAGACATAGAGAAAATGCAAATCTCTATAACATGTAAATGATTAGAATTGCAGAGTGATTTGCATACCTATACCCAGCAGTGCTCTCCGTTAAGCACATGAGAAGAGATTTATAAGTTTCTAGCCCGAGATATTCTCCATGGTAAAACAGATAACAATGGTTGCCAGTGTACTGGTTAATCCTCATACAGCTACAAGTAAAATTTTCACTAGAGTGCATTAAAGAGCTGATGTGAGCAAAAATGGCAAATCTTGATTGAATCAAGCATTGGGCAATGATTAAATACCTGCATTTGAATAGCATGTCACCAAAGTTTATCACAAGGACATACAGGAGACCCTATGGGGCTGTGCTCTACTTTAAGTGTGGAAGAACCAGATGGAAGATGATCCAAGAAGTGAGAAGTCAGTCATGTTTCACAAACAAAACAGGGAATGCCATTCATGAGATGACCTTGCAAAATCACTGAATGACCTTGCAGCACATTGAGGTAACATTTGGCATCTATCCTGAGTATGTGCAGGACATGTGGACTTTTTGGGAATGCAAATGTTTCATTCTGATGGATCCTGAAAGCTCTCAGTGGCAGGACAGGAGAATGTGCAGCAATTTGAGATGGATGAAGTCAAATTTGTCACAGAATATAATGGATGAAGCATGGGGTGCACCATTTAGATTTCTCCATAGTGCTAATTTTTCAAATCTCTTGCCTACATGTAACAAATTCAACTTAATTGAGATAAAACTAAATGCAACTTTTAAAAAATAATAAGAGATATCAGTTTTACAAAATATGATGCTACAAAAATATCACATTGAAACTTTTAAATAATATCAGAGGTTTGGGGGAAAAAGGGGGGGGGAAGGAAAGGAAAGAAAAATTGCATGTGTTAAATATAACAAAATATTTATGTAAAAATCCTTACATACTTATTACAGAAACATTTCATTGTACTCACCTGTTTGTATAGGAAATGAATAATGTGTATCTGTGAATTTATCTGGTGCTGTAAATGCTCGCACCTTGACCCTGTATGTAGAGCCAGATTTCAGTGGACCATTACAATAACCTGAATAACGTCCTTCACAACTTTCTCCTCCAATTGTAAAATCTTCCACAGATGAATTTTTGAATGGATAATATGGCTCCATAACCTGTTAAAATTTTTAAATTATAATATAAAAGTATATTTTTCAAACATAAGCACACTAAAAAGTATCAGTTATGAATTACAATTTCCACAAATCTAATCTACACAAATATGAAAACATAAAATGTAAATTAATTTTTTGTGATTCTTAGTTTTATCTTAAAAAATATTTCTGCAAATTTCCACAAGTAGATAACATACAAATTTAACATGAATCTGTACAGTAGAATCCTGTTTATCTGAACCTGTAAACTTAAACCCAAATTAACCTGAATTTTATTGCTATTATTTATTTATTTATTTATTGTTGGGCACTGCCAAACACAAGATACAGCATTCAATCTTTAATTTAAGGTTTAAGGAAAATACATTTTACAAATTGTTCACTACTTAGAAAGTACAGAACATTGAATCATTTGCTCTTGAACACCCACTTTCCATCATCTGAAGGCTGCTTCATTTTCTGCAAAATTTTTTACAACAATTGGTGTCAATATAATTCGTCTCAGCTTCCAGGTTTTTATGTCTTAGCAAAAATCCAGTCAAACACCATGTATAATTTGACTAGATTACTTTAACCATAAGTAAAACATTTAAAAAATATTCAGGAGGACATTGAAATAAATTTAAAAAAAATTATGGTTTTGCTCAGTCCAACTGCACATTTTTTATGAGCATGTGACTGCAGTTTACTTTCTTTCATGCTATAATATTAGCACACATCTCTTGATCATACTGGACTCTGTACAGTGCAAAATGAGAAAGTTGAGGTTTTACCTTAAGACTACTGAAGCATCCTTAATATTTCCCATGTACTTTTCCTGAACTGAAGCTATAATTACAGAATGACATTACATTACTCAGTTGTCAGGTGATGCACAATGACTTTTACTCCTACTTGGCTGGGTTAATGGTTACTGAACTTCTACTAAAACACCACTGCAGGTTGCTACTTGATTTCTGTCCAAAAGTTCTGTTAAAAATTGTAGTTTGATGCCTCACAGTACACTAATAACAGTTACATATGCATAGTCGATGATTGAGTCAATGCTTTATACAAATTAAAATTATCACAAATTAAAACTATTCCCGCATGTATGATAATCCCATTCACTGTTTAATTTCTTTACCATATAAAGGATTGGAGGTAATACTACACACACTTATCACATTTTTACCAGGTTCCAAAGCTTCATTATGAAATTTAAAATTCAATTTCTTACCTCAACTCCAAATTGCAAAAAATTCCTTTGGACTGGGGAAGATTATGCTTGCAGTAAAAAATGAATTTTAAAAAATAATCTGAAAATGAATTTTAATAGTAAACTTTTATGCATTAAACCACAGCAACTGCCAATGCTCTTACCTGATAAGGAGGCCATATGCTGTATGCTTGGACATCCCTCCAACTTGGCATTTCCAACCCTGAGGCATTCTTAGAGTCATCTTCAGCAACAATGATTGTATATGCTGTTACCTGTAAATGGTTCATGTTTACATCCATTATGCAAATATCCTAATTGGCTGTTTAAATAGGAATTTCAATAAAAATTAAAACAATTTAAAAAAAAAAGAAAGAAATATATTGCTGTATATTTACTATTATATTGCCCCTATTTTCATAGAATACTTTTGAGGGTAGTTGCATAATTCACGATAAAACATGCATTAACATGGTATATAGATTGGGAAGGTTATAATACATATTTTTGAATGCTACTACTAGATTGCACACAAATATTTAGCAGGTTGTAAACATATTCAAAGATGGAAGAGATAAAAGTGATCTTATATCCAAATTGCATTTCTTCATGGAAAAAATGTATGGAACTTGCCTTTAGTGGATGTATGTTTGTTCATACAGGTATGTTAGTGATGGCAATAAGTGACCATTGCTCAATGAAAAAAAGATGCTAGATTATGAAGAAATTAACAACATGTAATGGTGGTTTTGTTCCAATGGTTTTCTGTATTTTATACCACTACTTTACACATGTGCTGCCAAATGGCTGCACAATCAGTTTAAGGGGAAAGAAATCACCTGGTATGAGACATATCATATGTATTATTATTTATTGTTGCTTTGACTACATTTGTCTTCTTGCAGCATTTAGATTGGAAGTGAATAATGTAAGTGTAAGTCTTTAGTCATAAATGAAATGAAATGAAATGAATTAATGATGACACAAATGAGTTCAAAGTCCTCGACACCTTAAAAGCTATCTCGCATTCACCTTCTCAGGGTAAGGAAAAACTCTATAAAACCTTACTCAGACAGCTTGACCTGACTGAGAATTGAATCCAGGATCTCCAGATTAGTAGCTGCAATTGCTATCCCTTGATCATAGAGTTGATCAATATCATATCTCCTGGAGTGATTTAATCAAGATAATACCATGCTTAATCACATCATTGCAGTGAATGAAACACGGCCAGTGCATATGAATCATACATAACTCATGTATCAGTTAAATGAATGGTAGTATCATTTTTCACCACATAAACACATAATTCAATAGAATCCATCCCCTACAAAGGTCTTACTCATTGTGGCACATGAAAAATGCCATCCTTTTTCAGAAGTCCAACTATAAATGCCCCGTATTACAAGAGATTTCTGCCCTACCAGTTGTGTAATGAAGTTCTGGAAAATTGGCCAGAATTGCTTGACAAAACCATTATCTAGCACAATAATGCTAGAGCTTGTGCAGAAGCTTCTGCCAAGAATCTATTACAGACGAGAACAATTTTTCAATTTGCCTGCTTAAGTCTATACAACTTAGAACTTATCCAAAAATGAAGTTGTTGCACGGGAAATACTTTGCAAACAAATATCTAAATAGCAATTTATAATTTATTATAATTTATTTAAGTAAGACAAATATGCAAAATAAAAATTGTCATATACTACACTTTGTATTTTATATATATATAACTCTTTTAGAAAACAGAATATTAGTTTGTTTGGTATTTACAGATACACATGGACAATTATATTAAGAATAATAGTTTTAACCCAAACCTCGCTAACATAAATAACAGCTTAATCCATAGACTAGTTAACATCTCATTCAGAAAGGAAGAATTTACAATAGAATATAAATACATAATCAGTACTGTATACAGCAACAATTTTGATTGTCGTAGCAAATAATAAGTTCAACAAATACAGCTAATGCCATGACTGGTTAAGCAAGTTGGCATTAGAACACACACATACAGAGGTCCAACAGAATAAATATAATAGAAACAAAATGCTAAAAAATTCAACTAAACAATCAGGATAGCAAGAAGTCAGGAATTTCCAAACTAACTGTCAGGATTCTGAGCAAATTTGTATAAGCAGAACAAAAAGGAATTCAGAAACTAAGGCAAAGTAATATTTTGGAAACAATTGAGTTAACCATACAGACACATTGGCATTACTGCACATTTTTGGATAAAAATCACAACCTTGCAAGAGAAGCAACATTATTCAAAAGCATAAAGAATCCAGTGAAATTATCAATTTGGGAGAAGAATACTGTCCACTCACAAATACATTTTCTCCTTCGTTCTTATTTATTGACCAAACACATTTTCAATAAAAATTCCCAAAAATAGTTAATTTCCTGCTGATCATAAAATATTTTCCTAAGTACAATTTTCTTGTAGATCTTTTGCCATTTCTCCTTTATCAGATTATTCCTACTTGACAATTAAATCAAATTTGAAAAGAAACTTCTTTTTTCTTGCAAATTAGACCTATGTTTTGAATAATATCACCTCTGCAACCTTTTACTTTCCAAGCACCCAATCTGAACCATGCTAATCCCTCCCTCATTTTTATTACATTTATCAATATCTTTTCTGTAAATATGTTCAATTAATTGTTTATACCAGATATAACATTGATACAAAGTTGGTTTAGTAACACTTATACATGCCCAATTAAAAGTCAAGTTAGCGAAGTATAAAGTCACCAAACCATCTCTATATCAACATTATATTTTATTATGACACTGCTAATAGATTCAAGAGTATACATTCTCATATTTATAGTGGAATTTGATCTGCAAATTCCTAGACAATGTAAAGCTGCATTTAGTCTTGAAATATGAGATATTTAAAGGCTATTTTAACCTATAAGATATTAGTTTCTCATATCTAGCATTCAACTTTAGATGGGTATAAATATGCTGAATGGGAAGCAAATATTAGCAAATTTTATCTCTTATTCACCTGTTTCAGTTCTTAGCACACAGTAACTTGAATTTGTGTCTATATACTTACTGCACCATTTTGTTCAGAAAAGTAGTTTTTCCTAAATCTGATTTGTATAGTGGTCGAACTGCGACAGACTTCTGTTGGTACTACTTGGCTTGGAGGTTTAGGAGGTGCTGTCAAACAGAGATTTACAGTAATTTCCTATTAATCAAATGGAAATATAAACCCTTCTCTACCTAAATATTATAACAATGGGTTTAAAACTGTTTGCTCTTCTTCAAATAAATAACTTATAAAATCTGTAATATTTGAAAGCATTCCTGTGATACATTCACCTGGAATAAATTGTATCATAAGCATAAAATATTCTTTTCAGGTCAAGATAACTTTACTTATCTTTTTGAATAATACAATTTTGAATTGCCAGTACTATGGAGTTTCTCAGCTGAATGTCCAGCTACTTGCAATATGAAACACAGGCCAAATTTACCATAAGCACATATTTATTATATATGACTTCTAGGGTACACACTTGATTTGCAATGCTATTGCTTTGCAAGCATGTGCCTTTCAATACAGTTTATCATCATTCACATAATTATACTGTTACTGTTATACTATTACAATGAAATATTGTAATAAATGTTTAATTCTGTTATGAATAATAATTCAAATTTCACTAAATTTTAACAAAGTTCCTTTAGCACATATAGAAGACCTTTATCTACAGTACTGATTCACTGTCAACTTTACACCATGATATACAGGTGTCTATCTGTAAATCACAAATTTGGAGTTGAGATTCACTGTTGTTAACAATTTTTTTTTTTAAATTTTGTTTTTGTATATAAATAAGTTTTTCTAAACTGAGCTTTTCCCTGAGCTTTAGGGTCGCTTTTAGAAGCTTTAGTTTGTTTTAGAATTCATAATTTTCATATAAAAAATTATATGCTGTTGCTGATTTCTGTGCATTTTTATTTGATACTTTTTACTTGTTTCCTGTACTTGCAACAATCAATAACCTTGCAAAACAGAACACAAATAAGAATACCAACAAATATAGATATAGATATGTTAAATATACAACAGATTTATTTGATGAGGAAAAAAAAATTAAAAAATCAGCAACAAATAAATAGTATCATCAAAAAAGGGAATACATGTTTCTTTATGTTCCACCCTTGGGCACCCAAAATTTTCAAAGGATATTCAAAGATTGGAATATTGTGTTGACACAGCTTAAAAAGCTAATTAATACAAAGGATAAATTATTAATTAGCTAGTAAGCTGATTCTAATACTCTTATGATCCACTTACCACTGAATTATACAGAACATGTTTCACAGGCTTTTGCCTTTGTCATCAGCTGTGAGTCAACTGCTGGATTCATTGTTGGTCGCTTGGCATAGCTCTCTTGGATATTTTATGAAATTTTGGGTTCATTTGTTTTTTGTTGGGGTCTTGAAGTTCATAGGCTTATCTTCATATTTTTTATATAAATTTTTTCCCCATATTCCCAGTTCCAAAGATCTATCTACGAATTTCAATAATTTGTCCTCCATTTCTATAACAAGTTTATCTCTCCAAAAGTGATGTGCAACCACTGATTTATCTATGTAATTGAACCTGATGTTTCCCCAATGTTCCTTTAGTCTAATTCTAATGCTTTTTTTGTTTTACCAATATGTACTACTCACTAGCTATTAAGAATATATTAGTTGCTTCACTGTATTAGTTCCAACAAGAAATTAATTTTAAATTTAATACAAAGGATAAAATTTTTCCTAGTAAACAGGCATACATTAAATCAGATATAAAGAATGCAATAAGAAACAAGTTTTAAAAACCAACACACTATGGAGCACATGAGAAATGTCAAATACATACAAGCAGAGAAATCAGCAATAGCATGTGACATTTCTGGTTTGAAAATCATGTATTCCAAATGAACTGAAGCTTCTAAAAGCAATATGTCCAGCTAAATGAAATGTCATCAAAATACTCATTACAAAAAACCGGAAATTGATATGCATAGAATTATAAAAACACTTAGAATAATGGATAAAAACAATACGGTGCGATAGGCACCAAGTAGGCAGTTTATCAAATATTCACTCTCCAACATCTGACTGAAGAACTGCTACTATAAATGAATGATGATCCATTGCAAAACCACGAAAATATATATCTGGGAATAATATAGTTGATGGGTAGCTGAGGATAGAACAAGGGTTCATGAAACATCTACTACATTTAAACTAATAAGTGGAGTCAAAAAGAGTATGTAGTTCATTTCAATCTTACAATGATCTTAATTATTAGACAGAAAATTTACTTCCTCAAAACACATTTAAAATTTACATAATAGCATAAACAGAAAAAACAAAATAATAAAAAATTACAGTAGGTGTCAGATGGGATGATTTTAGGGAACTCTCAAACAAAGCATATAAAATTATACAAAACCACTTTCTATAAGGAACTGAAGTGCTAGCCACTATATATGATAAACTCACAGATAAGTTTTAATTAATCTAGTTCGGATGTTTTAGAATTATAGCTGGAGCACTAAAAACAATATCTGTTGCCACAATGCAAACTATAACAGACAGCACATCTATTAGAACATAAATTGATGTTAAAGCAACAAAGTTCAGACAAAAACTGAAATGTAACAATATGAAAATACTTGAAGGCAAGCTTTGGTGGTCTTTTTTCCTGGAACTGGAATTACGGTTATTAGTTGCTTATTAATATTACCTTGATATGATATAAGCAGAAATGAGGTGTATTAGAGTTTGCTCAGGAAAAGAACATTATCGTGTCTCTGCAACCTCTTTCAGTATATGTTTAGCACTAACAAAGATTGGGTGTGGAAGTATTATTTATTAATTAAGGATGTGGATTGGGGTGGAAGTATTATTTATTAATTAAGGCACCCTTAGATATTCTTAATAATATGATAAATAGGTAATATTAATATTTTCTACTCAATCTTTCATGTAAGAAAGTAACAGTGGCAATGCTGGAGAATTACTAGAAATCTTGTGGTGTGTGTTGGCTGTTAGGTGAAAGCAGAAACACTACACACTTGGAACTCAGTAGAATGGGGAAAGGTTAAGCCTGTTCAATACTTTACTATAAGTCAGAAAACATTAGGCAAATAAAAGCACATTTAAATATATAAAAAATATTTACGAGAAGAATTATACTGGTTTCTCCAAATAAGTGCAAAATATGACACCTTTTTAATTAATCTTTTCACCTCTACATTAATTATTCCTAGACTTGACTTGGCAATCAAACTTAACAATAAAGAGGAATCTCCAGAAATATTAAACATGATAGTACTAAATATTGTACCTATGAAGCTGTTGACAATAGAGTGGCAACATAACTTCAACTTATGTATTCACTTTTTTACACTTTACTCCATTCACTTACACGAAAGCAAGACGCATTTCGGGAGAATCTCTCCCATCTTCAGTTGCTTACCGAACCGCCGTTACTCGAAACTATTTCTGGACAGGAACAGGAGCATCCAGTTGTCCAGCCATAGTTTCAAGTAACAGCGGTTCAGTA
This sequence comes from Metallyticus violacea, assembly GCA_030762175.1. Lineage (NCBI taxonomy): Eukaryota > Metazoa > Arthropoda > Insecta > Mantodea > Metallyticidae > Metallyticus > Metallyticus violacea. Next base: position 8,927,945 of record CM060836.1, on the reverse strand, counting down.
AGCAACTGAACATGGGAGAGATTCTCCCGAAATGCATCTTACTTTTGTGTAAGTGAATGGAGTACAGTATAAAAAAGTGAATACATAAGTTGAAGTTATGATAATACTAGCTACACTAAATGAAAGTTATCCAGCTGAATCATACATAGAATACATATGGATGGCTCTCTTAAAGAGGGAAAAGCAGGATTTTGAATATGCTGCAAAGATTTTCACAACATATGTCTCTGGACAATAAGCTAGTAATTTTGATGGAGAGATCTTAACCTTTAAACCTGCTCTAGAAAGCATACTGTTAAGACTGAATATAAATAAAAATGTTCTAACATTGACTGGCTCAAAGGTATCACTTCAAAGTATAATTAAAATTAGCAAACTGAAACCATAAAAACTGGAAGAAAATTCACTATGCAGTGGAGTGCAAGCTGAAGACAGCATTAGAAACAGCAGTTATGTTGGTAACATGAACTGTGCACTCTAAATATGCTTTCCCTTCACATAATATTAATTACATAACTCCCATTAAATGATGCATCAATAACCCATCTCAGGGCTGTTGCCAACTGAAATTGCTCAAACAAACTACCTAATTATATTAGGAGAAAGATATCCACCAGGCGAATGGCTAAGAATGTGTACAGGTGGCTCACTAATGTCTAATTGAAGAGCAGGTGCCAGAATTATTCAATATTATTTACTCACTATATTGTAGTTTTTTGTATCTGGAATTTTTCACAGTGAAATAGTGGGACCAGTGGGGCCAGTGGGACCAAGCTGAAGATGGAGGCAATCGCCTTTGAAACATGTCCAAATAAGTGGAACAAAATTAGTGAAATTTGAGTGATTTCGTAACAATAATTCATATCACTATATTGTGTTTGGTAAAAAAAGACAACTTTGACAAGACAAACTTCAAAGCCATCTACACCACACCCAAATTATTTACAGATCATAAGCATCCAATAAGGCAGTAATCATCTCAGATTCTATATCAGTACTAGAGGCAGTAGCATCCAATAATGCCCTCTCCCCTCTACAATCAATAAAAACTGACAATATGTTTACGGAATTTGGGAATCCACACAGTGAAACTTTTGTTAATCTTATTTTGATTTAAAGTAAAACACTAAAAATCATGTCGTCACATTAAAACTCTCTTTAAGTTTCACAAACACACTTATAAAAGTAATTTTGGTACATGTTTCGTGAGGTACATTCCTCACATTGTCAACCAAAACGACGACTGAGGAGCCAATTTCAGCAAAGTATGTATGTTATTATGCTTGCTCTGGTGGTCTGTTAATGAACTTAAACAATATGTTGTCTGCTTCCGGAAGCAGACAACATATTGTTTAAGTTCATTAACAGACCACCAGAGCAAGCATAATAACATACATACTTTGCTGAAATTGGCTCCTCAGTCGTCGTTTTGGTTGACAATGTGAGGAATGTACCTCACGAAACATGTACCAAAATTACTTTTATAAGTGTGTTTGTGAAACTTAAAGAGAGTTTTAATGTGACGACATGATTTTTAGTGTTTTACTTTAAATCAAAATAAGAAAAACTGACAAATTACACTAAACTATCCATTTTCAATGGCTACCCTCACATCAGTCTAACCATAAATGAAATAGTGTACTACTTAACCAAAAGTGAAAAAAAAACATTCAACTCATCAAAATGTTGATGCACTTACATTCAACAAAGAATTTAATTAAAAAAATGGATAATTTCAAAATGAGTTCACAAATTACAAATAACAAAACATGCAAAATTATACAAAATACTTGGTACAGCAATAAAAACAAATCAAGAAAAGATCCAACGACATATTTTAACTAAATAACCTTGCAGCGCTTACACAAAATAAAAATTCACCAAAGTAAAACAGTACCATATACAATCAATCACACACAATTATGAACAAATAAATAATATTTACTGGAATGCGAAAACCTGAATGGTAATAATAACAACAAAGGTGAACTGTATTAGAAAGCCAGAAGACAAATGAAGCAGTCAGCCATGAGAAACCAATATTTCATTGTTTGCAATATCTTTTTTTTTATCTGCATTTCATTAATATTTATAATTGATTTTCTATATTACAAATTAGTGTCTCTTTAAAAATTTAAGTATAAAAGCTTATTTACCAAGTATAGGCATCTTCTGTTTCCACCTAGCTTCTGGTCCATATCCAATTTTTGTTTCTGCCTGAATGCGGAAAATGTAAGTTTTTCCAGGAATCAAACTTCTTATAATGCCTTGAAACTCTGTAGCATTAAAATCATGCACCTGGGTGTGTGTAGAGCCCTGAAAAAAGGAAGTTATACATTCATTATTGATTTACTTTTATATAAAAGGTTTTATGTTTAATTTACTTTAATTGCGCATTATTATAAAACATGTTGATATATTGGTTTGATGCATTAGTTAGTAGTAATTTTTCACTGTGGTAAAAGATGCATTTGATACTCATGAGGTGAACATAAGACAAAAATTAATCAGCAACATACTCTCTTGCAATATCAAGACTGGACTGCCAATGTTGGTAGTTATTTGATTCCAGACCTTGCAACAGTCTTTGAAACATGTTCAAGTAAGTGGAACAAAATTATTGAAATTTGAGTGATTTCCTCAAGAATAATTTGTTATATTATACTATATTTTATTTTGAAAATTCCCGCTATTCAAAAAAACTTGTTAATTTAAGCTTGAAGTGCATGTTCATTATGAGGGGAGTTCCTTAAGACTGTTAGATAGAGAGCAAAAAAGTTAAAAATAAGGGTGCAAGTTCAAAGACATAAGGTTGATATGGAATAATTTTCCAATCAAACTCCTGTACAGCTACTTTTGGCATGTAGTTCACAGTGTGTAGACATGCATTATCATTTTGCCCATCACTTTATGCTGTCCTCCCAGTCACTTTTCTGCTAAACATCTCAGTTTTGACAATAAAAGTGAGCAATGATTACATTCCTTGGAAACAATTAATAATTTATGCATCTTTTTTAATCCACCAGAACATAACATTATCTTCTGCAGATGATCACTAGTCTTTTTTTGGAAAGTTATTTTTCTGTTAGGGTCACCATTCTTTTCTTAATTTGATGTTACATAAACCACTACTAATAATCTTGGACAGGAATAAGTTGTGTGTTCACCAGATAATTGATGACAAGCAAGCAAAGAAGTATGAGTGAACCACTTGCTGATTTCTGTTGTTTTTGCTGAAAGTGTGTGGTATCCATCTATATACCCAATTTTTAAACTTGGCCAAGGAATACAAATGTCACATAATGTTTCACTAGTCAAAATCATCACATTTGCCAATTCTCAAGTTGACATGTGGTTTAAAATGTTAAAACATTCTTCATCAAAGTCCAAATCGTCTTCCAGAACATAGAGAACCTTTATGTCATAGTCTTGCCATGCTTTCATTAGTTTTAGGCACCTCTAGTGTCTTTACTCCTCTGTTAAACTCAAACAGAAGAATATATCAGATGGGTTGAAATTGTAACATACACACCACTAAAATTCAATAAAATGGAAGACTAGTTTCGGGAGCCACCGCTCCTATAATCAACCAGGAACCAGGAACTGATGATAGGAGCGATGGCTCCTGAAACTAGTCTTCCATTTTATTGAATTTTAGTGGTGTGTATGTTACAATTTCCACTCAATTTTTTAAAATGTTAATATTTGACACCACTGTTACAAAAGTTCACTATATTTTATACAATATCAGATGGGGTTTCCCCCTCCCCTTTTCTGCACTTGACACTCCATCTTCTTTAGCCCACAAATATCATCAACTTTCTTTAATTCTACAAAATTCAAGGAATAGTCACAAGCACAATATTGCTATTTCCAAATGACAATGATGCACTGCAGTTGCCACATCAAAAACTTACGCATCAACCTAATATATTACTTTGGTCTACATTAACTGCTGGATTTCATTCCTGTCATCTATCATTTTATTTTTCCACCTGCCTGAATATGCCTTTTGTACCCTGGACTTCCAATCTGAAATTAGCCATTTTACCAATGAGCTACTAAATAGGGTTGCCATATTCTTAATATTAAAATAAAGAACAAACATATGACTAATGTGGGCTCAACTAGAGACTAGAAAAGACAGACAGTAATAACTAGGGAGCAGATTTTTATGTAAATATTTTTTCTGCAAACACATAAATGCCTATAAAAAGGGGAAAATTCTGAATAAATAGTCATTGAGCATAAATATGAAATCTTATTTCACGTAAAAATACCTAATTTTGGGAAAAAATATGTAAATATATATTTTCATATAATATTCCATAAATACATAAATCTGAATTAATCTTTGCTATTATTTATCTTGCATAATTGTTAATTTATTCTATTACAAATATATACAAATATATTTAAAAATTACTTGTATGGCATTACAGGTCTCAGAGAATGTTGACCATATCATGGTGCCTAAGGTAAATTGAACAGGTTAGGCCATTATCAAACTTGCTTACACCTAGTATTCCCCATTTACTATCTGTATATTTCATAATGTGTTTATACTGCTAAACCGAGTGCTTGTGATAAATGTGTGAATGCTGCATATAGACCACGTTCATTCTTCAGTTCTTATGAAAAGTGTTCCATATAACTTGTACATCTTGAAAATATGCCAAAAGTTAAATTAAGTGTTAAATCGCATCTTCAGCAATATGCAGATGAATTTAAAAACATATTTACCATGGACAATAAAGCTTTTTTTCACCAACCACGTGGAAAAACAATAAGTGCAGATCAGCATTCACAAGTCACTCAACACTTATCTGGAAATAAAATATTGCTGCTGCGACTCATGTGAATCATGACAACGTTATTGATAGGTGAACCGGCTTATTCAAGTATAGGGCAATCAAAGTGTTCCCAGAATTATTTAGATTTATGCAGAGCATTTATAGCAGCTGATATTCCACTAAAAAAAGTAAATAATATTCAACTTATGAACTTTTTGACGAAATATATCGGCACTGAGCCTCCTGAAAAATAAACATTAAGAAAGAACTACCTTCTTAAGCACTATGACAAAACTTTGCAAAAAATTAGGGCGGCATGATGAAAAACTTTGGGTGAGCATTGACAAAACCCAAGATTCAAGTTGCAGAAAAATAGGAAATGTAGTCTGTGTATTGAAAAATGATGAAATAGTGAGCAGTCATATTTAGTGGAGTGTGGAGTGGAGTATCTGCATCAAATAATACAACGACTATGAGGTTATTCAATGAAACTATGCATATGATATAGTGAAATGGTATAAAATATGATAATGTATTACTCTTTCTCACAGATGGTGCATCATACATGAAAAAAGCAGGTCAAGTCCTTTCAGCAAGTTTTCCAAAAATGATTCATGTCACTTGTGTAGTTCCATGCTCTTCATAGATTATGTGAATGTGTCAGATTCCTATATTCCAATGTGAATAGACTTGTATCAAATTGGAAAAAAATATTTTATAAATCACCATTGAGGATTAATTTCAGAGAAAAACATCCCAATTTTCCTCTTTTCCCTGCTCCAGTGGTCGAGCGCTGGGGATTGAGTTCAGAGAAAAAAATCCCAATTTTTCTCTTTTCCCTGCTCCAGTGGTCGAGCGCTGGGGCACTTACTTAAGTGCAGTTTTGTGCTATGCAACAAATTTTGAAAGTTTTGCATCTGTTGTAAATGAATTGGACAAAAATGATGCGTCATCTATTGAAATAGTTCAGGGTTTATTAAAAGATGACCAATTAAAAACGATTTGGCATTCATATCTACAAATCTAAACTGTGCTACGCCATATAAAACTAGAAACTTCAACAAATCTGTTGAGTGAAACACTTAAGGAGGTATGGGCTGTTGAAATGAAAAGTAGTGACATCCCTTTGTTTAAATATGCACATCTGACATACTGTAATATGGAAAGACCATTTTCACAATATAAGGAGCTATTTAGAGACAATCGGTATATGTTCGTGATGAACAATTTGGAGAAGATTTTTGCTGTCCACTGCAATTTTAAGGGAACATACTAGGAGCATCTACATCGACAAGTAGTGAGTAGCTCTAACAATAATAAATTAATAATTTTCTCTCATTTCTGAGAATTTAAGCAAAATATTTTAAACTTTGTACCAAATATTTTCTTCTTTTTTAGCACATAAAAAATTAATATTTTAACTTTTTTAACCATATAAAAATCTCTTTCCTAGTAATCACAATGAGGAAATACATTTCTTTTAACTAAGTGCACAATAATATTTATTATTAATACAAAACTAGTATTGCTTAAACTTTTAAGATATTAGGTGTTTGTCAATTAGACACACATGTAAGATATCACTGCTTGTAATGATTTGAAATGAATGTTTTTTCTAGCCATAGTTAACAAAACATTATTGGAAAGAATACTAATCATAAAACCTCCTGTATGCTTTGTTGTAATTGAAACAAGTCAATACCTAATTTTTATTAAGTTCACTGAACTCTTGTTTCTGTCATCCCTCCATTTGAACTTCATTGCAGAAAATATTCTTTCAGTGAAAGCAAGGATTGGAAACATACTCAGCATAATTTTATCAATAACAAAACATTTTTAATTTTCCCTCGCCAATCAAGTCAATAACAAAAATCCATCTTCCAGCAATTGACATGCTAGAAATGTTTACTTCTAACTTGGCACTAAAGTTCGTTAATGAAAAAATTTGTGAGTGCATATCATCAGCCTCATTTGATTAGTAATATCTAATTTTCTAGCAAATGAACAATTCTATAACCACCAGTAACAATGTAATTTAAACATCTGATATATGCTTCTTATGCTTTCTCCTTATGTATATAAAAACAAAAAATTCCAGTAATCATTAGAAGGTGACAGTGCTTAAAGCCTGTACTTAAAGGTCTATAAGAAAAAGTATTATAATTATCAGTTTATAAATGATAGTACAAAATCATATTGAATGAAGATTACTTTTGTGCTATGTATGCTACACTTTCCTCTTTTCCTCTTTCTGCGTTCTAATTAATTATAATCTTACCTCTAGACCATATGTAATAGTGAATTTTCTTATTACTCCGTTCTGCTCATTACTTGGCAGTGCCCACTCAAATGATATAAAGCTGGGCTGAATGTCAACAGGATTAAACTTTTCCACCTGCAATCATAGACATAATACTTTTAACATTTCTAACTTGCTTTTCATGTTAATTTGTTAAGTCTATCAATGTTTCAAATTCTAATATCCAGAAGAGTAAATTACCTTATAATCTAAGCAATGGACACAGTTATTCAAATCTTAGCTTCTGGGTGTTGCCATGTTGTGAAAAAATTGATTGCTTTGTTAACAGCAAAAAAACAAAAAAAAACAAAACAAAAAAAACACGTTTGCAGCATATGCCTTAATCAACCAGAAAAATCAGCTTTAGCAGAACATTCCATCATCACCAGACATCACAATGATTTCAATAACATGGTCTTACTAGCATAGTAGACCATTTGGGGAATAGAATTACATGTTAGGCCATAGAAATCTACAATAACAAAAATAACATAAATAGAGACACAGGTACTCACCTCAACAATATTTGGAAATCATTACTACAACAGCAAACCATGGGCCAAGCCCAACACACCAATACAAAGGGAGGGAGAAGGAAAGAGAAGGGGAGCTCACTAGTATACAAGGATATGACCGCAGCGATTGATAGCTGGTGACTGGCATAGCAAGTAGACAATTCCCTGGATAAAGTGCAGCCAAGTTTGCAGGAAACATCACACCAAATTCAACTTTTCAAGACACAGCAACACCCAGGAGCTAAGATTTTAATTTATCTTTTAACTAGTAATTTTCAATTTAGTGGGAATAAAAAAATAATAAAAAAAGAGAGGAGGGGGGGAAGGAGAAATTAAGGTATTTTATTAATAAAAAGCCCAGAATAATGTAATGTGCTTTGATAGAGAAGTTATATGAAGGGAGTTAAGAATTTTTTTCTCCTCAGAAATTTTGCAATGATTAGCATAGCAAGTTGAAATTTCTGTGACCAGTTCATGGGAAACAATGAAACTTCTGCATTTCCTCCCTTATAAGTTTGGTACAACACATTAAAACTTTGCATTATGTGAAAAGGGTACAGCTTTCTAAAAGGTTTTCCAGTCAAATGCACTATTTAATTGATGATCTGTAATTGATATTCTGTAATGAGGCTTGGTTTGGTCTTTAATACCCAAAACAATAGGTACTGAAGTGCTACAAATCACAGTATTGTTTCAAAAGTTCCTCTACATGATCAGAAACTTGTGATTGAGTATGTAAAATAATGAAGTTAACTTTCATATCTCCGTGACACCTTCACCTATGAAACAATTCACAGTATCACATATTGTTCCCCATACAAGCCAAGAAACTTTTGTCTTTCTTAATTAGCTAGTGAGGTGACTCACAGCCGATGCAGGCAAAAGCCTGTGAAACATGTTCTGTATAATTCAATGGTAAATGGAGCATAAGAGTATTAAATTGACTCACTGGATAATTAAGAATAAATTACTTGCTTCACTGTATAAGTTCTGACACGAAATTAATTTTAAATTTAATTTTTGTCTCTCTTCTTCTATCATCAAAAATGGCCATATTATTTAGTAGGCTGTATTAAGTACCCCATTTCACACGTACACTGTATACATAGTCAACTTAAGGGTCTTACAGAGACATAAGTCATCACATAACTATGAGTTATGCTGCATTCTCATTTTTATGGATTAAGTTTATCCCCAACAATGAATCTTCTGATTATAATGTAGTCATGCATTCTTTTAAAGAAAAGAATTTACAACTTTCTAGTTATTTATTCTCTCTCTCCCATGCAATTAAATATAACCACATTGCTCTCTGAATTCTCTCTACTCTGTTTCCTAGCAATTGACATAATACACAGCACAACTTCAGATAAACCTAAATTTATCTGGCATCTGTCCTTATCCTTTCAAGATATGCAAAAACTCTGCAAAAGGCAATTTGTCTCTACTGGGAATAGACAAGTAAACTTTTAATATCATACAATTCTTCCTTCTAAAGAACCACCAGACATTCACACAGTATTTTATTTTAATTTCTAATTCCCTATTTAATCCATATCATTCCTCTCCTCTATTCTGAAAATATTATCTCATGCTGATTTAAAAAATATTTCAAAGGGCTTCCAAATATATTTAACAGTGTAATGATGTAATGCTCATAATCAATAAGAAGGGTCTACAGATTTCTAAAATATAAACAGAAAAAATAATTGCTTACCTTTCCAGGATAAGATTCCTTAGTCTGAAAGATGGCTGATACAGGTAAGGAGCGACGTAGCACTGAGGATTCTGTTCCTGAGCGAACTACTACAGTAAATGTATAATTTCTGTGAGGCTTCAAATCACTCAATGTTATGGAGTCATGTAAGGTTAAATTCTGGATGAGAGCACCCTCTGTATTTAGGTACTGCACCTGAAATTGTAATTTTAAATGCACTGTTAATATAAGAATCTATTGTTCTACAAGAGTCAGACATGAGGACCTGGGAAACCCTGAGAGAGAAATTCTTTGCAGCGGAATTTATCCATTCTTGTATAAGTTAGAAATATTTCCCAATATAGTTAAGGTCTGAATTTAATTATGTGCTAATATTCTGAGTAAACCATGAAATCAAAAGAGAGCATTTTCAAGTAAAGATATTTATGATTTTAATAGTGACTTAAGTGAGACACAATCACTTGAGTATCTCTCAGGCTTTCACTTCACATGCAACAGTATTCTGTTTATTTGGCATATGTAAGAAGACAACAATCTCTTAAAGATGCAGCCAAAGAGACAGCAAATCAACGACATTGGTGACTGAAGAAAACATTTCAGTATAAACAAATGATTAAAGAAGATCCAAGAGTCACATAATTAAAGAATCTTCTTTAATCATGTGAGTCATGAGGTTTTTGAGTTGGCTCCAATTGTTTCTATCATTCATTATGAACACTTAAAAAGTAAACAAATCTATTTCAAAATGGGCGACAAAAAAGTGCTACAAAAATTCAATAATGGGGAATCTTAGTGTGTACCTGACATTGTCATGGGAAACAACATGGATCTACCAATTTGTTCATGAGACCAAGTGCTAGTCTTCCATTTGGGTCTTTCATTGCAACCAGTCACCTGTGTCAAAAGGAAGTGCTAAAAACAAAATAATTGTCAACCTGATGTTCTATAAAAAATCAGAAAACAGATACTGCTAAGAAGTCTAGCTTACCACAAAATTTATTAATGATAGCCAAAAACTAGACTAAGGGGTCTTTTGTTGTGACATAATAATGCTTCTGCTAACAGTAACATTTTAGAAATCAAAGAACCAAACTGTGAATACATATATCTTACAGTCCTGAATTGACACCATGCAACTTCTTTCTTTTCTGAACTGTGAAGAGTCACCTTTGAGGTTGTATAATTTTCCTTCCCTGAAGAAGATGGGATAAAGGCTTTGGAGCATCGCTGGACAAGGTGCATTAATGTCAAGGGCAACTATGTTGAAAAATAAAAATCATTTCAAAAAGCTATGCCATTATTTTGTGCTTCATTCTGAGGACTTTTCAAATAACCCTCGTACAATACCAAGGAGAGTACTTGAGTACTTGAAAATATATGAGCAAACTTCCCTATTGTGTATCTCAAAATTTATACAGTGCCATTCATTTTAGCATTGTCATTAATATATTCTTAAATAGCTAGCAAGTCCATTAATACTCTTATGCTCCACTTACCATTGAATTACAAAGAACATGTTTCACACACCTTTGCCTGCATCATCAGCTGTGAGTTGACTGCAAAATTTGTTGTAGGTTGGATTAATTTGGTGTAGCTCTCTTGGATATTTTATAAACTTTTGGATTAATTTTTCTTCTGTTGGAATCTCAAAGTTCATCACCTTATCTTCATATTTTTTTATAAATTTTTTCCCCATATTCCCAACTCCAAAAGGTCTATCTACGAATTTCAATAATTTGACCTCCATTTCTATACCATGTTTATCTCTCCAAAGTGATGTGCAACCGCTGATTTATCTATCTGATTGTACCTGATATTTCTGTAGTGTTTCTTTAGCTTAATTCCAATTTTTGTTTTGTTTTGCCAATATATACTTTGTTGCATTCCGAACAGTTGATTTTATAGATTCCTGGCTTTTTCTCATAAGGTATTCTATCATTATCACTGGAGTTGAGCAAATTATTTAGGATGAATTTGTTCACTGGGGGCAAAGTAATACCACACTCCCTGGGTATTTTCTGGAATTTTTGGTGGCCCAAGGATGATAAGTAAATTTCTTTGAATGGTAATTTCTTTTCTTGCTGTCAATGTTGGAATGTGTTTTAACCTCTTCTCTTGATTTTCTTATCTACAATTTGGTCATACCCATTGGCTGTTGCCATTTGTATTATGTGAGAGTACTCTTTGCTATATTCAAACTTATTCATGGGTATGTTAATGAGTCTGTGTGCTAAGCTGTTCAGAACTGCATGTTTGTGTGCTATGGGATTGAAGCCACTTGCCTTTATGTAATTTTCTGTCTGTGTATCCTTTCTGTATATTCCAAATTTCAAATTAATGCCTGTTCTTATAATTTTTAAGTCAAGAAAAGGAATCATGTTGTCTTCTGTTTCAGAAGTAAATTTAATTTTCCTATCTTGTAGGTTTAGCAATTTCAAAGCATCATCCAAGTGTTTCTTATTAACCACTGCAAAGATATCATCCATGTATCTGTGCTAGACTTTAAAAATATATGGAAATGATTTGGTGATGTGCATTTCTAAACTACTCATATATAAATCAGTCAGAAAAGGTGATAATGCATTCCTCATAGCTAAACCTGCTTCTTCTTTGTGAAATTCACTATTGAATCTGAAGATATTCTGACTGATGCAGACTTTGGTTAGCTGGATGTATTCCTGAATCTCCTTACTGCTTAGTTTCAGAGACTGCAATCATTTTCAAAGAGATGTTTGGTATGCTGGGAAAGAGTGATTTACATAAAAGATACTAGAAGATCATTCTTTTGGAGAACCAAATCTGTAATTTTCTGTGCCAGTTCTGTGGAATTCTTACACTTAAGCTGTCAAACCTAGGAAATTTTCAAAATCTCTGGAGGAGCCATCTTGCTAATTGGTAGAAAGGTGTGTTTCTACAGTTGATTATTGATCTCATGGGATTTCCCAGCTTATGTATTTTCGGTAGGCCATGTAATCTTCCTATTGTGGTGTTGTCTGCTTTTAATTTTGCTTTCTCCTTGGGTGGTATGATCATGCTTTTTGTTGACCGATTTGTTTATAGACTGTATACATTTTTTCAAAGGATCCCCTTTTATTTTCATGTACTCTTTCCCACTAAGAAGTTTGTCCACCTTTGACTTGTACTCTGCTATATCCAAGATCACAATTTTGTTTCATTTATCTGCTTTTGTATATATTACCGGTTTTTTATTAGGCAATTCCAAGATTTGCTTTTGAGCTCTAAACCCAACCTTACTTTTGGCAGTATGATTCAGAATTTCCTCACTTTTTTTTCAAATGATGTTCTTGTCATTGCTATTTAGCTCTTTGATTGTTGCCTCCAGATCTACCACATATTCCTCCACATTGTTAGAAAATTTACACATTTTTTCACCCCTTTATTTAAAAACTTTATTTCTTCTCTGTTGAAATTTTCTTTACATAGGTTTACTACATTACAATATGAAAGTTCATGTGTTATATATGGCTGATTATTATTCATAACTTGTCTGTGCAGCAAGTTCTTTAGTTATATTTGTTGCTTTCCAGCTTTCTTTTTCGTTGAAGTTAATGTGCCAAAAAGATGTATATTCCAAATTGTTCCTCTGAAGCTGGGAAGAGGGGAAAACATTTTTATAAAAAAGTATGAAGATAAGGTGTGAACTTTGAAACCCCAACAGAAGACGAATTAATCCAAAATTCATAAAATCTCTACGAGAGCTACACCAAGTTCATCCAAACGTCAATGAATCCGGTAGTCAATTCACAGCTGATGTTGCAGGCAAAGGCCTGTGAAACATGTTCTACATAATTTAGTGATAAGTGAAGCATAAGAGTATTAAATCATTTCACTAGCTATTTAAGAAATATTAGATGCTTCACTGTATTAGTTGCATTGAATTGTCAGTGATGTTTACAAGGTCTTACCCTTGGCACATAGTTTTATTAAACCTTTCTGCTATCACTAACTTCACTTGCTTATACAACATTAGGACATGTTTGGGTGGCAATTGCTCCTATCATCAGGTTGACCAATCATCTGATGTGATGACTTGAGCCTGCGGTGCTTTTGTGGAGTCATCTGATAGTTCAAACAGAAATTTTTGAGTCTATCCGAAGGGGGTATGTCAAAATACATTAATTTCTTTTATTTTTCAGGATGAAAATTTTTTCCCAAAAACATTCTCTTGGGTTGTGAAGCTCTTTCCTCTGGTTTAATTTAATGATTCTGGATCCAAAAATATGCTGCTACCACTGATTTATTTATTTGTTTTAAACGAATATTCCTAAAATGTTCCTTTCTCTGAATTCCAAAATTTATCTGTTTTAAGTATTTTTATTGCATTCTGCACATTAAATATTATGAACTACATATTTCTGTTCCATTGTTTGGCTTCTTTTAGTGTGAAACATAGTACAATTTTTTATATTATATTTGTTTTGTGGGACTAACTTTATGCCTTTCCCAGGTGTTAATTATTTTGGTTTATGAACTGTATTTAATAACTTAAAATTATTCTCTATCTCATGGTTTTCCTTCCAAAAATATACTGTCACTGTTGATTTTTCTATTTGTTTATATTTAATGTTTCTTCAATGTTCCTTGAACCTGACCCCTATTTTTCTCTTTCTTTTTTCTATGTAAATCTTTTCACAATCCTGACAATTAATCTGATATATCTCGGATTTTATCTCCTTAGATTAATATATATTTTGTTTAATTTTAATAAGCTTTAAATGCCACATAAATTTTCAGATGCTAAGATGATATTATAATCTTTGAAAATTTTTCGAAAGTGTTATGTGAATTTGTTAAAACTTTTAGTGTCTGGTATATCAGATAAGATTTGTGAAATGTTTAATTCTTTAATGTTTCTGGAATTTTCCAATTTTTTTTTAACGATCATCTCTTTATTGAACCCATTTGATTTAGTGGCTTCTAAGTATTTTCATTCATGTGTTCTTATTTATGCAATCTACAGTTAAAGCTATGGGCTTTAAAGATCTATTGTCTATAGTTCTAAAAATGAAAATAAATTTTTTGTTTTGGTTTTGACTGTGAATCTAATCATAGGCTCTTGTAAATTTAAAATTTTAAAGCATTTTCTACATGCTTTTTTATTATTATGGCAAATATAAAAATCTACATATCAGTACCAAACTTTAAACATGTGGGGAGAGCCTTTGTAATGCGCATTTCACAGTAGTTTGTGAATAGGTTGGCTACAAAAGATAATGGACTACCCATTACTAACCTGCTTTTTATTTAACTCATTGCCCAATGGCCATGTAAATCCCTGACTGATTGTTCCCAGATACCCAATAAACAGATCTAAGTGTTTAAATGGCCAGCTGTTATTTATCTTATTTTAATGAAACAAAAACTGAATTAAAAGACATTAAATAGAGTATGAGCCAACTACAACAAGTATTACTGCATTTATTTGCACAATGCCTTAAAAAAATTCAATTTTAGAGTGTAATTTACATGTCTTTGATTGTGATTTGCAGAGCTAAAAGAGTTCTCTACTTTTTCCCCTCGCACATACTATCATTCAACACTTGTATTTAGCATTGCAAGCTCTAGTTCTCTGTTCATAGCTGATCCAGCACACAACATATAATAAATATCTTAAGGGGAGAAATGTCTGATGCAATGCAATCAGTCACACATACATTATCATTCATCCTGTACCAAGAAAGTAGGTTTTTATATGTTTGTGGCTTTAGATGAGGTTGAATCTAAATATGATTGTGTTTGCATGACACAATAAGCAAATAAGCTTAGTTTATTTGCTTAATATAAAATACATGCAAATGGAGAAATCAGCAGTAGCATTTCATTTCTGGACAGAAAACCATGGTATATTCAATAAAGTAAAATTATTGAAATCAGTCAAGGACCTACAGAATTAGCAACTTGGGAAAAATCTATATATATACAAATACAGAAGACAGTTTAATGAACTTTGACACTTCCGGGGATGAAAACATAAACTTTAAGTTCATCCACCTCCACGAAGAATATACATTCCCACAGCGTAACAAAGTATCCAGCAGTTGACTTTCTAGCTGAAGATGCAAACGAAGGTTTGTGAAACTGGTTCTACATTTATAGACAAGTAAGTGGTGCAATAAGAGTGTTTAGTTTGACTCATTCATACTATGATTTTATATGATTGGCTTCAATGTACAAGTTTCAATTAGCATCTCTCGTTAAGCTTAGCTTGTTATGCTCAGGTCACCTATACAATTTTCAGCTGCTCAGATAGATAAATATGTAATTTGATACTGGAATCAGTTCTTGGCACCACATGTTTGGGTTTGTTTATTAAGAATATTTTTATTTCAGCTCAATACTAATGAAGCAAGATTAACTTGGCAAGCAATTACAAAGTTACAAACTTATTATTCCCAGTTCGAATCATGGCTTCAACTAGTGGTGCAGCTTTAGCTTATTTAGGAGATTTGTTCCTGCAGGTATTAGTGCAAGACGGGGTTATGGTGTTCCAAAAACCATTGCAGTGAGTACAACCTGTGTGTACAGCCTCATACACACCACACAAGTGACAGCCAACCAAATGATTTTTTACCAAGTTTTTTACTGCATATTTAGTAGCTCTCATAGTTCCTGAAACAAATGTATATGGGCGTAAATTGCACAAAGATCTAATCTCAAAAGGCAAATTAGGACTTAAAAGTAGGATACAGAAGAAATAACACAGAATGAGATTTATATGCTACTTGGCATAATTATTCTCATGGGTGTTATTTGGAAACCTATATTAGACATGTACTGGTCTAAAGATGACTTACTAGCAACTCCATTTTTTGGAAGATGCATGTCAAACAACAAGTTTTCGTCTATATTGCAGTTTTTTTATTTTACCAACACAGAAAACATAAGTAATAAATTGCACAAAATTAGGTCTACTTTTGATTGCCTAATTTCAAAAATCAAAGAAAATTGAATTCCTGGTGAAAAGGTCACTACTGATGAAAACTTGATGCTATGAATAGGCTGCTTGGGTTGCAAGCAATATATCAAAACAAAATGGGCCAGATTTGCCATAAAAAGTATTGATCTTTGTGAAAGTAAATCAGGGTATGTCTACAATAGCTGCATTTACACTGTCAAAGGGACTGACAACACAAGAGAAAAACACTTGGGGTTACCTGGTTCCATAGTGATACACCTCATAGAATCTGTGCTTGATCAGTTATTTATTGTTTTATATAAAGGAATGAAAATTCCATTGGAAATTTACATTCAAATTGTTTTGGAATGCCAAAGCATGTAAATGTATAGACTCTAAAAAGAAGGGAAATGAAGGTGCATTAGCTTCCACCTTTGACTTACATTGCTTGGCGTGATAGAAGGATAGTTACGGCTTTATCTAAATGCAATTCCAAAATTTTGACGCACAATGCAGGAAAGCTAAGATACCAAAACCAAAATACAATTTTCAAGCCTGATATTACATATGAATGCAATATGCATATGGGTGGTGTTGATTCAGTGGATCAGGTACTGCAGGTATATCCCTCTTTAAGAAAAACTGTAAAGTGGTACAAAAAATTATTTTTTCACATGTTGCATATCACAATATACAATTGTTTAGTAATTTGGAGAGCTCTAAACCCAGAAAAAAACAATGGCATATTTAGATTTTTACTTATCAATTGCTAACTATCAAATTCAGAGACCTGTACACACAGGGGGTAGAAAGTCTAAAACTCCTCAGATTGATGGAAAAACATTTCCCCAAAAGGATACCATCTATGGAAAAAAGTTGCATCTGTTTCTGAAATATGTGGTATGCTGTGAAAGAGGCACATTCAGGTAAACCGACGTGATTTGTGGTGACTGTAGAAACGTGTCACTACCCATGCTTTGAGGTGTATCATTCAAAATACAACTTTTAAAGGTAAAATTGAACTATTTTATAGAATTTATTTAAGTTTATTTGTTAAAATAATTAAGGAAGGAAAATCATTGGATTTGCAGTGCCTGATGGACATATATACATGTCTATATACATCCATATCCGGAAAAAGGCTAAAAACGTTTTCAACAAATAAAAAAAACTTTTATTTATGCATATTTCATTAAGATTGATGTATTCTTTGATGTGTTCTCTGGATTGGTTTGCTGACTGTAACAATTTTTTGAAAAAGTCTAATAATTTCTTTTGTGGTATACTAGAAAAGTCTTGATATCAAATGAAGCCAGTGTGTTTGATGGTATGAGAATTATGCAACTCTAAATACTTACCTCAAAAGCATTGTATTCACCTCTTGGAGTATCCCACTTGAGAGTAATTTCTGTGTCTGTTATTCGTGTAGCATTGATTACTGTTATTGGTTCAGGATCTAGAATATAATAATATTCATAGTTCATACATATTATACGGAACTCTATGAATTCTAAATTATTAAACATTCTTCAGCTAATAAATGGAGCGAATTAATTCAAATTCTCAAATTAGTAGCAAATACCTGCTACAGTTAAAATTACTAACAATAATAAATGAATTCATTAATCTGCAAACAAAATTCATTTCTTCATTACAGGAAATGGTAAAGGGATCTGCACACAAAAGAATAAACTAATTTTCAATTAAGTTTTTTCTTTAAATTTGTAGATTTTTGCTAATAATTTCATGCTTTAAAATTGAAGCTTTGTTGAAATGCACTACTATGAATGCAAGTGCAAGTGCAAGCAGCTAAAAACTTACAGAGTCGATCCTGACGAAGAAGTGGCTGGCTTGCCACACCATCTGAAACTGTCCACACTGTGATATTGTACAGTCGGCCTGGGATGAGACCCGTGAATGTGACTCTCATTTCTGTATCATTAGCCAATTTTTCCTTCTCTGGAATACTAGGGTCACTCAGCTTGAAGCGATATAAGTTAAAGTGTGACACAGATTGAGGAGTAGGAGTGTAGCGCAGAGTTAAGGAAACCATATCATGTTGATCATTAACAACCAGCACTTCTGACTGTATAAGTGGCACTGCAATAAAAGTATTTTAGAAAAGGTCATTTATTTTAAAAGTATACTACAGTCAACTCCTAATAATTTGCTTTGAGAATAATTTCCAGTTCATCTTCTCTCTTTATTTTTTAATTTTTTTTTAAAAATTAATTTTTTACGTAAAGAAAAGTTCACCTTTACTTGATCAACCAATTCCTTTCTCCAAATTTTTGCACATAATGCATCTTTCTGCCTTCTACTAAAGTCATTCCCCCTTTCCTTGAATTTTTGCATCTAATGCATTGAAGCCAAGCTATGCCAAGCTACCATGTTTTCTGCCTTCAGTAGTATTGTGAGTAGTGTGATTGTGATGTTGATCACAAAGCCAAGCTAGTATTGCTGTTTCTATGCTTTTATCATAAAGGGAAAATGGTATGACTTTATGCTTACAGACATTTATTTTCCTATGAAATTTGCAAGCTAAAATCAGGAAAAATGAATAGTCTTCAAGAACAAAAACAAAACTGAATGATTTTCTTCCATTCAAGTGAAACATATATTTACTTTTTTTAAAATTTGTATCACTGCCAGTATATATCTTAAAATGTGTTGCAGTGTTTCAAATTTTTGATTTTGAAGTGTACTTTATTTGACCAATCTGTAAAAGTACCTTTTAACTAACTTTGGGTGAAAGAAACTAATTTTTGCATTTAATTTTTGGAATTAATTATCACAAATTATCAGAAGTAGGCTGTACTCAAAATTTCAGTAGTTTAATAAACTATTTATATACATAGTTGTATCATTAAGTTCTGTCACAGGTTCAAAGCTACAAAACAGTTATACAGTAGCACACAAGAAAACCTTTGAAGATACTAAGTCTGAACAAACAAATGAATGAATTTATTCAAATATTTAATACAATAAATACAAAATTAAATACAATCAACTTTTACAAATTGTACAAATGATCGTAGAGTGCTTGTTTTTTTTTTTCCCCTTCCCCTTTAGGATCTTTTACAATTAATACCCTTGTTGTTTGTATATGTAATAGATCCTACTTCTACTGACTATCCCTTTCAATATTTTCTCATAAATATCTTCCTCCTTAATTAATCACTTTCTTCCTCCACTTCTTACCTTCTCTTCCCTACACAGTTACCCAATTATCTCAAAAACTCCTTACTACCATTTCCATAAATTTTTAATATGTCACAACTGAATAAATGAATTTATGTCTTCCAATTTCTAATTTACATGCAGATATAATGTTTTTAACATATAAATAGAATCAATTTCATGCAATTTTTACAAACAAGTAAACATGTTAACATCAAAGTAAGCAATTTACATTTCCATACTCTCAATACATATAAACTTACTACTATTAAACATTTAAATTTCCCACTTAATCATCCTCACTTTATGGAGTTGCATTCCTTTTGTACCCCATTACCTAACACCAGGTAAAGTCAAAATTGCTATCAGTAAATTATTCCATTTTCTAGTCCATACTTCTCTACATGTTTTTGATTCTGGGCATTCAATTATACACTGTAAACCCTTATCTATTTTTCACGTGAGCACTTCCTTTTTACTTTTAATTCATTTAGCCCTATTTTCCCCCTGTTTTACCCTGATTAAATCCCTCTCTTCCCTTTCTGTTACAATTATCTGCCAACTGCTTCTGCTCTTCTCCTACACTAGCAATAAAATCTCCTACACTCACAAATTCCCCATCTAGGTCTTATTTTCTACTTCTTCCATATGAAGTGCTCTAATAGGATACTAGGTCATTATTCTTTAACTCATTCCTCTATAATTACTTCCTGGACATTAAAAAATTATCTTCAATGCCCTCTCAGTTCTCTTACAAGTGGGATATATGCCCTGTTCAAAATAACCTCCACATCCTCTCAATTTCCAACATCCTTATTGGTTCTGGTTCTGTGAACTTTTCTCCTTTATTGCACTCAGCATAATTTGTTTTTCCATATTTTAAATCTTAATCTAGTTATACTCAAAAATCCATTCTCTCTCCAACTATATATTATCTATCCCATATTTCTGGAATTGCACATTTATCTAGTTTACCCAGTTGATAATACACCTATTTTTTTTTCTTAAATTTCATATCCTGTTTTCAAATTTAGGTATGTTTCTCATTTAAGTGTATCCTTAACTTAACTTTAAAACACTTTATAACAATGAACACTAAACTTTCTCATTTTACATAATACATCCATATTTGCTATTAACATATAAAAACCAAACAAAAGAATGGATGAATGCTGCTTTATTTATGGAATAATCTGAGAAAAATGAATTCCATTTGTATCACAGGGAATAATTTACTGAGTCTAGACAATGCACTGACCCATCCATCAGTAGAAAACCTTGAAAGATAAAAACATTTTGTAGCACTCCCTGCTACCAAACATAATTAGCTTCTTAACAGTTATTGAGTAGATTTATTATTCCTAAGCTTCACTTACCATTGTATTATACAGAACATGTTTCACAGGCGTTTGCCTGCAGCATCAGCTATAAACTGACTGCCAGATTTATTGGTGATTAGATTGACTTGGTGTAGCTCTTGTGGACATTTTATGAGCTTTTGGATTAATTTGACTTCTGTTGGGATTTTGAAGTTCATAACCTTATCATCATATTTTTTTATAAATTTTTTTCCCATATTCCCAGCTTTAAGGGTTTATCTACGAGTTTCAATAATTTGACTTCCATTTCTATATGAATAAAATCATGTGATATATGTCGTATTAAACATTCATTTTGCTTCACTTACTTGTGTGATATTTGGAACTGGTTTCGAAGACCACGCAAATAAGTGAAGAGTTGTACCCTTGACCACAAATGAAGACAAAGGTCTTCTAAACCAGTTCCAAATATCACACAAGTAAGTGAAGCAACACGAGTGCTTAGTACAACATATATAACATGATTTTATTCATATGACTTGGCTTCAATGTGTTAGTTCCATATGTTTTTTAAAATAAGTTCCTTTTTTAAAAGATATGTTTTAATTCCATTTCTATATTTGTTTATCTCTCCAAAAGTGATGTGCATCTGCTGCAATGGCACTAGTCATTGAAATTGTAGAATGGTATATAGTTTAAAATGTGTACAAACAATGTGACAGAAATGAGATTGAATTAAAAATTGTATAAGAATTTGTTAAATAAATATTCTATTCTACTACTCTGTCTAAATCCCCTGTTTTATCCTTTTCATCCATTTTATCACAACTATCAACATAATTCTCCTTTCCCCAATCTTTCTTTATTACCTTGTACACAGAGTTCACATCACATTTGATCCAAGAAAGAGGGCAAGAGGTAGTAAAGAGCAGCATTCCTAGATCCACAATTTTCTGAGTGATCTACTCATAAACTTTCATTAATCTATGGCATGCACACACTCATCATTTTATTTCATTAACCTGATGCAGTAGTTACTCCAATGTGTTTTTTGGCATTCATACATTCCGGACACCTTTTGATGAAATTTGCATTCATATGCAAAACTTCTTCTTTTGTAATCCTAAGTTCTGCTCTTACATTGTCTTCCAGTTCATCTAGTGTATGCACTATTTTTATAGACTATTTTTTTGGGGTTTTTCACAAATAATAATCACACACTGTAATCTGAGATATATGCAGATCATAACCCTTTAGAAATAAATCTGTCTTCAGAAACTTCCCTTATAGCCTTGAAAGAACCATAGGCAGCATGTACTGTAACAGAATCTTGTTGAAAATGTGCATATTATTTCTTGTGATAGTTCATTTTTCAAAAAAAATGTGCAAGTATTTGCATATGACCTCTCTGAATTTATGGTATCTTAAAAAATTATAGGTCCATTATTCAATTTGCTGTTACGGCAACACTGTACACCAATCTTTTCATCATGCAGAGGAATTTCAAGAATTATTCATGGATTTCCTGTGCTATCTATTGTTTTATGAATATACATAAACCATGTAAATGAAATCATGCTTCATCAGAGAAAATGATTAAATATGGATCACAATACCATCATGAATATTCTATAAAACCCAATTACAGAAATTCACTCAACTTTCATTGTCATGCTGCTGTAATTCTTAGGCTATAGTAACTCTGTAAGATTTCAGTTTTAAAGTTTAGTAGTGGTATAGACTACGTTTTTGAAATACCTTCTCCTTGTGCTTCACAACAACAAAATTTATTAGGAGAACATTCAAGTGATGCACCAGTATCATCCAGACTTCTTCTGTAGAACCCTGCATTTAGACCTACAAATTTTAGAGTTCAGCGATCCCGTTTCTTTAAAACTATTGATAAGGTTTATAACTATTCCTTTATTTGGAGGTCAAACATCACGGAATCTATCTAAAAATTGTGTACACACTTGTCAGCACTTGAATATATTTTGAAGTATCATATATAAATATTCATGATTGTATAGTAAATTTTTCAGCCAACTTTTTAATTATCTAATTAACCAATTTAATGCACACACAGCAGACATGCTTTAAACATATTTTGAAAGAAGTACACAAGCAAACATGCCTTCTAACACTTCAAACTGTATAAAGCAAGGATGGTAACATAGAGCCCGCACAAAGATATATTCTATCACCAACAACTCAACCTGTGCTAAGCACTGACTAGAAATGTATGGGCTCATGCAGGACTAAAGGAAAATTAAAATCAGTAATACCAGTGCTTGCTTTGTGCTCTACTCACCTCTTCCCGCCAGCTTTCTCAGATCAAGTTTCTTTCCGTACAACCTCAAAGAGCTTCTATTTTTAAAATTTGACCATATCTCTTGTCTATCTATATCTTATATCCTCCTCTTTACTTCCTACCAAAATCCTTTCACATTAATTACTCTCTACTGCCATACATTCCCCATATCAATCTCTTTCACATTTTTTTTTTTCCAATCTATTCCACCTATTATTGTGCAAAACTCTTTGGCAAATCATACAAATTTTAATTATATGTCATCTCATAGTTTCAGATTCCTGTACCAACATTTTAAAATTCTTTCAACCACCACTCCTTTTCATGTTCTACCTAATTCGGCAGATGCTACTCCCCTTGTTGATGCTTTCAGTAACCCAATCTCTCTACTAAGTATCCTATGTATTATATTATTAGCAATAAACTCTGATAATCTATATTTCCACTTCAGTTCTTTGATTGTACCAGTGCTTTTTACAATCCCTCTAGCCAATTTACTTACATTTCTTGCATCTTATGTATACATACTCTCATTCCTCTCATAGCTAATTTTCCTTTAGCAACCACCTTCTTACCCGGTGCCTCCCATCCTCCATTACTCCTTAATCTCACTTCCAAATAATCAAATTCCTTCACTAATCCCAATTGCTCTCTATCCATATACCAATATTATATTATTAATGCCAATATTATATTACCTTTTTTGAAAATATTAATAAAATTTTACTTACTGGTCCTGGCTCCCAGTTTGGTTACATCACTCTCCAAATGATATGACACTGTGAGGATTTTGAATAGGTACTTCACACCAGGCATGAGATCACTTATCAATACTCGTACTTGTTGAATTTCCTCACTGCTGCTTGGAGTGTTGGGATGAAGTTCTGATACATTCTTGGTACGAGGTGGCTCATCTATACCTTCAGCAACCCACTGCACAATGTATATTTCCACTCTGCCCTCAGGTCTAGTCCATTCCAGTGTCACATTTGTAGAATCAACAAATGGGATGACATTTGAAACTGGATTGGACCCTTAAAATTGAAAAAACAAATACCTATTAATCTTCTGGCTCTATTCTACTGATTAAATATTTTGCAATTTCAAGCATTTTATTCTTTGTGTATACTGCACATTCTTTAAATTTCTTAACCACAACTCTTTTAGTAAGAAGCTCTACTGAAAATATTACCAATTATTTAGTTATGCATACTAATAAAAATATTTTTATTTAAATGTACCACAGAAAAATACTGTATTTTACTGTCATAAGGAAAGGGGGTTGGGGTGAGACCTAAGTAAAATCCTTGAAGCTTGTTCTTTATAGTGTCACTTTCCTGCAAATAATAGTCATCAACAAGTTCCTCTGCACTCAGGTGATAGGCACCACACAATAGAAACTTGGTACTCCTACATTTCTAACATTCCATGGTGATTCAGTGAACATAATAATTATACACTCAGTGTGCAGTCAATACTGCCATCTGAATTTGCTTCCCTCATGAACCTGGCTACAATGGCCATCTGAATTCGCTTTCCTCGTGAATCTCGGCTACAATGGCTGTGGAGTTTAATTATTGGTCATTCTAATCTTGAATTAATCTCACATACAAAAGGTATTCAATAAGTAATGAAGTGCATTTTTTTGGTTAGTTTATCTTTGAAAAATAAAGTATTTTATGTACAGTATCTTTAGATTTTGCATGCTCTCTCACAAACAAGATGCGGTCCATCTGACATAGAAGGCTGAAATGTTCAGGATATCCAACATTTACATATATCAGGAATAAAAACACTTTTATGCAGAACGAGACACTTGAAGATGAAGGGTAACGGTATTTAAGGGTAGGCTGATGGATGTTTTGACACAAGAAAAAATCTCCTTTATGGAGAAAGAAGTTCTGAGTGACAGACATCTGAAGACAAAGAAATAGCTGCAAGGTTGAGGATTTTTAAAACAACTGTGCTTTGCATCCTTCATCACATTTGCATATACATAAGTTCAGTGCAAGATGGGTGCTTCAAATTCTTTTAGCAGTTCAAATGAAAGTGTGCCTGGAATTTTGTCAGAAGTTTTCGAAACTTTGCCTGTTAATGTAGTATGGAATCCACTGTCACAGAGGACAAATCTATGGTCCTTTACTATGGTCCTCTTTCAAAAAGAGTGTCATTGGAGTGGTGGAAGAAGGATGAAGCATTTTCTAGAAGGGCTAAGATCACATAGTCAAAAAGGACAACTTTTTGGGACTGAATTCTGATGATACACTTCAAAGAAAGGAACATAACAGTGACAGGGAAGTACTATGCTGATCTACTGCATCAATTGTGCAATGCCATAAAGGAAAACAGGAGTGCAACGCTGTCAAGGAGTTTGTCTGCTGCACACAATGCACCAGTCTACATGGCTGCTGAGGAGCTTGATCATGTACCATACAGCTCAGACCACAGCAACCTGTTTTTAGATCTTTGAGGGTGGAAGATAACAGGTTCAAGGGCACTGTTTTCCAAAACATTTGGATTATTTTTAGCAATATTGAAATGTTAATTCAGAGATATAAGAAATGCACTGAAGTAAAGGAATGTTCTTGGCAAGTTTCATGTGGTTGAAGATGATGTTACAGGAAGATGTGGAATTTGTTTCAAAGGAAATCTTTGCTGATGAAAAACTTGGCCACATCATTTCCATCCTCAGAGTAAATAGCAAAGCTCTATGTGAAAATCTCCATTATCACCAACACCAAAAAAAACAAAGTGGTTGCTCCTGCTAGGAAAGTTATGTTCATTTTATTTATCAATATTCCAGGAATGGTTTACTAATATGTTGTTCTTGCACAATAACTGTAACTGGGCAGTACTACAGAGATATCCTTAAAATTCTGCAAGGCCATATCACATGCAAAACCACCTTTCCATGCAACAAGCTAAATGCTGCACCACAATAATGCATAGGAGCATACTACAAATGTTGTTGCTGAATATCTCACAAAAATCAATGTGAAATGTGTCCGTCACTTTCCCTATAGTAACAATTTAGATCCTTGCAACTTTTTTCCTCTTCCCCAAATTTAAGAAACGCTTTTGTGGAAGGCTTTTTTGTCATCAGAAGCAGTGATGAAGGCTGCGAAGATGATTTTGGAGGAACTGTCAAAAAATTATTTCCAGCATGTCTTTGAAGATTCACAGAAATGCTGGATCAGGTGCATTGAATCCAATGGGGTCTTTTTTTTAAGAAAGACCATCAAAATTATGATAATGAGTAGAGGTATGCTGTCAAAAAATGATACTTTATTGAAAAGCCCTCATATAAGATTGAGGATGATTACTTGTCCAGCATTGTAATGGAAGATGAAATGTGGATTAATTACTTTGAGCCTGAAACCAAAAGACAATCTACAGAGTCGCATCAAGTAACAGTTAAGAAAAAAAGATCAGCTCAATACCCTCAGCCAGTAAAGTCATGGAAAATGAAGGGATCATTTTGATCCATACATGATTGTTTCATGGTGAAACAATCAATTCTGAACAACATTCTTTGTTTTAAACAGATTGTTTGAATCATCTGCAAACAATACTAAGGTTGGTTCTTTGACATTCCTTTACAAAACATTTTTATAAATAGATTATATGTAATAAAGGAGTATTCAAAAATAGATCCTGTGTTGCTTTACATAAGTTAGCTAGCAAATGAAATCAATTTTTACTTCTAAGTAAATTCACATTGAAATAATTTTTCTTTGACAATTTGTTTATATTTAAATAGGTATGCATTAAATTGATAGTAAGCTACAGCTCATATGTATTTAATTTTGACAGAAAAATATTTGGATCTAGAATATGGGGTGCCTTTGATAAATCTAATTTTTTTATTTATTTATTTATTCACAGGCTATTGGATATTTTTCAGAAATACTGTAATCACTGTTTTAGCCATATTAAACTTGTTAATATCGTGTTTTTATCTAAGAATCCAGTCAGTGAGTTATATATTAATCTTTCTAATATTTTCAAGGAGAGTGATAGCAAAGATAAATCTATAATTCTGCTTTTATTTATTAAAAATAATGATGAGCAAGAAAGTTAATGACTTTACTGTTAACAAGTCAAACAAATAAGTGAAGCATACATGTCAGCAAACTAATTCTATATCAACATTAAGTCATAATTAGTTTACAATTACATTTTTATTTGTAACCTTTAAAATTTCTTTCAAACTGGAAAAAGATTTGCATAATAGCTTTTCAGTGTATACAAAGCATCTATCTGGAAAGAAAAAAAGAAACTAAATTTAATACTTACTGACAGTCTGAGTTACTTCTAGGGGTTTATTACTCTCAACACCATAGCTGACAGTGTTCACTTGTATGCGATACTTTTCTCCAGGTGTCATGTCGGCCACTTCTGCTTCATTTGCACTCTTAGTAACAGAAGGCAGCCTTACCCATAGGTCATTATCTTCTGTCCTATATCTGAAAAAAAACAATCTTTCAGTCCTGGTTTAGATATAAAGGACCTGAATTTTTCAGGCACTAACAATTTTAATTATTCTTTCCTTGGGAAGGGAAATATGATGCAGGAAGTAGAAGAGCATTTCTCATACATTCACAATATCTCCAACATTTGCATACATTTCTGGATTCTGGCACACTTCTGGTTCTTAAATATTGACAGAAAATTTGTATTGATCAAGTTAATTGTAAAAGAGAAGAAGAAATTTTCAATATGCTACAAACAGGACTAGGCTTAAAGGTATTAAAAATTATCAAAATAAGTGCACAGACAGAGTGGGCTGGTAAAATAGTAAAATTACAAATGGCAAATCTCCAGAGAGGAAACAGTGATAGAACTCTTTAACACTAGAAGGATAGATGAATCATTTTGACCCATTCTGTTTTTCTCATTCTATTTGGTGACCATAAAAAAGTATTGCATATCTGAGATATTTTGTGACTTTTCCTAAAGTTTGCACATCTAATTATATCAAGTAATTAACTAATTGTATAATGTCTAGAAAGTGTACAAATAATTTTTTTTAAACTGTTTTACCTCACAAGGATAGGCCTGCCATTTTAATGCAATGAAGAAAAATAACAGTTTAATATATCTGTTTACAGTTTATTGCATTTGTAAACATTTTATGTTTAACCAGATGTTCAAACATCACTGTAAAATTACTTTTTAGTATTGTATTGTTTCTAAAGCAGTACAGTGACCAAGGAGTCAGAATGTTCACTTCCCACAGAAGCAAGGCAGATCGAGTTTAATGCCTGTGACCATAAGTGGGATTTGTGGCAGAAAAAGTGCAATCTGGACACATTTGCTCCAGGTACTTTGGTTTCCCTTGTCACTTATTCTGCCATTGCTCCATCATCAGCAACACCATTATCATCTTATCTCCACTACGAAAAGCAATGGGAAGCTACTGCAGTAACTATTACCAGGAAAGAAAAAATGCGAGGAGTCAGCATCCATTGTTTGCGTGTTCTGATAGATATTTATTGTCTTTGTACCATAATTGAACAGATTGACTTGTCAATAAAAATTAAAAATTTAACAAATTTGCTTAAATTGTAAAGTGGTATCTTAACTAAATACTGTCTTAACACTCTTTTAAAAGCATTAAATTTGTTTACATTTAAAATATCTGTGGATAATTTGTTAATAGTTCTACTTGTAAGACATAAATGTGTGTTTCAAAATTTAACAATATTATATCAGGATAAGTCATAAGTAATGGCAACTATTTTTTCTTGCTAAAAAGGGACAACAAGAAAAATCTACAATATGCGATTGAAAGTGTATGGAATATACTTTCAAATGAAGTCAACAGATGGTTTATGTGAGCAGAGTTCCATGTCTCAGCATGCCCCAAAGTTAAGCTGGTGAGTGACAGTGGTTAGAAATGGAGGTCATGAAGAATGAACAATGTGCGTAGGTGAAAACAGCATTTCTCTGTGGCAGAATGCATTAGAATGCCACAATGAATAGGACAGTGAAAAGCCATATGGAAATAAGAAAAATTTCCAGCAGCCCTCACCATAAAAAATGGCACTAATTTTCCAAAATGCATTTGAATCATAATCAACATGAGGATGACACCATCTTGCAATGCATTACTGCAACAAAATATGGGGTTGCAGCTACAGGCCAGAACTAAAATGCCAGCCAAGTGAATAGCAGCATCCAAATTCTCCACATCTGAAAGTATTGCTGCTGCCTCCCAGCAGTGTGAAAATTGTTTATTGCTGTCTATGACTAGCATGGGGTCTTTTTTTTTTTTTTTTTTTTTTAATAGTGTTCAATGTCCATTTTTACTGCTGAGGCATCACAGGTAGTGGACATTGATGATATATGAAATGAAATGAGAAATTGGGAAAGGATTTGTTTTTTTTTTTTTTTTAAGGAAGAAAGTATTCTAGGCCTAAGTTTAGGATACCTACCCATCATTATGAGGACTGAGGAAAACCTGGAAAAACCCTCATCCAGGAAGGATGGTACTGTTGGGTATCGAATCCCATACCTCCTGCTCATGAGTCTGTGACCTAGGTCACCCATGGCAGTAGGGGGTCATTCTTCGTCACACATGTCATGTCTGAAGAGTCAACTGTTAATTCAATTAATGTAACACATTTATAATCTACAATGTGATGCAAGAAGCCCAAACCCCTGCAAAAGCAGCCAATGTGTTGCATAGCAATGCCCATGTAGCTGCTATTGACGCACCACTTCTGTAGAAGTGGGGATGGGAGCAGAGGTGTTTCTAATTCAGTGCTTCCACAAGTTTTTATGAAATTATTTTAAACATTTCAGATTATTATTCAATAAATTGATAAATTATTTTATATAAAACAAACTAGTTAAATGAATGAACTTATTTAATTTTACATGCATGTTCAAATTTGTTGTTATTTTTAACATATAGCATATAGTTATTAAAAACTACAACTAATGAAATCAAACATTTTAAAAGTAACATTAACTAACTTCCAGAGTACATCAAGTAAATGCACACCTACAATCAGCACTTTTAGATTGTTTGATATGATCAATAACTCTGGAATGAAAATATGGTATATCTGGAAGTGTCAACTAGAAAGTATGTATTGTTTCGGATCAGTTTTCCGTAGTAAATAACAATTATTCTCAGATGCAAGTACTTTTCTTATACTTATGATGTGATCATGCAAGTTGGAAGGTCCAGAAGTAGAATGTCAAAACAAAGTAATATTTTTTCCTGTGATAAGCACAAGCATGATACCAATTGCATCAGTAGAACTAGAAGCAAATTATAGATTTTATTAAGTCTAAAAATAATACTAGCAATATTAGAGAACATGACAGTGATAGTGAGTGTGACCCCAGTGAACTGGAATGTTTCAAACTTTACTCTCCTAATGAGGGACAAGGGTATTTCAGTACTAAAGGTGACATTTTTGTTTGAATGTTGATTACCTATAAGCCTCTTTCTACTGTTTTAGTACTTTGATATGTTAGGGATCAAAAGTTAGTTACTGTGTAGACAGAGCACTGTAGAAATATCCCTTACAAACAAATATAAATATCAGCTGATTCAAATATTTTGACTCAGTAGAGATTATGAATGTGTATTTCACTTGTTAAGATTCCAAATTGAATTAATATTGAAAAGTGGCTCACAATTTTATTTATTATTAATCATTATGACATAACCTTTGCACTTATTTTAAACATAGCCCAAATGTCCAGCTTAGTAAAAAAGGAATACTGCTTAGTTATTGATTGTGCCATAATGCTCCTTAAATGAAGGACAAAAAACTAAATTATATTATTATAATAGTGTCTCAAATTTGCTTATAGGCTGATAACTTGGTACTACTAAAATAAAGATAACATTATGAAAAAACTTTCAGGCAATTTGTCCTTCCTACAGATTAAATTTCAAGCCTGTTAAGTTTAGTAAAAATATAAATTCAATGTATTCCTCAATGCTATAATGAAATAAAAAAAATATTGTGCTTAAAGCACTCATCCTACCTGATTGAGTATTCTGAGAAAACTGAATCCTGTGGTGGTTCCCAACGTACAACAACAGAGTTACTTGTTTCCTTTTCAATTGTCAAATTCTTAGGAGGATGTGGAACTGCAAAAATAAGTTAAAAAATATGAAGTTTACTCTTCTACATATAAGATATATGCATAGTGCTCCAAAGAGAATACGATTTTACAAGTATGTTAACATTAATATTTGGAAAGAGGGAGAAAGCACTTAAATATTTTATCTCAAAATACCATCATTACAATAAAATGAAATGTATCAAGTGTGTATTTAAGTCCAAGGTCTTTACAAAAGAACAGTATTGTTTCTAAGGTAAATAAAATAGTTACTTCTTACCTTACACAGGTATAACTTGTGCCATTAGAAAGATCAGCTGCCCAAATTTCAGATGCATTATTTCATTTATATATTTTCATTTCATTTATACTGCCATGGGACGGCAGTTTCCAAAATGTCAGTTTAGAAGGAGAAGGCATTCTGTGTGCTGCAGTTTAAGATGTACAAATCAGTTTTACAGTGCAGCAGGAATTTCATACACAGTTTCAAAAGGATAAACCACATGAGAATAATATTTGCAGAGTATTAAGATAGTTTGTGAACAATGAATGGCTATGTAAAGGCAAGAGTTCTGGTTGGCTGTGTGTGACCTATGAAAATGTCTAAAGAGTGCATGAGGCATATCAACAAAGTCCCTGTAAGTCAGAGAATAAAGGAAACAGAGAATTAAATTTACTTCAAGTGACAGTGTGAAAGATAATGCATAAGTGGTTATCAGTTTAGCTGCACATGTTGCAGCTGCTGCAGACCCTTAAATCAAGAAGAAAAGAAGTCATTTTTGCATTCAAATGAAGTTGAAGATGGGGGGAAAATGGTTTTGCAGCACAGTTGATTTTCAGTGATAAAACTCATATTTTACATTAGTGGCAAAGTGAATTGTCACAATATCCATATCTGGGGCACCGAGCCCCTACATGTAGCAACAGAATACCAATAAGATTCTTAAAAAATTGTTTCCTGTGCAGTATCACTGGGAAAAGCAGCCATTTTTTCTTTGTTGAAGCCACTGTCACTGGTGTTACCTAACAGGACGTGTTGGAAAATTGATTAATTCCACAATTGGACTCTGGTTAAAACTACATTCTGCAAATGAACAAAGCTCTCCTTTTTCCACAGGAATGTGCATGAGCTCAATTGTGTCCTTCCACAGCAATGAATTGATCTTGGAGCGGATGATGATGATAATGATGACAATCGCTTCCTGTGGCTACCCTACTTGCTGGACCTCATGTCATTCAATTTTTTTATTTTGAGGATTTGTTAAAAAACATGTTTACATATCATCATTTCATCATTACCATGTCCCTTCAGGATCTTTATGGTCAGATAATACATGCACTACTGACCGTAATGCTGGACATGCTTCGTTACTTATGGCAGGAATTTTATTATCATGTTGAGGTGTGTTGTATAACTAAGGGTGCACAATTTGAAGGTTTATGACTAATACATTTTAAATTGGGACAGCTGCTCTTCATAATGGCATAAGTTACACTTTATTTGCTTACAAAACCCCACCATTCTTTGCCAAAGACTTATATAAAATAAGGTATTAGATTATAAGATTACTTTATGTTATAAATGAAAATGGCATCAATGACAAACTGTCTAATTACTGGAAGAAGAAACATTTTCCCAAATAATAAGTTGGGGTCTACCAGAACTTCTCACTCTGATTTGTCCAGATGTTTGCATTGTTATTGTTGGGACATCAAGAAGCATAATTTTGTCTTGCCATTAAAGTTGAGTGCTAGTTGCTTATGAGTAAAAAAATTATCTTTTTTTCCAATGTCATAGGTTATAAAATCCTTTGATCTGATCCTATATCTCATTACTATTCTTAGCTAATGGTAAAAATTCCAAACCTTGATTTAGCTCCTTTAATTGCCTGATTTATTTATTCAGACTAACCATATATAAAAATTTTGGAAGTTTTCTTAGCTTTTATATTCTTTATTTCTAATATTTAGCTTTCACTGTAAATGAGCTCAAAAACCACTTATTTCATTGAATTATATATTCCATGGTAAATGGTGCATTAAAGACAGGAAACTGAAATCGATCTCCAAATACAGTGGAATTAACTTTGATCTATTGTTCCCGGAAACATCATTTTCCCAAATATATCATTCAATTAATGCAGTTCTCAAACATTTTACCTTAAACTGTATGTAAATAAAACCCACAATCATCATTCCTTAAAGTATTGTTTTCCCATATTATTTGTTCAAAACGTTCAATCCCAAAGAAATTCTACTCTCGAACAATTGTTTTCAAACTGGAATAGTGAAGCAGTAATTGTCGCATGTACAGAGTTTGCATAACATTTAATCTGAGAAGTGTGACTCGAACTCCCTGTGTCGGTCCTGGTGGCGTAGTGGTTACCATACTTGCCTCCTACACCCAAATCGTGGGTTCGAACCCGACCAAGACCAATGGATTTTTTCGGGCATAAAAATCGTAAGTATGGCTTCCTTTGGAAGGGAAGTAAAGCCGTGGGTCCCGTGTCGTACATTTACGGCACGAAAAAGAACCTCAAGCCTGAAAGAGAGGCCTCTGAGCAAAATTTGTCAGCCGTTTCATGCCCTGAGTTGAATGGGACGCTGATGACCTGAGCTGTTAAAGAGCGTCCATAAATAAATCAATCAAAAAAAAAAAAAAAATGAACCTATATCTGTGGAAGTAACACTACCTTTAACTCTTGGGATTGGCTTGGAAACTTGAGCTCCAGGTTTTATCATGCTTTAAAGATAAGTTTTTTGATACAGGGGAGGGGAGTCAGGAAGAGGCAGAAGATGTTGCAACAGCCGAAGCCATGCCGATGTTTGCTGAAGCTCTGAGAGCATGTGAAACTGTATGAGTATATTCTATGCACGTGACAATGATGGTATGGATGGTAGTGAGCAACAAATGCGTTAATTGTGGAAAATTCGTTTCAGTTGAAAAAGAAGAGGAAGCAAAATTTCAGTTAACAACCTTTTTCAAAGAAAGTGACAAACATTTTTATTTTTGCTCATTTGTTTTATTTATGGATGCTCTTTAACTTCTCAAGTCATCAGCATCCCATTCAATTCAGGGAGTTAAACGACAGATAAATGTTACTTAGATATCTTTGCCTTCAGGCTTGAGGTTCTTTTACGCACTGTAAATTTATAAAATGGGACCCTCAGCTGTGCTTCCCTTTCAAAGGATCCATACTTAGGATTTTTATGCCCGAAAAAAAATCTGTCAACCCTGGCCAGAATTGAACCTACACTTTTGAGTCTATGAGGCAAGTATAGTTACCCTAGATCACCAGACTGGCAACAAAGTGTAAAATATGTACATTGTAACATGTACAATTGATGCAAAATAATTTTTTCGGTTATATAGTGACTTATTATATTTTTGAACAGGATTTATGCACATCCCATACCTAACATTTTCCTGCATCCATCGTTTGTTAAACCTGGTCCCTCCAAAAAACAATGGATCAAAATTTTACTGTACTACATGATCACCAGAGCAAAAATCCAAGTGAACTCTACAGCAGAAAACATAGTTACTTACATACAGCCTGAAAGTCTTCATGAGGCTCACTACGAAGCCCATGACTTATGGCATAGACTTTAACTTCATAACCAGCTCCTGGGTACAAATCATCTAACACCAGTCTGGATTCTGTCACAGCAGTAGTTGCTTGTTCACCTATAACATTTTAGTTCATGCCATACTTTTTTCATTATTCAGTTATTATTTATCAATTTTTAAGCAGCATGTATTCAGAAAAAGTCTGTCAATTCTGCAAAAGATTAGCATCATGGGTATTGTAATCCAAATCTAAACATTTTTAAATACATCTGAAATAATCTGCAGACAGTTTTTAAAACAAAAATGTTACCACTGCTATGATGGTATTTGTATACAGGATGAGAATGTTCTGATTTCAAGAATATATAAATAATATTCTCCATTTAATGAAAGCTGAGATGCAATGTCAACAGATGCACATGCTTGTTGACCACAGCACAAACACTTTACTACTTACTCATTTGTAATAGTTCATAAAGTTTCTGCTCAGCTCAGTTCAGCTTTAGTTATTAATAAATAAAATAACAGCCAACATTGGTCAGCTCAGGAAACCTCTGCCTTCTCTAGTAAAATATGCAGAATTTGGTGCTTGCATAATTTCAACCTAAATAATTTTTCATGCTCATGGAAAAGACAGCTTTCTTTATTAAGTTCAAATTATGTACATAATAAAGTAAAATTAGCTGTTCAGGTTTTTGAACTTAATACTATGAAGCTAAAAATTCTACCTGTATCATTGCGCCTGTATAAGACTTCAAATTTATCCTGTCTGGTCTTGACATCAGACTTCCAAGATATGTTAAGTCCATTTGGGATGGGTCTTAAATCCTCAATAATAGGTGATGATGGCCCTAGAACCCAAAATATTGCACATTTCAATATGAGACACTCGTCCATTAACCTACAAATAAGGTATTAAACATATGGTATGTTAAACAATGTCATAATTAAAAGTTCAGTAATTACAATCTTTTTCAGAACATGTTACCCTGTTTTCATCATCAGCTATAGTTATATGTGAACAATGTAGAGGCATCGATGCTTGTAATAAATGTCAACTCAGGTTGTAAAATGGTGGTCAAAGTTTACAGCATATTAATCATTCTTGAATGTGAAGAATTTTATGTGCCAACTGGCTTGTACAAAAATTTAGTATGATCAAAAAAGTCTTAATAATAAATTAATAATTTTTATTAACAGATGGAAAAAACTGTAAATAAAACTTTACCAACTGAAGACATCCTCATTTCCTTTGATGTGACAACCTTACACACTAGCATAGGACTACACCAGTCTCATACATGTACACGTTCACCATAGTTTCACCTTGATTGGGAAATTTTATCAACAAAGCTTGGATAGCTATGGGCAACTCACTATCCTCTTTCTTAGTAGATTTCTTCATGAATGCTGTTAATCTCATGTTACAAAAACCTTTCTTCTTATTTTCAAAACATGGCTATTGCTGTATGTGCAGAAGACAATGAAACCCAACTTCTTGTGCTAATTTCAGTAGTGATTTTGTTGGTGAAGATTCAAGATGTGCACCAATTTTATCAAATATGTCTTCAGTTAAAACTGCATGTCTTTGTGTGTGTCTCTTGTTTTGCACTGAACCATAGTTATCAAATTTATTCACATGATGTGAATTGCAGTTCTGGAAGAAGGCAAATTGCTCAGGGAATTTCTGAATAAATTCCTCACGAATGCAACAAATGATTCATATTTATAACAACAATGACATACAAAAATAAATTGTTCTTAAGTATTCATGAACAATGTAAAGTGGTGACTGCACGGAAATTCAAGGACTGGAAGTAGGCAGGCAGCTGTGAATGGGGATTGACTGAGGTGCAAAACTCCATTCGAGTTGTGAGGATATATTCTGGAAGCCTGGTATTTGCAATAATACCTAAGCAACAGATAATGATACCTTGAAATTGCTCAGTTCATTAGATGAAAATATCCAGTCCACTTTAGAAGTTAAAAGATTGTTACCTACCATATCTAGAGCTGAAAATCATCAGTAACAACACAAATCTCCTTTGGTATAAATAGAAAACCAACACTTATAAACAATTACATCCAGATTAACGGTTTCAACCCTAGGCTTCTTAAACATGCAATCATTAACAGCTTAACTCACAGACTGGTTAATATTACACTGATCTAAGATAACTATGCCTTAGAACACGAATATGTCATCAGTATTTCATTCTGTAATAAGTTAGTCATACAATAGTAAAAATGAAAATCAAACAGCTAGTGAGTTAATACTCTTAAGCTCCAATTAATTACCATTGAATTATAAAGAACATGTTTTACATGTCTTTGCCCGCATCATCAGTTGTGAATTGACTGTCAGATTTGTTAATGGTTGGATGGACTTGGTGTAGCTCTCTTGAACATTTTATGAACTTTTGGATTCATTTTTCTTTTGTTAGGATCTCAAAGTTCATAACATTATCTTCATATTTTTTTCTCATATTCCCAGCTCCAAAGGTCTATCAATTTCAGTATTTTACTTCCATTTCTATATCATGTTTATCTCTCCAAAAGTGATGTGCAACCACTGATTTATCTATCTGATTGTACCTGATGTTTCTCCAGTGTTCCTTTAGCCTAATTCCAATGCTTCTTTTTGTTTTGTTAATGTATACAAACAGTTGATTTTATAGAATGTATCATTCACAAGAAATTAACTTATCTTTCTTGGACCACCAAAAAATTCCAGAAAATACTCAGGGAGTTTGGAAATACTTTATCCCCAGTAAACAAATTCAGTCTAAATAATCTCTCAACTCCGGTGATAATAGAATGCCTGATGAGAAGAAGCCAGAAATCTATAAAATCAACTGTTTGGAATGCAACAAAGTATACATTAACAAAACACAAAGAAGCATTGGAATTAGGCTAAAGGAACACTGGAGAAACATCAGTACAATCAGATAGATAAATCAGTGGTTGCACATCACTTTTGGAACAATAAATATGATATAGAAATGGAAGTCAAATTATTGTAATTTGGAAATAGATCTTCAGAAGCTGGGAATATGGGAAAACATTTTTATAAAAACATATGAAGATACAGAAATGAACTTTGAGATCCTGTGAAACATGTTCTGTATAATGCAATGGTAAGTGGAGCTTAATAGTATTAAATTGACTCACTAGCTATTTAAGAATATATCAGTTGCTGCACTGTATTAGTTTTGACACAAAATTAGTTTTAAATTTGTGTAAATCAAATCTTTTTTAATCAATGTAACATTGACTTGTGGTTTTTATTCCATAAGTGCACTGTCATTACCAATTTTTCTATTTGTTTATATTATTATATATCATTGGCAATGGCAGCACATTTTTTAAATGAAAACCATGAGTTACAGAAGAAGGTGCAATTATCAAAGACATTTTAAAGTCAAAGGAACTAATATCTTTCAAAGGATTAACATAAAAATATAAGAGCAAGAGTTAATGAGTTTTGACATTCCAAGCAGAAAGCTCCCCTTTGCAACAGTCACCCAAACACCAACTCAACTGAACTCCAACCAGTGATCTAGCTGTCATATAACAGCTGTGAACAAAAGCCCACATAATATGTCAAGCCTTGAGTAAATGAAGTTAGGAAGAGTGTTAGTTCAAATAGTTTGACTCACTATAACTGTTTTACAGATTTTTGCACAACTGAAAGATTTTTCGCTAACATAAAATATAAATGTAAATAGCCAGTTAATAGAAGAAATGAGCATAGGGAGGCTATGGTTATGAAGTACACTATTTATAAAAAAAAATATACAAAACAGCATAATCTTTATTAATACAAAATATAATTGGAACTATCACAATGAAGCAACAAATCACACACTTTTTATCAAGTTGTGATGAGTCAAACTAAACACTCTTGCAACTTCATTAGCTTACTTTTCGCTAGAACATATTTCGTGAACCATTGCCTGCATCAGCTAGTTGTTAACTTTTAGAAGGGTTTCATAATCCTCAGGGGATGTACTATTTGGCTCTAACAGACATCTGATAGCCTGAAATGTTTTCTTCCCCCAGGATATCAAAGTTCATTAGCTGACTTTTTAATTTGTGTATATAATTTTTTTTCCATGCATTCAGTTCTGTATGTCCTACTGCCTTTAACCATTATACTTTTTCAATATTAATTCAATTTGTAATCAAACACAGTGAATCACACATTAATAATCTATTCTGAGTCTAAATATTTAGAGCACTCTTTGTGGTTTCACTTATAGGTAATTGTACTTTTTCTTTAATTTCATGATTTTTTGTCTAAAAATGAGCTGCTACTGCAGAGTTTTCTAGTTACTTTAGTTTTCTTTGTTGGGTACTTTTCTTTTCATTTTTCCAATTAAAAAAGAAGGGGGGGGGGAAGGGAAATAAGAACCCAACAGAAAGATACAGGAGTATATGCAAATAGAGAAATCTGCTGTGGCAGTTCATTTTTGGACAGGAAATTATGAAATTAAAAGAAAAAGTACAATTGTTAAAGGTAGTAGAAGGGCATACAAAACTGAACATGTCAGAAAAACTTTATATTTGCAAGGAAAGAAAACATTAATTCAGGTTCATCAGATGTCCACCAGAGCCAAAAATATGTGCTCCAAGGATTAGGACAACCTTTTTGACAGTGGATATGTAGCTGATAATGCTGACTATGTTCTGTAAAACATGTTTTAATGAAAAGTAAGTTAGTGAAGCTGCAAGTGTATTTAGTATGACTCATCACCACATATTTATAATTACATAAATATTTCTATTATTTATTTATGCATCTCTTTTCTTATTATATTTTTTCTTTCACTTTTTAACCCCCCCCCCCCCCATTTCATATAAACTACACTCTAAAACATTTTGAATTATGCTATAAATGATATTATTTATTCTTACGTGTAGCTTGGTAAAGTGAGGTGCCATTGCTCTCCATGTCATTGCTAATAGCTTGTACAGTGATAGAATAATTGCGACCTGGAAGCAGTGACTCTAGCAACAAGGTGCCAGATTTTTCCACAAAGAGTGAGTTGTTGTCCCCATTGAACAATTCAACTTCATGATAGGTTACCTGTATTCAAAAAATATAAATGTTATCATGTAAAACAATTTTTTCATTACTAATTACAGATGAATTAATACCAAGTAGCTGAGAAACTTGCATGAAATATTTTATGCATGTAACTGGTCTAATATTGGTTTCAATATGATATATACAGTCAGCATAGTTTGCTTTTTTTCAGTGTGTAGAACATACATTATTCATTAGTACTGAATTTAATTAAATTTGAACTGGGAAAACATACAGAATCTTTTATAATAAAATATAATGACCATGTACACAGTATCAGAGGAAAAGGCAATAGCTAACACTTGTAATGACTGTTTTATCAATATTGCTGAAGAACCATATGTACTATAAAAAAAACAAAACAACAATTGGTACAAACAAAAATCCAAGTTTTAAATTTTTTGCTTCAATTTTCTTTTTGGCTGTTATTAGTTGCGAGGTCATTTTTATAATTAAAGGGCTAAAAATAAGAAGTCAAGTGGGCTAATGAATTATCAAACTACATAATAAAAATAATGTTGCATATTTAGTGTCTTGCAGGCTCCTCAAAAGAGCAGGAGCTCTTTAGTTATCAACAGTGATGTATTAATAAATAATATTGTTATTGTGATCTGTTTTTAAATATTTTGTTCCACTGACCCTAAGGTAAAAGATGCGAGGAGTGGTTTAGCAATATGCTTTCAGCTTGGTAATACAGCACCGTGCCACCCTGAGAGTTTGAGGAGACAGTTGAGAACACTACTAGCACTAGGGAACTCAGGAGCCAGGAAGTCAAACTACAACAGTATATAACTTTGATAAGCTGTACCAGTTATCTAAACACAATTCTACCCTGATCAAGAACAGGCTCCTTGAAGTGCATTACTATGGAGCCAGACAAGCCAATACTTTGTCTCCTGTAGTCACACATACTAATGTAAAAGCTGCCAGTAACAAAGCCTGTTTTATTTTCACAAATATCAAAACTTTTTATGCTAATCCTGTTTTTAGCTTAATTTCTGTCTTATATCCATTCCAAGACACCCTAGACCCATTATTTCTTAAATGAAGTATTTTGGGATATTTAAAACTAATAAATTTAGCAAGTCTAAATAACAGCATTTGAAAAGTACATACATATCTCCTTGAGGAAGTGAAGGTGAAGAAACATGAGTGATTATGTGTATGGAATGAATTCTTTGAGCAGGCTTGGAGCATTAAGATCAAATATATATAGTAAATATTCTCTCTTTCAAAAAAACCCATACAGAGTTTAGTTTCACTTGGTAAGCATAACAAGTTAGATAAAACCAGAGTGAAAATGAAAAAGGCACGCACTCAGTCTAAGAATAAAAATTGCTTATATAAGTCATAAGGGTTAACTCCAATCAATTTCTGTTGATTTTTTTTCCAGTAATTCAATGTAAATTCTTTTAATCTGAAACATTTAATTTTATTACCTGATAAGTTTGCCTATTGAATGAACAAAATGCTAATTTTATTATTTATAAGGACTTTACTGAGCTCTGTTCTTTTGACGTAAGAAAGGCCATCTGCATTCCAATGTAGAATCTTTTCTGCTGTAAGACTCAAGAAACAGTTCCTGATCAGAAATCCAACTGGAGACTATTTTACCTCCAGAATGTTTTACTGCTCTAGACATCATGTATAATTGGAGAACATAATAGTAAAAAGAGTTGAAGAGAAAGAAGGCAGTTGGAATAGATGGAATTCCAGAATAATTTTGGAAAGTTTTTGGGGAAATGGAAGAAGGCATGAGGTTATTAATAAAGTTACCAAACAGAATTAAGGAGACAAAGGAAATACCGAAAATTGGAAAGTGAGCATGATTATTCCATTATACAAAAGTAAAGGTGATATTAATAGTCCTAGTAATTATAGGGGAGTTAGTTTGTTATTCATTTTAGGTAAACTATACACAGGTATTCTAGTGGAAAGATTACAAGAACGAGCAAAAATGGAAGACAAATTATCAGAGTATCAGGCAGGATTTAGAAAAGGGATAAGAATGATGGATAATATTTGGTAATTCATACTATAATGGATAAATATTTTATGGAAAAAAGGGGTTAAATATACATCTTTTTGTGAATTTAGAGAAAGCATTTGACACAATAAATAGGAAAGCAATAGCGTACAAATTGAGATGCAAGGTGGTCAGAATTGCATTTATTTTAGGGCTGCAAAAAATATATTAAGGAATTAGATTTTGTATCAGATGTTTAGGGAGAAGAATTACAGATTTCATGAGCCAAGAACAGAGATGTAAACTGAGCCCAATATTATTTAACTTATTTATAGATGATATAGAGAGGATTGGGATGAAGGATAAGGCACTGTCTAATAATTGGAATGAAAGAAATACCAGGATTGCTTTTTGCAAATGATCTAATAGCAGGGACAATAACTGTGATAGGGCTACAACATGCCATCGATGAAATTGGTAAATATAGTACAGAATGGAGTCTAAAATTAATAGTAAACAATAAAGATTTAGTAATCAAAAAAGGGCCAAAATTAAGAAAGGATGAAAGATGGTTTATAGATGGAAATCAAATAGAAGTAGTGAAAGAATTTGAATATTTGGGGGTGAGATTTGCGAGAAATGGAGGATGGGAGGTACAGTCGAGAAGTGTACATACCAAAGGTAAATTAACTATGAGGGCAGTTAGAATAAGTTTGTATAAAATTCCCACATTATCAAAGAAATGGTTTCAGAGATTATATGAGGCAGTGGTTGAAGCTAAGACGATATATGTGGTAGAAATTTGGAGGTGTCAAAGGGTTGGATGGAGGTTGATGTGGCCCATAGAATGTTTTGTAGAGAAGTATCTGGGTTACCAAGAAGCTCCCCAAGAGGAGTAAGCTTGTTAGAATTGGGAAGAGTAGGAAGTAAAGGTAAATAGTTAAAGAGAATTATGAAATATTGGTATAGATGTCTTAAGTTAGATAATAATAATATACTAAAAGTATGTCTTATGTATCAAAGAGATGCTTTGGGGGGAAGAGTAGGAAGGAAAGGTGTAATAGATATAGAGAATTATGAAATATTGGTATAGATGTCTTAAATTAGACAATGATAATTATGATGATGACTTTTTTTTTTATTTATTTACGGACGCTCTTTAACATCTCAGGTCATCAGCGTTCCATTCTATTTAGGACGTGAAACGGCCGGCAAATTTTGCTCAGAGGCCTCTTTATTCAAGGTTCTTTATTGTGCTGTAAATGTATGACACAGGACCCACTTCCCTTCCAAAGGAAGCCATACTTAGGATTTTTATACCCGAAAAATCCATCAGTCCCGACCCAGATAGAACCCGTGATCTTGGGTTTAGGAGGCAAGTATGGTAACCATTATACCACCAGGACCAACATGATGATGATGATGATGATGATGATGATGATGATGATGATATAGTTAAAAAACTAAAAATATGTCTTATATATCAAAGAGATGTTTTGGAAAGAGAGAGTTAGTTTGGAGAAGTGGCAAAATATTAGGGGTAATTGGAACAGAGGGTGTAAGATATTGATAAGCAGGAGTTCTCGGCTAGTTTGGAGGATAAACACTCTTTGGAGTTATATAGGAAGATAAAGAAAAATTGGGGAAGGGAGAAGTATATAGATAATTGTGACCAGTGCAGAAGAATAGGCCTGGCATGGATGCCTACAGGGGTATTATTTCTTAAAGGAGTAAGAAAAAGTTATAAGGTAGGATGCGTAATGTGTGGGAAAGAAGATAGTATGTTTCATTGTTTATTAGAATGTGAAATGGTGAAAAAATGGAGGGATATTATTTGAAATGATAAATGGGATAAATTATGTTATGATATAATAGTAATTAAAATACTGACAGAGAAGAGTATAGAGAACATTGATAATGGGGAATTTTTAGGCAAGATAAGGGAGAAACTGAGGAGATGTATAGGGAAGGAGTTC
This sequence comes from Metallyticus violacea, assembly GCA_030762175.1. Taxonomy (NCBI): domain Eukaryota; kingdom Metazoa; phylum Arthropoda; class Insecta; order Mantodea; family Metallyticidae; genus Metallyticus; species Metallyticus violacea. Next base: position 8,884,205 of record CM060836.1, on the reverse strand, counting down.
AAAGACACACAGGAGGGGGGAAGTGGGGAATTATAAGGGGAGTTCATATAACATACATGTAACCAGGTGGTTAAGATGTGGATGAACCAAGTTGAGGTGTAGTAAATTTTTTTATGTAAGAGAAATTTTATAAAAAAATTTTATTAGTAAAAAGAGTAACCCTTTTATCATTGATCATGTGGCAGTTACTTTGTGTACTGATAATTCCTATACCACATCTGCTGTTGGTTAAGAAGTCCTTACAACCTAGCTGGATTATATCAAGCACCTTGACTATATCCTTCCTTTACCACTTAGGGGGTGCCTATTCATGCTGTTCAGGTCAGCTAATTAAATGACATTTCCTTCTTTTTTACATGATAGCTATCTCACTGTTACTCTAGTTATGAAAAAGAATGGACAATGAGAGAATTGCTGACTTTATGGTTAACAATGCTCTGTTCAACAACAACAACAACAAAATGATTAAATTGTTTATCAGATATGTAGTTCTACATTATTTCTGAACTAACTAAACAAATGTTTATTATATGAGCATTATCTTTGGCAGTTAGCTGTGCTTGGTTCTATAGCAATTACATTGAAGCCTATAAACCTTTCAGACTATAATTTATACCTTGTAACAAATGCCTTCAAATATGAACTCAAGATGGCCCTATGTAAGGCTGTCAATACAATTTAACATTACACATTAACAGGGTTGCTTTACCCTAGCTTTCCATTATAATCAGATTGAAATCATGGATTTCAAGGGTTATTTTCCTCTAGGAACTTTTACAAGATTATAAAGAGTTATTGTTATCCTTGGGTGATGCAGAATCTGCAGCTATGGTACAATCAAAGGTTTTGCAAAGGAACCCTAATTGGAGACTGAACTGTGTGCAATTAGTATGTTAAAATGTCTGCCAGATGCCATCAAACAACTGGAAAAGAGAGTTTATCCAATATCACCCATTGGGGAGTGGTGAAAGAAGTAGACAGCATGTTTGAGAGATCTGTAGAAGATGAACTTAAGCTAAGGTTATACACAACTAAAAAACTTATGAAGTACATTGATTTAAGGTTTTTGTCATTTTCTTGGAGAGAAAATCTAGCCTTCAGACATACAGAAATGTCGAATTTACTTGTACAACTCTTACTTAATACAGTGAAAAAGAAAATGATAATACATTTCTTCTTAATTCTCTTATAGCCCCTTTTTATTTCCATTTTTTACCATAAATTTGTTCCTTTTTGTTCTATAAAAATAATCTTTACCTTTTAAAATTCTGTCTTTAGTAATTAAGTAGGACACATGCAAAAAGAACTTATGCAAAAGATATTTCTCAACTTACCTTGTACCCTTCCTGATAACTAGAGCTATCAGGTACCCAGTCAAGTTTAATAAATCCTGTTTTCTCATCTGTACTGGCCCTCAGTTCTTTAACCGGCAGCGGCTCTAAAAATATTTACATCATTATTATAAATTAAAGAACTATTTCTCACACAATACTCTTTCCAAGCTGCTTAAAATTAGTATATGAAATAATGTAAACTTTGCTCTGAACCAACTGAAATTACTTTTATAATTAATCTAAATTTAATTAAAATTATAATCTATGCCAAAATACACCAATCCCTGTGTATGTCATTTGTATAAGAAATGAAATTAAAAATTATATATCCTTATAAACATAATCCAATCCCACACTAAGATGTAAGGCATTATTCTAAGTTTTCTTTTTTCCATAATGTAAGACAAAAGTTGCTTTTCATCAGTTTTTAAATTTGTGGGCACAAAATACAAGGGTCATTCAAGGTTTCTTTGCTTTTCTTATCTCTGAAAAACAATCTGCAATAATTAAATCAGTGGATAAATACGTGTTGTTATGGTGTGTTCTTAGTACTCAAGCAGTTTCATGTGCTTGCACATACTGCCATATGTGATGTAAACATCATGGAGATGCCACCATGAAGTGTATCCGACTGTAAATTGTATGCTGTTATGTATTTTGACTACAAACATTAAAATGCTGTATCATGTATCCAACATGAGCTAACCTTTATTTATGAGAAAATCTACATGAGCGTCCAAACTGTCAATGGTGGCATACATGGTTCATAGAAGGCTGTGAAAATATGCATGATGAAGAGCAGTGTTATGCAAATTTCAGTAATAATATCCTTGCAGTACACAATATTGCTGAACAATATCATTGTGCCACTATTGAACTGAAATTGGATATTCATTCATTAGAAAAATATTGTCAGATCAACTCAATATCAAAAAGTCTGTGTGAGATGGATGCCACATTTACTCACTTATGTCCATATGCAATAACAGATAAATTCCCCCTGACTCTTAAAAATGCACCAAAGAGAGAAGGTCCAAATTCATTTAATGTTTTGTTACTGCAAACAAAAGCTGGGCACATCATTCATCACCCAAAACAAATGTCAAAGCATTGTTTGTAAAACATTTGGAGAAAATACTCCCAAAGAAGCCAAGGTGGTGCATTCTGCAAGAAACATGATAGTAACAGCATCCTGGGACTGTTAGGGGGTTCTCTTGGCAGACTACATGCCTCACAGAGTCACAATGAATTCCAAAACTGTTAGCTATTAAAACTCCTAAGGCCAAAAGAGTTGCATTAAAGAGACTCGACATTTTCTCAAAAGAAATGAGTATGCTCATTGAAAATACTAAAGCATTACCAGCAGATGTCTGAATATGATCAAGGGAGAATTGCAGCATAGTGAGAGTGCAGGATGTCATTCCAAGAAATTGGTGCTCTTGTTGGATGAAATGCATCCATTGCAAAATTAATGAGATCTATGAATTGAGAATATCCCAATGGTTCTGTCAAACAATCGAACAAGAAGACAGACATGGCTATTATGAACGTAGACTCTGTGTTGCAATTTTAAGGCCCAGCAGCATTTTCACTAATCAGGATGAAGCCACTGACTCACTGCAAGCAGTCAACAGATGACTCTATTGTGCAATGATAGTTTCATTGAAGATCAACAGTTTCTCTTGATTGGCATACTGGTTTGATTAACCAGCAAAATTAAGACATGATATTTATGTAAAATACTTCACATGACTTGAAAATTTGTATTAATTGGAAAAAGCCAATTTAATGTTCACAATGAACACACAGGACTGTTAAAAAAATAATCAATGTTACAACAAAAGGTAAACAACATGAATCAACAGAACATAAAGGTAGTGGTTAGGAATCTAAATGCCCTTGAAAACACAAGATACAACAGAAGCTTTGAAACAAAATTTTTAAGATATCAAATATAACTCGTGATATCTATATGGATTTAATATAAAATTTGTTACAAATTATAATGAAGAAATGTTATAATTAAAATTCAAACCACAATTTCTACTAGAAAAGCATTATACTGCTAACAAGTGGCACTTACTAAGTGTGACATTGCCAGTAACAGGCCAGCTAGTTACTTTGCCAGACACAGTCTTCACCACCACCTGGTATGTGCGTCCAGGCTCCAAGTTTTCCTTGAATTCCCACTCTGTAGGCTCCCCACGAAGTACATTTACAGGAGCTCCAGTGAAACGTGCACGATGGGAACTCATGCTAATGGTCACTTGATATCGGTCAAACTCACTGGAAAAAAAAATCTAAAATAAATAAAAATTAAAAATTGGTATAAAAATGTGTTTTACCATGTATCAAACATAGCTGGATTACATGAAAACCAAGAGTATTCATAGATTATTTTAACACCTAAGGGGAAAGTAATGATATTCCACAAATTTGCACATATTTAGATTTCAAATGCAAACAGTAGATACATCCTTTATTCTCTACAGAAATTTGTAAACTGGTCAACAGATGGCAGTACTGTGGCACTACAATTAATGAATGTCCATCATGAAGGAATGACATGAGAGAGACAGAAAAAGGAAAGTGGCAATGCCGAGGAGGAAGAAAATACAACTAGCGTGTGGACTGGCAGAGAGAGGGAAGAAGGTATGGTAAAAGAAAGGTGGTAATAAGAAAGGGAAAATTGTTCTATGGTATTGAAATTTTGGGACTGGATGAAGATGGGCTAATATGGATATAATAAATAAATCCTTTTGTAGACAAATGGTAAGCTTATCTAACTCATCACCTAATGGAGTAGCATTAACAAAATTGGGTTGGTTGGGTAATGAAGGAAAAGTGATCCAAACAGTACTGAAATTTTGGTTTAGAATAAGGAATTTAAATGATGATGAAAAGAACTCTCAATTATCCAAGAAAAATAAATAAGTAAGAAAATGGGAAGGAAATTACAATTTATTTTGGAAAGTATCATTATGGATAATGTGTGGGACTCAAGAGAGTATAATGTTAAAGAATTTTGGAAAGAGGTTTTATTTTACATCAAGGATTACATATAAAAATCTTTATACAAGATGGTGCCACACTTGCTAACAGTGGATTAAAATACATTCATATTACTATATTGCAACAGTGTTTGGAGTGTTTTAACAGAAGGGAAACTTGTACATTGGTTCTGGTGTGTCATGGGAGACAGACCAGATATCTGATTTTCATCTGTTGTCAAAGCCTAAACTCTTCCTCACGGGCAAGTATGTTTTTATAAACTCAAGAGCTGATTGTAGGTGTAGACAAGTATTTTTAGACCTTCCAAAAAGCAGTTTAGAGATAGGACAATGGCATTGGAGCATTACTGAAATTAACTTTAATAAAAATTATATTGAAAAATAAAAATAATGCTCAAGTTATAAATGCTCATTCCTTCATTGTTAGATTGAGAATTTATCAGACTGCCTTAATAGAATCAAAGTTCTTTCTCCCCCTTTTCCTTACAAAATATTAAAAAAGTTTTTTATTGCCTTCTCATCTTTTGCTTGTTATTTCTACTTTTACAAACTTTCCTCCATTTTCAAACAGATATAAGGTCATATGTTTTGCAGTAGCATTACCTTATTCCACTTGGCGGGTCCCAATGAACTTTAAAAGAATGTGAAGTTATGTGGCTCTTGTCAAAAGTGATGTTTAATATACGGAGTGGCACAGTGCGGTATTGAGCAGTTGTTGGTGTAGAAATTTCATACTCACTCACTGTCTGCACTGATATGTTATATGCTCTGCCTGTAAATAAAAGATGCTTAATGGTAACTACATGTAAAAACAAATGAATGGAGATGGAAATATAACAAGCAGAAAAAAAAAAACTTCTTATTATCTGGTTTATGAAAATACATCAAACTTTGATATCTCAAAATGTTTCCTGAAACTAATAATGCTTCACTTCTCTCTTCTGGGAGTCTGGAGGGGGGCTTGCCATTTGCAATAGTGCATATAGGAAGGGAACTGTGGCCTTCAGGATTTACCTAATAATCCTGGCTCCATCTTGTTGAAACGATTTATTTATAAGTCTATTTGAAATTAATTTAGTAAAATATATTATTATAAAACTGATGTATTAGTTGAAGTAGTGATTATCGATGAATTTAATTCAATTTGATCAGTGCGTCAATCAAAAATATAAGATATAAAAAATTTTCAATTCTTAATTATAAAAATTCATGTGTAATCATTCTAAACCTTCTTGATATACAGTTTTAGCAGGTATTGAGAATTCTGCTATGATATCTTTCTATTTTCCCGTATTTTTTTTTCCAGTTTGTTTATTAATAATAAACATTTCACTTACACTAAAAGTTCTGTTTTGTATATTCATTTTCATCTTAAATTCAAGTTAAAGAATAATTTTTACTTCTGGGATGTGGAATATACGATATTTTGAAATATCAAAAAATTTGATTAGTAGAACTGTACATTTATATTGTGGCCTCATTCTGCTATGGAATCAAAAGTTTATATACACTAGTGGAAAATGGATGACATAAAATGGACACATGATTCGCTGTAAGATAGAAGTTAAAAATTATATGGTTATAAAAATATAGTGATTAGCATTAGCAGAACTATTTTTATGAAAACGTGTCCAATTACTGTATATGATTATAGGATATTGTTTTTTTTTATAAACATTTAATGCATTTAAAACTATGAAGTGGGTGAATAAAATGATGCAATTTTTGAGCTTGTATGCTTGAGGTCTACTGGATTGTATGACTCAGGAAAGGAAAGAAGAGTTGACAATACTGGAAAATGTCAAGATGTGAAATGCCTAGATTCACAATCGGCTAGACCACAGCCTACAAGCTTGAAAATTGCATCAATTTATTCATAAGATGCCTGCCATGAAAGCTTCAGCATTTATACTTTTAACTGGGAATCAAAAGTTAGTTACTACAGAGCAGAGGTTAGAACACAATGGGACAAATATAACAAACTTTTAATTGTAATTGTTTTGGAAACACAACCATTGCAGAGTGAACTGTTGCCTGAAAATAACAATTGTAGTTTCAGCAAAACTCTACTGCTGTGTTCTTCACTGGTATTATCACAGTAAATGATAAGTGAAATTTCACAACCTGTACATACACAAAACTACTGCCTGCATTCGTTGCATGGGCGCATGCTTGACACTGGACTTCTCATAAACGTGCAGCTGTATTAACTACAATAGGAGTAAAAAACAGTTCTTTTGCAATCGCTTTATAATAAGGTTGTGTGCACCTATTGTGTAAAAACTAAGTTTTGCCCAGCATTAATCTAATGTTAATAACCTGCATATATTATGAGGTAATGAGCAATAATATTGTCCTCACAGTATAACCTTTGATCACTAACACATCAAAGTACTAAAACAGAACAACGGAAATGTAGGTAATTAAGATTAAAATAAAATATAACCTTTGGTGTTGAAATACATGTTCTTCTTTCCTCATTATGTGAGAGAGTTTGAGATATTTCAGTTCACTGGGTTCACACTCAGTCACTTTCATGTTCTCTAACTTCAGCATTATTTGACTTTGTCAAATTCTAATTTGTTTCCAATGTCACTGCTATTATTAGTACAACATTTGTGCTTATTAAGGAAAAAATACTATAAAATATTACTTTGTTTTGACATTTGACTTCAGAGCCTCTTAATTTGTGTGATTGCATCAATATACAAGTACTAGGGCAGAGACTAATTGTTACTTGCTACTGAAAACTGATGTGAAATAAAAATATTTTCTGTGGTTATTAGAATAATCAACACTGTTAGATATACCACATTTTCAATGCAGAGAGCATTGTTGGTTGTATTGAATAATCCAAAATTGCTGACTGTAGTGTGCATTTACTGGATGTACTATACCAGTTAAAAATGTTACTATTAAATCTTTTTATTCAATGGTTATAGTTTTAACCACAATACACTACATGTTAGCATACACAGTATAAATAAAATTTTAAAATCTTTGTAAAATGAATTAAGTTTATTTAATTGAGTTGTTTTGTACAAAATAAATTAGCAATTTGTTTGAACAATAATTACAGACTTTTAAAATGATTTCATAAAAATTGGTGGGACCAAGTTCCCCCCCTAGAACTGTCTCTGCAGGTACTGTGGGAGAGAATTTTGTGCTAAATTTTCAGGAACATCTCCACTGAGAAGTGCAATTTCCAGACTGTTTTCCAAGATTTTCACTGACCAGAAACCAAGATAAAATAAACTGGGTTTTAACTTAGGAAAAGCTAGTTGAATAGGCTATCGATTAAAAACTTTCCCTCAAGTCTTTAACATAATTAGCCAAGCTAGTTGGTGTGTATGTCTCAGCTGCTGCATCTTCATCATATAAAATTATTGTCTCACAGTGGGGGGCAAGGATCTACTATGATGGTGAGTACAATATTATTTACTATTTACTACTAATAATAAAGAAAGAAACAAAAATGTATGCTGTGGGTTCCGACATGTGACATGATTTCCCTTGGTTGTTGGCGAGGCCATTACACAATAACCTCCTGCTGGCAAAATCAATTTATGATTGTGAAGCAGGATGAGGACCATGTAGACAATTCCAACGAGAAATTGAAAATTACTTTCAGATATCAAAAAATTCACTTACAAAAGTTTGGCTGCATTATGTCTTTTAAAAGTAATATTTGTTAATGGTTCTAGGCTAACCTGGTACCAGGCCCTTGAATGCTGCTTGAGCAGGTCCAGGTGGTTCTCCCTCTTTTTCAACATACAGTATGCTCTCTTGGGCATCTGGTGGATCTATGGAGACTTTGTAGTGAGTGTAGAGGCCAGCAGGATAAGGTGGCTGCCAGAGCACTAGCAATGTTGTCTCATTACGAAACCATACTATAAATTTGCCTGGTGTGTTCGGTTCTGAAAAAAGAAACAAAGAATTTTAAAAAAATAACAGTTGACTATGGATATAAAAGGTCACATAGATTAAAGTAGTGTATCAAACTTGTAGCCCATACATGGCATCTTGCAGATTCTTAATTGAAATGCAAGTTTCTACCAGCAATATAAAATAGTGTACTTGTAAAAAGTGAAATATAGAAACTGTAGAAATCTTGAAGGGACAAGAAAATATCATACTGATTACCTACAATTAATGTCTGCAAAAGAGCTAGGTATCTTGTTTATAAAATTTGAGCTATGCATCACCACTACTAGAGGAGAAAGAGTGGGAAGATTTAGGAGAGATGAGAGTGCAGAGGAAATGTGCACAGTCACAGAAAAGATTGCATATCAGCAACAAATTACTGAACATTTGTGCATTGGAGGGGTTAAGGTGAGGCATATAGCTATTATTATAGCCACTATACTAGATACAAAAGCTAATGGCATATGAAGGTCAGCCAATCCCTGTGCATAGTTGCACTGCCAAATTAAAAGGTGTGTGCAACAATAACTAGACACACCAGACTTTTTAAGAAGTCTACATTCTGTATACAGAAGACTAGATCATTTTTTTTTATAAATGTGTACTGATTATGCACATTTTCTTCAGGTGGTTGGTGAATTCCCATATCTGGGCATAAACATGAGCAGTAATAGAGGCTGGGAGAAACAGAAAAGTACTGCAATGGCAAAGGGTAGAATGGCCGTAACAATGGAAAATGTTTATATCTGATGCCAGTAATGAATATATTAATGGTTTGAAAGGCTTTTTTCTGCCTTGGTTGAATCATGACAGATTTATGGAGGGTACATTTGGGGTATAGAGGAGGGAAGGTATAATTTGGATTTAATCTAATAATTTTCTGTAAATTAATTTTGGGAATTCCTAACAATACTGCAAATGCAGGAACTTTAATAGAATTAGGAAAGTAAATGTGAGAGGGTTAATGATAGAGAAAGCATTGAAATACATATTTAGGGTTCCAGAGCAACTTGATGCTGACATTGTAAAGATAAGCCTGAAATATCAAGAAGAAAATTTGGATACTAAGACTAACACTTGGTTGAAAACAATCAGGCATTTACAAAAGCATTATAAAGATTATAATATGAAATATATTGGCAAAACAAAAAGGATTACCCTATGGTTTAAGGAAACATGAGAAATGTAAAATATAAACACAATGAGAAAACAATGATAGTATACCATTTTTGCAACCCCCCCCCCCAAAAAAAATATACTAATTCCAAAATGAACCAAAACTCTTAAAAGCTCTTCAAAAACACATAGATTTGTGAGAAAATATAATCATAAACAAAAACAAGGAAAATTTAGTTAATTTTGATCTTCCAAACAACAGCAACCTCATCACTAAATTTGTAAAATCTACAGTGACATCTTACAGGGTTCACCCAGCCTTGTGAGGGCAATTCCGGAACTGTCTGATAGAAGGTGGCATTCTTTCATATAGCAAACATAGTGATAGCAACTGGTAAGGTGTTGGTATGCTGATCATTGTATCCTCCTGCACTATTTATGACATTTTAAGAGGAGATAGAGGAAGCAGATATTGGCAAAGGCCTGTGAGAGCTGTTGCATCAAGAGGCAGGAGGAGAAGTTACTCTAGTCTCATAAGGTATTGCAAACTCTTGCTGCCAGCCAACCACTGCACACAATCTGACTTGAATTCATATTTGATAGATAATCTGTTCACCCAGTATTACCAGCATTAAAACATTAAACTCAATGAATGAATTCTCAAATGAATAAGCCAGTTTTTACCATAAACCATTAAAATAATAAATCTTTTAAAATGTAAATATTAATAGAAATATTTCATTACATGTTAAATATCAATAGCTGAAGACAAAATTGCTCTCTATTGAAATGTGAAATATTATGCTTCTTGGGTCTAGGTCAGTATCATATGACAACATGCTTTACATTCATTATTGCCTTTTCTAATTCTTTTAAATATCTGTCATCTTTAATCAGCTACACCTGTTTTCACTATAAAAAATCACATAACACAAACACTTACTAGTTGTAAAGTTTCGAGAAGTATATGCAACACTTTCCTTTCCATCATAGACAGCAAATAATTGCACTTGATATGATGCTCCTGGTGTCAAATTTTGAAGAGAATAATGGAATGCATTTTCTTCTACTGTTACAGTTTTTGATTCATCTAAGGACTCTGGCAAACTCTGAACCTATAAACAAAAGAAAATGAATTTGTATCAACATTACAAATTAGTGTTCAAATTTTGAATAAGAAGGGTATAAAAATATTGTACTTATAAAGCTGTTGACAATGGAGTGGCAATATAACCTAAACTTAGGTATTCATTTTTATACTAAACTCCACTCACTTACACAAGAGTAAGATGCATTTCAGGAGAATCTCTCCCATCTTCAGTTGCTCACTGAACCGCCATTACTCGAAACGATGGTTGGACAACCGGATGTTCCTGTGGTGGCCTCTGTTGGTTGAAGAAGGAAGTTACTGAGTTCATCCATAGGAGGAAATTCGAAATTCATTAGGTTTTCTCTATTTTTTAATATGAAAAATTTTTTCCAAGTGGATAACTCCAATGGGTTGTGAAGATGTTTCAGCAGTTTAATTCCCGGTTTTATTTCATGGTTTTTGATCCAAAAGTGAGCTGCTACTGCTGATTTATCCACCTGTTTAAACCGAATATTCCCAAAATGTTCTTTCCTCTGAATTTCCAAATTTCTTTTTGTTTTGCCTATGTAGCTCTGTTCATAATCTGCACATTTTATTTTGTAAATTCCTCATTTCTGTTCTGTTGGTATGGAGTCTTTTACTGTGCTACCTAATAAATTCTTGATGTTGTATCTGATCTTTGGGGATAACATTATCCCATGTTCTTTGAAGATTTTCTTGAACTTCTTGTGGTAAATTGGATAGTAGGTGGAACTTTTGAATTTGTATTTTTCATTTGTGTTTTTCAGTGTGAAAACATCCCTTATCCCTTTTTGTCTTTTAGATTTATTGATAACTTTTATCACTGTGTCTTTGTTGAAACCATTGATTATAGCTGTCTTTATTATTTGTTTGTATTCTATTTTGTACTCTGCTTCTGTAAGTGGAATATTCATCATTCTGTGTGCCAAACTGTGAAAAACTGCATATTTATGTGGAATGGGGTTATAACTCTCATTTTTTTATGTAGTTTTCTGTGTGGGTTTCTTTTCTGTAAATTCCAAAATTCAAACAATCTCCATTTCTTATAATTTTTAAATCTAGAAATGGTAGCCACCCATTTCTTTCTTCTTCTATAGTAAATTGTATAGATTCATGTTGCAAATGAAGAAGTTTCAGGGCATCTACCGAGTGTTTCTTCGGTATTATTGCAAAAATGTCATGCACATACCTATACCATTATTTGAAAATTAAAGGGAAGGCTTTTGTGATGTGTAGTGAGCTCATGAATAACTCTGCTAGAAAAGGTGACAAAGAGTTTACCATAGCTAGGCCTTAAACTTGTTGGTAATATTTTTTGTTGAAGCTGAAGTAACTTTGTTTAATGCAAATATTAGTAAGTTTTACTAAGTCTTCTATTTCTTCTGTTTTTAAATTTATTGATGTTAACCATTTCTTCAGTATAAGCATAAGTTTCTCTATAGGTATGCTTGGGAATAAGGCTTTTACATCAAATGAAACCATTATATCTTCAGTCATAATTCTGCTATTTTCAAGCTTTTTGACTAAGTCAACTGAATTTTTAATGCTCAAACTTTGGAATCTCTTAAAAGAATTGAAGACTTTGATCAATTTTTTTGCTACCTGGTATGTGGGTGAATTGATATTGTTTATTATTGGTCTCATGCTGTTATCATTTTTATGTATTTTAGGTAGTGCATAAAGCCTGGGTAGTACTGGATTACTCTGTGTGATATTCTGTTTTTCAGTAGTGGGTAGTGTTTTGACTTCATTTAATGTTTTGCTTAACATTTTATTCAATTGGTTTGTAGTCTTTTCCTTTTAACATAGTGAGTGGAGTTTAGTGTAAAAATGAATACCTAAGTTTAAGTTATAAGGGTATAAAATCTTACTATAAAGATACTAAGGATTATTATTAATGACACACACACAAAAATATATATAGTGTTAATGAACTACATCACAATAATTTCAGTGTTCAGGGATCACACACACAAGCAATTTTAGACAGGGAATCTATGATCTATGGTCTATGGTTTACCTGTTCAAAATGTCAAAATAATGGCTTTTAAGTTTCTAGAGAACCAGTATGCCACTGACTAATGAAGCTTTTATTCAAAATGATATCCACACTAACAAATGGAAATTGGGCAGCATTTTCGTTAGTGCAATTGGTATGATAATGGTATCTATAGAAAGTTGATTATTGTTATGAATCTCATTGATTATTTTTTAAATATTTTTACCTTATGTGTATACTTAAACATACAATAAAAAATAAGAAACCTACTTTGCAGGGCTTGAGTCTATAATCTTCAAAATCACGTTCTGTCGACTTCTCCATAGGCCACATAGTAAGATGAATAGCTTCGTCTAGACTAAGGTGACCCATTCATGCCAGATTTTTTGGGATATCCCCAAAATAAGACCAATATATAGGGCCAGATTTTGCCCCCAATTTCAGTAATGAAATAATATACTCAACATATGTGGATACACTTATCCATTAGTGGTTGCAACATATGTTCTCGATGCTTTTTTTTCTTTCTTTCTAGCACTATATTTTTCAAGCATTCCTCTGAACATCATTGTTGCAATCAACTGGCCCATTCTGACAGGTAGAATTATCTGCATTTCCAACAATGGCCATGCCAACATTAATTGAGCATGCTTGGCCACAATAATTACAGTTAGTTCAATTCACCTCCAATGCAAATGACTTATTTTTAAACAATGTGTCTAGTGTATCAGTGTCTGCCAGTCTGAAATGTGAGGGTGAAATCACAATGTTGCATAATGTTTTCTAAAAAAACATGTAATTTCGGTGATTTGTTGAAAGCGGAATTTCCATATATTGTATAAATTAATGTTAATAATGATGGAACACTAGTAAAATGTACCATGCATAGTTTAAGCTTTTCAACAGGTAGGGTGGGAGAACATCAATGATCATCTACAAGCAAAAATACACAAGACTGCACTCTTAATAAATAAATCTGAGTCGGGAAGTGTAACAAATTACTTTGGTAAACTAGAACCATCTAAAAATGAATATAACCCACTGTTTATGAAGGAATGTATGCATATCACACAGCATTTCACAACTATTGTTTTCATAATAAGGACCGTACAACAACACTACAGAAAAATGTGCAACGAAACAATTTAGCTGTGCAAGAACAAAATATGAATCCATCATTACCCATGTTTTTGCTCCTTGGTTTCTTAATGAACTCAAAAATGATCATAAATATGTAAACATCGTAACTGTGTCTTGCGATACATCTAATCATAAATATGTAGCTACTCTCTATTTTGGTATGTTATTATCAAGCTTATGACTTAGAAACCCCAATCACATCCTACAACTTATTACTTTCACTGAAATCTGAGGAGAAACTTCAGATATAATATATGCAGAAATGTTAAAAGCAATTGGTAATTTTGACTTAAGGGAAAAGGTTGTAGGACTATCAGTAGACATTATGAACACAAACTTGGAGGGTTCCTGAGAAAGGGTTAAGATTATGTCATAATTAAAATTAAGTCTTGAGTTGAATAGAAAGATAATGGGTCTTGGCTGTAAAGCTCACATCATACATAATTTTGCAAAAAGAAGAAGAAGAAGAAGAAGAAGAAGAAGAAGAAGAAGAAGAAGAAGAAGAAGAAGAAGAAGAATGATTGATGTCTATTAATATCAAGGTGCTTGTGACAAAAATATTTGGGTATTTTCACATGTTATGGTGCATGTCGAATACCTGAAAGATTTCTGCAATTTTGTTGGGCAAGAGTTATGCTAATATGTGGTGGTTGTCATTACTTCCAGCCTTGGAAAGAATACTGAAACTGTATCCTTCATTGAAATTTTTCTTCATGCCAGAACCACAGTGCCCCAAAGTATCGAAACAGTTCTTGAAAACAGTGAGACAGAACTTTGGCTTAGCTTTGCTCATTTTCATGCTGCACTCTTCCATGTAACAATTAAAGTCATTGAAGATGATGTCAAGTGCATAACAGAATTGGCACCAGCTGTGAAAATCCTCTCAATAAAATTACTATTATGACATGATGAAAATGTTATTCTGCACATGGTAAAGAATTTGCTAATTGATCAAGTAGAAAATGGTGAAATGAGAATGGAAAGTTATTTAAAAATATCTAAAGAATTTTATGATGCTGTTTTGTCTTATTTGTACTCTTGGAATAAGCTATAGAGAGGATCTGTCACATTTTGGCTGCCTTCTCTTGGATAATGTGTCCTTAAGAAAAATTTTGATAATGCACTGAACAGAGATCATCAAAGTGTCAAGAGATTGTAACCTTGAAATGTGATAAACTAGTTGATGAATTTGGTTATTTGCATGGTTATTTATTGAGGAGGAAAAAAAAGAAAAAAAATGTGAATGATTCAGAAACAAGTCCCCTGGTAGAAAATGAAGTGAAGTATTTATGAGCTTGAAAGAAAATAATGTACTACATAACAATTTGAAGACAATTATTGAACTTTTTTTTTTGCTTACTTGGTTGTAATGCATTCATAGAAAAGGTATTTTGGAATTTGAATTACATCTGGTCTGAAGAGAAATCTTGGTTTAATGTGAGCACATTGAAAGCTATTTTAACAGTGAAAACAAATATTCAATAATTGTGTGAAGAGTTTGTGAAAAACTTGCTTCAAACCCTGAGATCCCAAAGAAGATGCTCTCTTCGGAAAAGTACCATGTCACTGCGACAAGCTCTTCAGTATAATTATAAATAAGGTACAAAACATTACATTATGATAACTGAATTCAGATTTCAGTCTTTATTTTTTTGTACTCAAAATCATTTTTTGATGATCGCAAACATACATAAATATGGTTAAATTTTGTGACTTAGAGCTTAAGTGGATGAGGATGCAATGAAGTACCATTATCATATTATATTATTCAGCTTATGTTATTTTTATTTTGCTTTTTATTCCAATTTTCAAGATGTGCCTTTGGATATATCCTACATCATTTTTAGGAAACAGTTATTCCCAAAAATAACATGATATTAATCCACTGTTCAGTGCTGGAGTGTCATATGATTAGTCCAACATTTTAGAGTTTTTATAGATTAAATTTTGAAACTGCTGATGATGATGTGTGATTGAAAATTAGAAATTCCTCACTCGCAAAGAAGGTTTGAAGATATTCTAAGATAAATTTTACCCCTTTTGCTTTAACGCTGACTTATCAGCATACAATTTCAAATTCTTTATCACCATATATCTCCATTATTTTTCACGAAACATTAGATTCCCTGCATTAAATCGCTTATCTAATATCTTTCTACAATCTCTGAAATCACTGTGGTATAGTTAATCAACACCGATATATAAATTTCAAATAATTCCTTTCTAATAGAGAAATTATTTGTAAGAAAGAAAAAAAAAACACAAACACATTACCTTAAGTTTGAATCCTGAATAGTGGCCCAAAGATGGAGGACTCCAGGTAACTTGAGCTACTTTGCCACTGCGGACAGTTACTGATAAATTAGTTGGTGGGTCTGGAGCTGAAATTACATCAATAAATTGTTTTGATTTCTCAATTTACATAAAATGCATACAAACATACTTAAGAGCTTGTTATAAATACTGTCTGTTCACACAGTGTTTTACATCTAGGCTACCTGATGGGAACTGTAACCAGACATACCATTGAAACATAGTAAGTGCATGAGCCATAGTAGACTATCTAATGCAATATTTGAAAAGCAACACTAAATTTATTATGCATTTGTTTTTAGATTGTACAGCAGTTGGTTAATGAACCTGAAAAGTTAATGTAAGAAACAGGGAGGAAGATAAACCATCACATCACAAACATTGGTGCTTCAGAATGTGCCAGATATATGTCAAGATAATGAAATTTACATACTGAAAACTTTTGAGTAGATTGATCGGTATTAGTGAAATACAGGTAAAACAAAAACATAAGCAACTGAACACAGAAAGAAGTATGGAGATGTCTATGTATTGCACCAATAATGAACCTTATACAGTTAGAGCTTGTGCTTTGTTTAGTTGAAAGCAGAATGGTTTACATGAGGAGTGAAGAATGTGAGAAAGACTTGGATAAAGTTTGTAGACTATTTTACATTCTATGGCTGAAGAACTTGAACGATACAAATTACAAAATTTATTATTAAAAAGGTTGCAAAATATTAGTTTAAGATTTTAGATTTATTGAACTATTTTAAGTGTCAACAATAAAGTAAGCCTGCATAAGATTGGCAGTAAAAATCAGAATGTGGCTGAAAGAACAAGTTGCAGAAAATAGTAGCAAAAAAAAATCATAAGAAACAGAAAAATATTCTGAAAGATGGGAAAAGAGGAGACAAGACAAAAAGAGACAAAAGAACTATGAAATAGTGGAAGGTGATTAACAGGCTGTTTCATGAAAAAAACAATGTTAAGAATAATAAAAATGAAATATTTTAAATGAGTAAATGATTAAATTCAGTAAAAGAAGTAGCACATTATGTTGGCTTTTAGTTTGAAATTGTTCATGTTCTTAGCCATGTACATTGTTAAGAGATATCTAGATATATACAGCCAAGGGTGGCCGAGGTCATTAAGGTGCGGTCTCCTGGGGTTCGAATACCATCAGGACCGTTCTCCCTGACTGAGGTTATTCCAGGTTTTCCTCAGTTCTCATGACTGACAAATGTTGGGAGGTACCAAAACTTTGACCTGGAATATTTCCTTCCTAAAAAATCCTTTCCCAATTTATCATTTCATTTCATGTATCACCAGTGTTCACCGTCTGTGGTGCCACAGTAGTAAAAATGGGCATTAAACACCATTCAAAAAAAAAATAGTCAGATAAATATCTAGATTAAATTTTAAATTTTAAATAAATTTAAAGTTTTAAACTTGAATAACAAAGAAATTAATATATAAGAATTTGAGCACAATAATTACCTGTTGTTATGGAAGCTGTCCAAGTAAGCCAGTCATGGAACGTTGAGTTTGAGTAGTACAGCCAAAATTCATATTTTGTGCCAGGCAGTCCTTGACTAAAGTTTATCACGTCTCCAATGTCTCTGGAGGCAATTGTCGTATTTGGAGGAGGTGAACCATGAGGTGGAGTGTAGTCCAAGCGATAAAAACTGCCATCCTGGCTGAGGTTTCCTGGAATCTGAATGGCTAAATCTGCTGTCCAACATACCTGCCAACATAATATATTTTGCAATTACTGAGTTGTATACACCTTCAAATGAACTTTACACAGCAATGTAAGTATACGGGAATAAAGAAGGATTGGGATGTTAAATTAGCAACAATGTTAATTTAGAGAATAGTGAAAAAGGTATGACCGCCTCCTTTGTCTAGCGGTTATCGTTATGACTGCTGACCGGGAGGGCTCGGTTCGATTTCCGGTACCTGCTTAGGAATTTTTCTAAGTTTGGGAGGTCTGGAATCAGGTCCATCCAGCCTCGTAAGAATAAATGGGAAGGTGGCGTCCTTCGATATGAAAAGCCACGCAACTGGCGACCGAGTAGTGCCGGCATGCTGTTCATATATCTCCTTGCAATACTGCCCTCTATCAATGAAGTCATAAGATGGGCATAGAGGAAGCAGAGGTCGCTGCGGCAGGCCATGGCCCGATCTCAGGTTAAAGCGCCATAGAAGAAGTGAAAAGTGTACATATAAAACGAGCAAACTTTAGATTTAGAATCTAATTGATTTTAGCTGCTGATTTTGTCGTTAAATTACTTCATTAGCAGCATGTCACGGAAATAAACACAAGGTGCAATTAAGTGAGCTTTGCTTGCTTAGTACTAGAATATACAATGATACATGGTACAATATATATCTAGGAATAGGCCTGATTTGTATACAGGAGAAGTGGTTGGAGAAAAGGCAGAAGTAGCTTGATTAAACAAGAAAATTTATATAAATGAAGTTAGAGAACAATCAAAAATTTAATTTATTTGCTTCACTGCAAGTTTTACAAACATTAGAATAAGTTCCTTCTTTGCACTTCCTAAATAATATATTTCAAAATTATCCTAATACTAAATAATGAACTATACCTGTATATTTATATCTCTTCTTATAATCAGTATCATGCATCAGCAAATTGGAAGATTCTTTTTCCTCACCCCATTTCACTCTAATAACTATTTTCCAAAACCTCTCACTCTAATCCATCAAATGCTTAATTTGCAAACTGAAATCTAAACTAAGCCACGCCTTATCTTTCTCGTATTTATTTCATTTATACATATATATATATATATATATATATATATATATATATATATATCCTGACTAGTTTCACTCTTAAATAATCTATAAAACAATAACATTTTCTTATGAATAATTAAAGAGCATAAAACTGCAGGTCTATATCACCCAGCCACGGGACGTAGGCACAAACGAAAAGCCCTTGAGCAGGTTGAAGTATCTCCTCCGACAGTAACAATACAATCCAACAGAGATGGTAAGGAAATTTTACTATTTGTGAGTACATTTCATCAAGTGAACATTCCATAAATGCGAATGAAATGGTTGGAAATGATACTGCAATTGTGGATCCTAAGATGCTCTATGGTGTTGAAACATATAAGGGATGAGGAAATTTTAAACTGAAACAGACACACTTATGCTTTATGCACCCAATACATTGGTATTGACTGAATAGGAAAAGTTTGGGCTGATTAGTAAAAAGCATTATAGAATAACGGGCACAGAATACTAAGATTAGATAAAGAGCTCGCTGTTAAATTTTGTATAAATGCATAAAATAGTGGAGGAGAAGAACATGATTTTTTTTTTTAATTCAGAAATGAATTGATGAAGTTTGGGGTTTAAAGGATATAATGACTTTCCGGGAAAAATATCTAGGATAGAGGATGCAGAAAGACATGCTTTCAACAGTTTTAGAGACAATAGTTCAATGAGAAATTATATTTAAGTAGAAAAAATGAATAGGTTGGAGAAAATGTTGCATTAACTATAACAGCACAGAGTTATGAAGTTAAAAGATTTAAGAATGAGAAGAACTAATACCAAAGTTTGCCCTTTGGATTGACAGAGAATAACAAGCCACTGTATCTTGGTCTTATCGAAAGCTCGTCACAACTTTTACGGCGCACCTGCACTATTTGAGATAAGATAAATCCTGTTTACATCATTGAGTAGGAATGCGAAGTTTCTATTGTCTTCTACCATGGAATGATCAATAAAAAAGAAATTATTGTCTTGCATTTGTGCAAAAAGGATGCAGAGTTTGCTAAAACACAAGGGAGCATGGTCAGATTTGTGAATCGGACAATTGATGACTGCGAGATCCGAACACCCGCGCTCAATTCGAACCTCGGAAGCGGTGGAAAAAATTAGGGAGCAAATATGGGGAAATCCTGTTAGGAAACAAAAAACAACGACCCAGTAGCTCGGTTTACAAAAAAATTGTCCTCCTCACGTCGAACTATTGGGTTATCGACGAGCCAAAGAACATTTACTTACTTATCATTTGCAGAAGACTGGAGAGATCAAGGAATGTTCTTGGAAGATTCACAAACATGAACAGCGAATAATGCTCTTTGCCTGTGAGAAAAGCTTCCACAGAGGAAAAATTCAACAAGAAAATGGCGGGCTATATGTATAACGCCAAGAGGAAGCTCAGGGCCACCAGTGACAGTGTAGCTAAGGGTCTCTTTTGTGAGAAGGGCATGAAGGCCAGTGCCAAAGTCTACAAGGAGACTGTTCTTGAGAAAGTTGTGAAGACTCTCAGCCAGATCATGTTTCAAAACCAGCATGCATCTTTCAATAAGATTCAGTTGCGACAGAGTGGGCAAGAACATGATTTCATCTCCAATAAAGATCGACCATCATTCAACCCCCCATTTTTGACTATAAGAACTCTCTTTTGGCCACAAAAATCTAAAACGTCATGCGTGTAAATACTTCATTGGTCTGGCCCTTTGAGTAATGTTATAATGCAATGTTCATTTGAAAGTGTTGAATTAAATAGTGTAAGAAATTAGAACAGTTCCTTTTTTTCATTCTGTGCAACAACTTTCGTTACAGAAGTGAAATAGTCACATATTAAAGAAAATATGTTTATGAAGTTTCTTGTGTGTGTGTTTTTATTTATAGTGTTTAACCGTTTTAACTCCTGAGGCATCACAGGCGGTGAACAATGATGATACATGAGATGAAATGATAAACTGATTTTTTTTAAGGAAGTATTCCAAGCCTAAGCTTTTAGGGTACTTCCCTGGTATTTGCCATACATGAAGGCTAAGGAAAACGTGGAAAAAACCTATGAGGGAGGACGATCTTGGTGGGAATCGAACCCCAGACCTCTCACCCACGCCTTCACGACCTCGACCACACGTGGCATTGTTTATGAAGAGGAATATAATTTTCGAAAGGAAACAAGACAGTTTCTAAGCAGATAAACTAAGTCCGTGAAGTATTCGTATAAATGAATAACACATCGCAGTGTAAATGTAGCGATTCTACGACGCCGCAATAATTACGGAGTTGAGGGTTGTTGGGATGCCAGTAATACACAGAATATAACAGAAATTCTGGGATGAATTTGGGGAGATGGGTCTCACAACAAAAAGTCATCTTAACATATGCTCTGAAATGACCAATTTGTAAGTTATTACTGAAAGACGACTTTCAACGCGTTTTGAGATACAATCAAACAATTAAATTTCGTCATCTAATTCAGTATTGGGCTATTACAAGATCGTTACGTCTCTTCTTTGGCCGAACCAAATTCCTCTTTCAACTTGATTTACATTTTAAATTTTCTTTTGTATCATTCATTAGCTCTAAATGAGCCCAATATTCACTACTTCTTTCAATGTTAGATCGTTTATGTTCTTAACATTTACATTTCACTTATATCTTAATTTCTAACTGGTTTAGTTCTTCCCATTCCTTCCACATTTCTCAGAAATTGTATTTTTTCTTTTTGGAACATTATTATTATTATTATTATTATTATTATTATTATTATTATTATTATTATTATTATTATTATTATTATTATTATTATTATTATTATTTTAAGTTGTGTTTATTGTCACTTATTGCATTGGTCTTTCTGCAAAGGCTTTAGTTGGGACGTGAATACTGTAGTCTGCAAGTCTGTAGTCATAAATGAAATGAATTGATGACGCAAATGAAGTCGAGTCCTTGGCGCCTGAAAACTATATGGCATTCACCTTCTCAGGATAAGGAAAAGCTCTGAAAAAAATCCTTCCCAGACAGGTTGACCTCAACGGGAATGGAACCCAGGATCTTCGAAAAAGATAACACTAATCATGAATCTTTAATTTTGTTACAAATACTTTTTCAGACAATCAAATTATGTTATCGACACTGCTGATGCACCCTAAACGGCGATTTTGACAAGGAACCTTTTTTACACCTGGTCTTTCTTACCTAAAAGCTTTAGTTTATGCAACTAACATTCCAAATGAAGTGACAGCTTATTGATGTGTTATGGAAGCATATGAAACCATTCGACACCATACTGGAGTATGGCCGTTTATGCTCCCACGCGTTGATATGTGAAATGGCAGCGCCTCTGAGTTAATTGTGCACCCTAGAGTAGCATTATATGGTGCAATTTTTATGTCTGGGCCAAAGGTATGGAGTCAAAGAATATCCAAAAAGAAACGTTTCTCATCTACAATGAGAAGTGTCTGTCACGTCAAGCTATTCACAAATGCAGAAGTTTTCTGAAGGGCGGATACGAACTGTGACTGCCGTCCAATGCAGTTGCTACAGAGGTGAATTTGCAACGAGTCGAATACTTAACCCGAGCAGACAGATGGGTAGCTATAACTTTATAGACAACATAGCCGCTGCTGTTGGTTGTTCACACGTCATGGCCTATCTCATAATGCATGGCAGGTTTAAGTTTTCACAAAGTATGTGCGCAGTAAATGACGCGAAAGCTCCCCCGTAACACAAAATGCAAAGAATGAGCCTGACATCTCAATTGCTACCACGATGTGCTAGCCCAATTTGTCACAGGTGATGAGTCTTGGGTTCACCATTACCAGCTTGTGACAAAGCATGCGTCAATACAGTGGAAACATCCTGCGATGTCTGCGGGGAAAAAAAGGTTTTAGTGACACCATCCGCGGGGAAAGTGATGCATACAATCTACTGGGATCAGGAACGTATATTGCTCACCGCATTCCAGCGTCAAAATGCCTGTAACATTCCCAGGAAATTTCGTAAGGCTATTCACCAGAAGCGAACAAGACTTCTCACCAAAGACGTGTTGCTCTTACATGAAAATGCGCGTCCCCATACTGCCAACAAGAAAAATGAGAGCTGTGAAATTTCAGGTGAAAATTTCTAGAAAATTCTCCATACAGCCCCATACCTTGCTCCTTAAACATCGTTGGAGTGAACATTTTCCCGACGATGAAGCTGTAGAAAGGATTCCGACAGCATTTTAAAGAAAGTTATGCTAGTGGATTTCAGAAATTTGTGAAACGATGGGACAAGTTATAGAGAGATTATGCTGAGAAATAAAAGTTTTTTTTTTTTCCTTCCCAATTAAGTACTCATATTTGTTTAAGTTCTGTATGCATTTGTAACTTACTTAATGGTTTACCCTCGCAGTTGCAGGGGTAGCAAACAGTTATCGAAGGTGCTGTGGTACTCTGAGATATTGTCAGCAGAGCTGAATTTATAGCTTGGGCAAGCTCATGCACTAATTTAAAAGTTTTTTTCCAGCAATAACAGATTTCATTTAAGAACCGATCAGAAGTCCCGCCGTATATGACAGGGCTGTAGAGTGTATGGTCAAAAACCTGGAGATTTCCAGTCTTCAGTTTCTCAAATTTGCAGCAGTTTAGTGAGCAGATATATTGTAGTGCAAAAGCAACACCCACAAAGCTCCTATTAGACGTTGTCGCCTCAGTTCCTCAAATAAAGGACCCAATACATAAGTGCCATCGTATATCTCACTCAATGTCAGTCCTTGAGGCGTGCAGTCAACCATTAATGGTCCAAAACTGGTTTTGGATCGTTTTCAGGCACCCACATGCAGTCCTACGTTTTGTTTGGAGTGGTATAGAAATAAAATTCACTTTCATCACCAGCGTATATATTTGTAATTTGTTTACGACTATGATAGAAACATTCTGAGAAAAAATCCTTGTATATTCCTTCATCTCCTGTTTACCGGTTACGGAATGTGGGATCTGTTTTGTACATATTTTTCGCAGATTTAAATGTCAATGCTGTCATTTTAATTTTAATACTTCGCATTTTAGTAAAGATACTAAGTGTCTAACTCTGTGACTTTTTCTCTGGTCCCCAGCTTCCCAAAGCCCGTCAGAGCGAAGATCTTTCAAAATCTCTTTCCTCTCTTCTAAAGATCAAATTCATCTTGATTTTGTATCAAATGAACACATTGATCAAATAAAGCCCGGATTCTTAGGTTTTTTTCTTGATAGCTGTGATATTTTAACATACTGATCCGTTTCTGTGTCATGGAAATCACATAGTTGCATCTTATGAAACCTAAAAATGGCTAAATTGGACGTAAAAACTAAAAATGGGTAAAACTAGCATTTAAACAACTTAAAATTAAACGAATTTAAATATAATTAATTTTAAATTATTAAAACATTATTAAATTTACGATAAAATTGCTTGTAAAACATTCTTGGTGAACTTCAAAGACAAATCCTTGTATTCAATTTAATAATAACATTGTCATCATGTAGTGTTAAAAGCATTGTCGAAATAAACTTATTTTAGAAGCAAGTGAATTGAATTTAATTCAATTTCATAATATCATTGTCAGTCACGTTCAATGCTATTTTTCTCAAACTATGGAACAGATGTTTTCTTTTTCATTGTTCTCAATCACATTCTGTTAAAGAAAATTGTGGGATGTAACCCTTATTTAGAAGCAGTGTTGCCAATTCTGCGGATTTATCCCTAGATATGAGGTTTTTGTCTCATCTACAGAAATGCGGATTTTATAACTGTATCTAGGAATTTTTGACATCATTATTATAACATGTGAGTAATAAATCGATAATGCTCTTTGCCATAAAATTTAGCATTTTTAGTAGATTACCTGCCATAAATAACATAGTCTGTTTCCTATTAGTTAGCCATGACAAATGACATAATATTGCATGTTTGAATAAATAGGAATTTACAAATTGGTTGCGTTGGCTGCCTGAGCCTGCCTCTGGATGCATTATTGCGGAGTCAGGCTGCATTGTTACGTTCAACTTGGAGCAATTTAAAGTTGATTATTACGTCATCACTCTCAGTTTCAGGTGTGAACTTGTGACTTGAGTTTGTTGGATGGAAAGTGTGGAACGTTGTGTTTTTGCTTTCTTAGTTTTTTATATGTACGGGTTCTCCGGCTTTCCAAAGCAGCGTCAAACTGTGGGGTCTTGAGGGAGGTGGGTTGTTTTGAAGATCCTTTAATAATTTTAATTAAAAAAATCTGAAATATTGGCTTTGACTAATGCAGGGAGACACTTCGCGCTAAATGCTATAGACACCAGATACAAAATATAACTCCAATGTTATGGGCTGCAGAGGTGGGAAGAAGATTCAGAAAAATTGGCCTTGGGTTAATATGGCAACGAGTCGATGAAAATAATAAAAACATATGGAAGAAGGTAGTGGTATCAGCAGGTAGGAAATCGAGGCAGAATGTAACACGAAAGTCTCCTTGACCCTATCGAATGAAATTAAACTAACCTTAGGTGAAGAGGTGCGAGAAACGCAAGATCAGGAATGACCTAGTATAGACTAGGAATTTGGCAGGCTCAAAAAATAACGGATAGATCTGGTAGGAGAATCTGCTCATTTGTTTGTGAAGGGGATTTTTTTAATGGTGTTTAACGTCCGTTTTTACTACTGAGATACCACAGGCGGTGAACACTGCTGATACATGAAATGAAATGATATATTGGGAAATTATATATATATATATAATATTCTTTCTGCTAATTTTGTGAAGGTTTTTTTTAATGGTGTTTTTACTACTGAGGCACCACAGGCGGTGAAGCTTGTGATAAAATCTGGGAAAAAACTCAGTCAGGTAGGACTGTCCTGGCGGGATTCGAATCCCAGACCTCCCGCTCACGAGTCCGCGCCTTAACGACCTCGGTCACCGTGGCGGTGTGAAGGGGATAAGGAATAGGTACATATTCTGGCAGAATGTACCCACTGGAAACATTTGAGGAAAACGCTGTTTACAGAAAACTTTTTAAGGCAATTAGGTGACGATTGGCATTTTTCTAACCAAAGTGCGCGAATCTAGAGGCAATTCATTTTCTGGTTAGAATGCAATAGTTAGTGTAATTATAAATAATGTAATATGTTCATATTCATACATTTGTAAAATCGTTCTTTCCATTTTAATGTTTATTATTATTATTATTATTATTATTATTATTATTATTATTATTGTTGTTGTTTTATTTGTATTATGATTTGTTCCTCTTTCTAATTGTGCATCATATTTAAGCATGCACTGTCTACGACCTATGCACAAAATATATGTTTATAATGTGTATAAATATTTTAATAACACTTAAGATAATGCTGCTGTTAAGGCTAGTAATTTACTTGTAATTTGATATATTACTCTTGTTCTTGATACCTATTTGCCAAAAGTATACGAGTATATTATGATACAATGTTAGCCACGTTTTTATGTGCTAATCTTTCGTCTCTCCTCGACTACCTTAAACCGTGGTTAAGATTTTTCGCCACATGTTACGCAAAATCTACCGAATTTTACATCCGGTATATGATTTTCACTGGAAAGGAATTGGCAATGCTGTTTAGAAGCAAACTGAAAGCATTATTAAGAAGCTTGCGCTTTCAGTTTATTAACAGTTACAGAAAAATGCCAAAAGGAAATGTTTCTAAAAATCGGTTTATTATACAGTGGATCAACAATATCCCAGTTGTACCACAGATGGCAAAATTAGTTTGCCAGATGTGCCAAAATCAAGTGAGTTGTGGCCAAAAATCGCATTTTCTGTAGCACAAAGAGTCTGTAGGGCATGTCAGCAGCATTGAGAGGAAACAGAGGATCCAGTTCCAACCAGTAATTTCAGTTTTTTCTGACTCTTCAGAAGACAATTTTAATCTACGTTTATGTGAGGCGTGTCATGGCATGTGGTACAGAACCCAGTATTCAATAAACTTCTTCAAAACATCAGTAACCGAAAGATACCAGAAGAATCAACCTTAAGGAAAAAATATTTGCACCAACTATACGAGAAATAGACTGAATTCATTAGAAGACAACTACAGGACTATAACATCTGGCTTTCAGCAGATGAGATCACCGATAGTTGTGGTCGCTTCATTGCTAACGTCGTGGTGGGTAAGTTAAGACTCCACAGAACCAGGTAAACTCGCTTCATACTATGCAAGATGCTGGACAAAATGAGCCACAGCCTGCACCCTCAGAGACGGTTAATGCATACGATAGTCATAAGAAAACCGAGATGAACATTTTCTGCTGCTTGTGACCGACAGTGCGGCTAACATGATCAAGGCGAGAGATAAATTGAACATTTTCTACCCTAACATACTGCATATCACCTGCCTTGCTCACGGCTTACACCAATTGGCTGAAGAGGTTAGGAACAATTTTCCAGGATTGAACAACATTATTTCATCCCTGAAAGCTCCCAGATGCATTCAGATTTTCAAGGAAATGCTAGCACAAACACCTCTACCACCAGCCCCATCATCACTCGCTGGTATACTTGTGACTGCAGGCAGCCATCTACTATCATCAAGATATGTCACAGACACGTTCGAAATCAACAAAGCAGATTGTACAGCAAAGGCTAAAACCGCTCTTCACAATAAGAACACCACTTCACATGCCTTTATTAAAGTCAATTTCAGCTATCTTCCTGCAGCTATTCAGTGCTTGGAATTCGCACCTTTACTACTAAAAGATGCAATGGAAAACATTGATACAATTTCAAAGAAAGAAATATCAAGACCAGTGGGCGCAGCCTGTTCTGCTCACCAAGATTGTGCAGCGGAACCCAGGGTTTCAACAGTAAAACATGCATCTGCTCTTCTTCGAGGGGGAACAAATTTTAGATGATTTACCATGGTGATGGACAGCATTAGCTTCATTGAAATTTGCACCGATGACTTCATGCTGTGTCGAGAGAACATTTTCTTACTATAAGAATGTTTTAAAAACAATTGAAAAACTTCCACGACAAGCAATGTGTTTAATAGTGCAGTGCAATACTAACCTAAATAATTGGAAAGTGTTCTAGTTGAGTTTGATTAATTGAATAATGTTCTAGTTAAGTTTATTACTTTACTACTTAAAAAGAATTAACTTTTTAAAAATTCAGTGTCCTGACATTATAAAGACTTGGAAATTTTAAGTGTTTATGTAGTGTTATGTTTTACAACAATGGAAATTACAAGTAAAATTAAAATAAATTCATATATATTTGTTTCAATGTGTCTATTCTACTCAGGTAATAGTAACTTTAAAAAAGCATGTTAAAAACCAATTCAGGGTTGATAAAAACCTAAAAATCGATGAAGTTACCTAATGATTTGCTAATATTGGCACACGATTGAACTCAACAAGATCATACAAGTTTAAGCTTGCACCTTTATAGTTTAAGGTCTATTATTGCCAGCTGTGTTTTGTTGTATGTTTATAACAATGTCAAAGAATGCATAGAATGATTCTAAAACTTTTTAGATAAGCGATCTTGTGCATACTGGGTTTGTTTGCCTGTCCATTATTTGAATTTTGTGCTGAACTTCGCCTGTCTTGTTCCGTTACCTATAATACATAGCAGAATCCAACCTATCAGAGCTTTACCGCGAGATATACAGAAAAAGGTGGGCTCGTAACATTTTTAAACACTGTCGTGATTATTTTGAACTGCTCCAAACACCGCTATGGGGGACTTGTAGTGAGCTCGATTTCGGCGCCCAAAGCGTGAAATTTTTGTAGGACAAAGTGGCACTTAGACTGGTTTCCTCTGGTTTCCCCTGCCTTTCATTACACTAATTGTTTCATTACCAACTACATTGTCATCTTTATGATCTCGCCGACGCGACATTGTAAGTTAGAAAGTGTTAATAGATCTCCTGCCACCATGAGTGGGTGATACAATCATTTTTGCAATCAGTTTGATTATTGCGAGGTCTCAGGCTTTGGGGCGCTGGTTCGAGTCTCCGTTGAGGAAGGCAACTTTCTTGAGGAAATCTGGTCAGTATGGGTTCACCAGCAAACGGGTGAGAAAGAGATGGGCCTATACCCGATCAGTAGAGTCCGCAGTTTACAATTTGAAAATATTTTACATAAATAGTATCCTTAATTGGTTAAATATGTAGATAAACATGTAATGAAGCAATTATATGTAAAATAAATTATTTAATTTGATAGAAAATAGAAAGTTGCAGCTAATCAAATTAATATTATA
Organism: Metallyticus violacea; assembly: GCA_030762175.1. NCBI lineage: Eukaryota > Metazoa > Arthropoda > Insecta > Mantodea > Metallyticidae > Metallyticus > Metallyticus violacea. The sequence goes on along the minus strand of CM060836.1, from coordinate 8,855,244 downwards.
TTAATCTGTTCTCTTCTGCTCCAAATATTAAATTACAGTTAATTTTACAACTTGGAATGCAAAAATACTGGAAGACAAGCGTTCCCATTTGATTTACATTGTAAGGGAATGCACAATCAATTATAATATACTTTTATAAATGTTAAACCGCCACGGGTGGCCGAGGTCGTTAAGGCGCTGACTCATCAGCGGGAGGTCTGGGGTTCGAATCCCGCCAGGACCGTCCTCCTTGACTGAGGTTTTTCCAGGTTTTCCTCAGTCCTCATAAATGGCAAATGCCGGGGAGGTACCCTAATGGAACTTTTCCTTCCTTAAAAATAAATGCTTTCCCAATATATCATTTCATCTCGTGTATCATCAGTGTCCGCCGCCTGTGGTGCCTCTGTAGCAAAAAAGCGTTAAACTTCATTCATTTATAACTGTTGTGTTGTCTTGAACAGTCTTCTCTTTGACAGGATGTTTTTTTTTATTCAGAGAAAGAACGCTCCACATCGCAGGGTGTATTTATACAGACAGATTGGGCTAGCAATAATATTCTCAGGGGGTTCTACAGTTTCACCATTAAATAAGCGAGACAAGGGTTGAGTACCCGGTTCTTATTCAGCATAGATTACAGTTTGGAGGAAACTAAACCACCCATTTCAACTGAACTGCATTTTCCATTATTCTCATGATTTCTTAAAGAGATATACCGGCAGTTTCCAGTTTCTTGATACTGTCGAAAGCAACTAAAGTGACTTGCGAATTATGAAAATGAAAAGTTCTCCATCACTGACTTCACATCTTCGAAGTGCTTACTGTAGAAAATCACAGCTTTAAACCAAGTTGTCCACCTTGTGATCACAGGCTCTGTCGGTAGCTACTGCTTGTAGCAGTGTACAAGATAAGCCCATTTCAAGAAAACTTTTTCGTTGCTGATATCAGTGTATTTCATTCATGGAATTTATTTCTATCTGCCTCTGCAACTCGTTGTAATACATGAACCAAACAAGTAACATGTACTAAGTTTGGTTAAAATACATTAAACTATTTCCTCGATTTCAAAATGTATGCAGTTGGCCATATCACCTTAAGTCCATCAATAATGAATGTTGCAATTGTTGAAGTGTCTGTTGCTTCCAAAGGTTTAAGGGAAATTAAATAGGGGTTAGATACAGCCTCAAAGTCCAACTTGCCCACAGTTAAATTTGCCATGAAACGGCCCAAAGTATCAACAGCAGAAATCAACATATATGAATCACCTAGGTCAGCCCTGGCTTTTCTAAGATGTCGACATAAAAATCCAAGTAAATTCTTCCTGAGAGTCTCGGTTGCAGATCTTCTGTAAGAAATATGTCCATTCTGATATCTGAAGTTTGTTCCACTGCAACCACTGACATGCAAATTTCTTTGTAAAAGTCACTATTAGATGCAGTAGGCTGCCCCTCCAACTGTGAAAGTACCTGTCTCTTTGAAGAAACCCGTTGTTTATTTCTAATATCTAAATTGCTTTGTAAAAGTTGTTCAATTTGAGATATCATCGATACGTTTATCACAAGTTTGACCGAAGACTGTTTATAATTTATTGTGAAAGCACTATCAATAGAAATCCGCGTTTTTCAGCTTGGAAGATAACGAAGACGCGACTGGTGCCATGGTTAACAACTGACTGCTACAAATTTTGATGCGTTTTGAGAACAAGAAAGAAATATTTTAAACGAGTCACTGAACTCGTGCAATTTAGGTGTGAATGTATAACGAAAATATATTATATTAACAGTAATTATAAAAGCAGAAAAAGATCAAACACTAAGAGAAAGTCATACTTGTAATCGCTATATTTCGAACTACTCTTATATGGCCATACAAGTGTGACTTTCTCTTAGTGTTTTACCTTTTTCTGCTTTTATAATTACCGTTAATTTGTTACGTCGTTAATAGTGTTACTTTATTTTTCTTTATACATTTCTTTTCTCGTTACGGTATTGGATAAATCAATAGAAGTGCAAAATAAGCCGAATTTTATCATATTTCTGCAATAGTGTTAAAATTTATCAAAAATACACAGTATGGTGTGAAATATATCATACTGTATGTACAAAACATTTAAATAAAATTTATGGACGACATTCCCAAATGTGAATCTCGTCAAGTTTGAGTTTTATTGTGCATTAATATTAAGATAAATAAATATATAGAATGCGAGCTCTATAATCAGTATACATGACACCAGATCATAACAACCTTCCCTCATTCCTTCATTACTTACAAGGAACATGTCAATACACTCATAATGAAACACATCTCAACAATTTTCCTGAGTCATGTATGTGATATAAGATGTCCATGTTCTAAAAATGAGCTGCTCTTTTCAACTGCAAGCACCCGAGATCGAAACTGGAAAATTTCGGGCCGACGAAGTGGAAGAGTAGGAATTGAACATTCCTTAACTGCAGCCCGGCGTTCCGAGTGCGCGGAGACGATCGACCGTCCCTGTAAGCGTCTTGCAGGGACGAAAGCAAAACAAAAGTGACTGGTGTTGATCTAGTGATTAAAACACAAGTTCTTTAGGCGCCGTGCACAACAAGTAATTGCGTTATTTTCACATTCTTCTTCACATATTCTCGCACAAGACATGAACCTCAGTTAATATCACGTATATCCGTGGCAGGTAGGGCTCATAAACAAAGCCTGTGCTATCTTATAAAAACCGCGTTCATCGTGTACCCAACCAGCTTACTTTTAGTAGGTAACAATTGCGGCGCCACATTTTTTCAGAGCGGTTGATAATTAAGAGACAGAAATTCTCCATCTGGCTGAACCAATAATATTTTAGCTTGAGCCAATGGTAATCTAGGATTTAATAACATACAAACTCCACATGGAGTGATGTTAATGGCAGCCAATAGTCGCCACATGTTCCTCAGAGCCTTTGAGACCAATTGTTTAACGACTGAGTTTCTCTGTCTTACTGCACCAATAAGGACCGTTGCCCCTTAGGATTCTCTATATGTTTCAAGAAATGTTCAACTAATTTTAGTGTACTTCCAGTTGAAAACAGCAGCTCATTTTTGGAACATGGACTTCTTATATCACATAGATGACACAGGAAAATTGTTGAGGTATGTTTCGATATGAGTGTATTGACATGTTCCTCGTTAGCTGCGGGTATGTGCAAGGCATAGACACTTTATTTGGTTGCCAATTGTAAAACCAGTCACAGGCTGGCGGTTTTCAAATTGTGTTTTGTAAAATACTTATAACTGCTATAGGTCTGCCAATACTGGGATCTATTGCAATTCTAGTAAGCAGTTTAGCAAGTGTTGGAGAGTGGATGGGTTTACCAGTTCCAGGAAAAGATGCCATCATGTTTTGCTGCCATGTATACATTGGTAAATAACGATAGCCATGACTGGTCTTAATTCATACGCATTATTGGGGATTAATGGCGGTTAGCGGCACCATAAACGCAGGATGTATAGCTTTACTACTGCTAAATATAGATCGCAATACTCATAACTAAAATTAGCATTTATATACACAAAAGAGAGAGAGAGAGAGAGAGAGAGAGAATTTAATAAAAATATTGTAATAATGCACCTATTTAAACCAAAACACACACCTTCTTCTGATTTTCATGACAGTAAATTTGTAAATGACGCTTTGATTAAAGTCTGGAATCTATAGGATGAAGTCCATCTCTACAGAAAGCATTGCACACTTCCTATGTTTTTAAATAACATGTTGACTCGAATTAATACTTGCAATTGATTTATATAGTTTTTCAATTTCAAGTTTCCCTTCCGACTGTAGAAAAAAAAAAGGCTTAGAATAGTTAATTTCATTTACAATCAATTAAATATCACGAATATTCACTAGTCTGCAATTTATTAACAGCTCACTACTAACGAAACAACTTATCGCTGTTGCAGAGTGCCTGTATGAGTTACTTTAGAGTATAATATTGTTTGATATTGAAATAACTACAATAATCCCATATTTAATATACGACTGTGTTGCCATTTATATATTGTTTTACCATAATTAAGTAATAGTCTTTTAAAATATATTACTAAACTTTATAATGTATCAAAATTAATCTCTCCAGGGAAACTTTCCTTGCAATGCACATGAACGAGAGATGACGTTTGAGATGATGCATGCACACAATGGTGCTTATGGGAAAGGAGCTCCGCTTACCGCTTCCTCTCACCTCCTTCCCCCTAAAATTACCCCATAAGCTTACCGAGACAGGCTGCGGTTATTACCCCTATAGGTAATAACCACAAAAACAAATAGCCCCCTACATACTTTTTTTTTTTTTTTACGCATAAAAGCGTATCAATGAAGTTACTGTAAATTAAATGTTTGGTGGTAGCACAACTAAGCAACCTTCTAAAAGAACCGTTCCTGTTGGAGATTTTGCTTATTTTTATCTTAAGAATCAAAAGTAAAGCTATGTTCTTGGCTTGTAAATGCTCAAAATGAACTTCTACTTTACAAGTTCTAAGTTCTTACCTACTAATGAAGGTGAAGTTACAATAAATGCTAGACAATGTGGCACCTCGGACCTAGTACACTGACATATGCGTTTTCTGGGTCGAGGTGATATTCAGATATCGCATTAAAGAGGAAGGCAGTTTAATTGAGCAGCTCTATTAAGGTCCGGTGGACGTTAACATGAAAAGCGTCTAACAGAACAGAACTCTTATTTACAACTTTTCTTTTCTTTTGACATATCTCTTTAAAAATATTACATATTTCCTTATATTACGAAGCAGACATTTTCTCTCTATCTGTGTTTATAACATATTACTTCCAACACCATCTTTGCGGGCTAATGGTAGCGTTTGCGAGTACTAATCCGGAGGTACAGGGTTCGATTCCCAGGAAGGTCAAGATGCAGGGACGAATTCACCCTGAGAAGGTGAATGCAGCTTTAAGGCGTCAAAGGACTCTCGAGTTAATTTGCGATATCATTAATTCATTTCTTTCATTCCTACAGACTACACCTACAGTATTCAAGTTCATAACCTACAGATGTCGCGATAAGGTCAATGCAATCAAGGCGACAATAAATAATAATAAAAAAAGTACTTCCCCTACTCATTCAGTATGCAAAGGTAAAAATGGCCTTTGTGACGAAGTCAAACCTGCTGTCAACCTCCTTCCACTACCACTCTCCGAATAACGAACCCTGAAACATTTGAACACGTTATGCTATCTTCTCGTTAAACTCGCAGAAAAAAAGATGTAAAATATGAACCTAACTACAACGTCAGAATTAGCACTCTGTTTTTTATGCCGCTGTACACCTGCGATCACAAGTGAAAGTCGCAGAAGGCAAGTTTCACTCACACGAGTGATCACAAAATCATTTCCTGCAGTGAAACTTTAGCGTAAGCTGTAAAAACGCTCCAATGATGCTATAAACTTTTCATGGCGTTACTTCCTTGAAGTGTTGTTTTTATTTCTATCCGTTCAGAAAGCAATGCAGTATTTAGGAAATTAGCAGCTAAATTTGTTGTCTTACTACTTTCTAATATAATTAAAAGGGGGATTCCTGACATGTAATTTTATTTCTAAGATCATATTTTGAGTTTCAAGCAATTTTTTTTCCTTTATTACATTCATAAGAACAATAGACTTTTATGATCTTGGAACAAAGAAAAAACATCCATATGAGTCTATTGTGAGGAAATATTGGTATATACAAAAGAAAAACAAGTTTTGTATTCTTGTGGTAGCGTTTGTGCCTAATAATCCGGATATCTTGGGTTTGAATCCTGTTCAGGCCAAACTGTCTAGGCAAGGTTTTTTTTTTTTTTTTTCCCCTAAGAAGGATAATGCCATATAGCTTTAAGGCGCCAAGGAGTTATTAGAATTAATTTCATTTCAATCATGAAGACAGACTCACAGTTACACACACGTCACATATTCAATCCCAATACATTATATGAGGTAAAAGTCCCTTTCCCCCCAAATTTAATAAGAACCACAGCTGTCTTGTCTTTCGTTGTACATTTCTTAACATTGCTGGAAATTATTCTCGATACAAACGTGACATCGATTGAACACCGATTCAAGTTCTAGAATGCTGTTCGACCAACTGTTACAGACCACGCGGTTTCTGAGCAAAAACGCCATCTTTAGCGACCCAAAATGATGTGATTGCATGACCTGGGTGATTATGGTCTACACATGAAATTGCTTGTTTAGTTTCCCACAATAATGAGGCCGTGTTTCATCCTGTTGCCATATCAATGCATCTCGGGAAAACGAGGGTTGTTTTCAAGTCCTGGAACATCCATCTCTTGTAACTTTTCAACAGTTCCTTCAAAAACGTTCCAAGACTCCTTCAGCTAAATAGGCACACCAGAGGTGCTCAAATCTAATTCCTTTGGTGTTTACTACTCCAGATTTACAAGCCTTCATCTCAAATGAGGCTTCATGGTTGTCAAAAAATCAATATTGACTTCGTGTCACATGAACTGTTCTCAGAACTTCAAACGAGTCGAATCATTTATGGTCTCACTTTCAGATCATGTAACTGACCCTTATAATGTGATAAACAGAGCCCGTATTTGTGGCAACGTGTCCTTTTCTACTGATGTATGTCAGAAAGGATCTAAAAATAAAGAAATGATATTCGTGAACTTCAAACATTATAGGAAGGTTTAAGTTTTGCCCTTTCTGTACTTTGCTGGCTATTTAGTGGGTGCTGTTTGGCCTATTTCTGCCATTTTGCAATGTTTCTGTTGTTGTAGCTTAATAGTTTGATCCAACAAATTGGTGGAAAGAATTTTTTGTGACGAATTTCATTTTAACATTGTTTGTTTGATCATTCCTCCTTTGAAACCTTCATAACCCGGTTAAGTATTGGATTGGATTGGTTTTTAAGGAGGGAGAAAGCATTTGGTCACTTCAGTCTTGGTCTAGGACTGGCCGTTTGTGCCAATTCCAGTAAAGGGGCACCTTCGGAAGAGAGAGGGAGACATTGAGCGCGAGGATTCACGCAAACTTAGACGAGACCCTTAATGTTTCCAGGAACCTATTCCACAAATGTATGCTCTAATAGGTTATAAATGTAATAGTACAGGTCCTTGTAACGCATGGAAAGAATTACAACATTTGTAAAGTATTATAAAAATTACAAGTGACGTCATATAAGAGCAAGATGAAGGAACAGTCGTTTGCCATTTGTAGTCAAACCTTTTATTCGGTTATCTCCACTCTTAGTAATAAAATTCGTATCTTTTAATGTACAGAGCGCATTATTAACATTCCTGCTAAACAGATCTTGTATCATTTCTCAGAAATGATCATTTAAATACTTCATTATGCATTTTTAGTATTCAAGCGTGATAGTTTACTTTGAAACAAAGATAGTTTACGAAAATACAGCAGCATTAATTTCAGTCGTCGAAAAATGGCACAAGAATCCAGTCTTTCGATTGCTCTCGGTCGTTTACTTTATTAATTTGATCATTTATATAAATTTGTTTACATTGTTTGACAATCATATTTTGATATTGGGAAAATGGTGTCAAAAAAGAGCATTTTAAAACATAATGAGAAATGAGGTAAATTACTTTAGTGGCATAAAGCAAGGACCTTTAAAAAAAATGCTGGATTGAAATATATATTTGGAACTGGAAAGGCCAATATCAATCATAAGCCTTACTTTAATAACAACACTTAACCCAACTTTTTCATTATATTTAAATACGGAGTTATTCTTTCTTTATATATATATATATTCCCATTCTCATCATTACTTTCAATAATACTATGCAAATTTAGGTCAACTGGTTTCAATAGTATTAAAAGCATATTAAAACTTACAATATTTGTAGTTTACCAATATTCCCACATTCCTAGAGAAATGTATACAAGTTACAAGTGCACGACTAATACTTCTGTGGAACAAAACAACGAAAAATGACTTGCGCACTTGTAATTGTAGAGCTATAAAGTACAAGTGGCAGAAACCTTTGTGACACAGAATTCTACTAATAGCTATAGCCATCATTTGGACACCTGGCCGGCTTAACGCGGATTTGCTTGACACCGGGAAGCATGCTATTTGCCGATGGAGTCGGATATTCATAGCCGCTTAAATTCAAGCATACATATTTCTACAGCAGCCTAACACAAATTGTTTGGTCATACAATGGCATTTCGTGTAAAAGATCCGGTTCTTCTGCACTCCAGTATCTATTGTTTTGTGACGCTACGTGACCATATAAATAAAATTCGTCCGTAAAAATAAATAAATAAATAAACGGGGTCAATTGAGCGATCATTAACATTATCCAACACCCAAATGCAGACATTAACTCCACCCACATCGCGTGATTGCAATTCCTGAATTACAGTTATCTTATAAGGTTTTAATTTTAAAAGTTAGTGGCATTGCAAGCCGAGGTTTGCAAAGTTGCCGTTTCCTGTGCAAGCTTTCTCAGAGACTTCTTTGGACTTCGTTGCGACTTTTCTCCGATGTCACCGAGTTTTTCCTCTGTAAGAACATGGCGTTTTACTTTCGGTTTCTTATCAATAACAAATCCGGTTTCACAAGATTACGGACCGTTTCTCTGTAAGGAGCACGAACAACAGGGAATCCGTCTATAAATCCCCATCTCACTTCTCTACATAGAATCATGCATGTAGATTATGTGTGCTACATTAAAAGGACTTTTTGGCATTATAAGGGCACTAACACACTATAACACTGAAACACGTGGTCTTAACAACGCTCAACTCTAATACAGCACAAAGACTTCGCGTCAGCACACGGAGAGATGGAGAGGGGAACAGAACTGGTTAGAAAGAAGGCAGCCCATTCCCCGTTAAGTCGACCACGCGTCTAAATGATGGCTCTGTACAAGTTATAAGTCCATAACCGTAGATGCCCCCCCTCCAAGGAGATCGAGCTCCTCAGAAGGGCTATTTCTATATCAGACGCAAAGCAGAAACCTTTCAAAAGCGCAGGCCCACCATTACATCTTTTCTTGCACTCTCAACATGCAAAACCAACGGAATGATATGATATGAAGTTGGAGAACAGAAAATATGTGCAAAGAGTGAGTGAGAGAAAGAGTGCGTGTGTGTAAAACCGAAAAGAAAAAAAAGAAAAAAAAAAAAAAAAAAAAAAAAAAAAGATGGCTACTTCAAATGGATTAGAATCCGAGATCTCCCAAAAGTCATCCCGCGTAGTCTTTATAAGTCGCTATATGTAGTTTCGTATTCGTTGGGGCGAACGGTAGCTGCTGACTTGTAAAACTAATCACTTCCGTTACAGCGCGGCACGGTTCCGGTTACAAAACCCTAACAGCAACAATGACGCGAGAAGGAAATGCTTTTAAATACCGCTCACAAGATTTCTATGCCTGATTAGCCATCGTAGATGTTCACTGAGATTGTCTTGAGCTTCCGGCGGCAACCTTTGCTAGTCTCATCGAGGGATAAACTCCCCTTCCACTATCTGAACATTATTAATACAAAAATATTAAGGAGAAAAGTCAGCTGTTTAGTAAATATTCTGCAAAATGCATTATCTGGCAAACGATTTAGTGTTCATAAGCTGAAGAAGCACATTGCAGTGTGCAACACATGACTGTTAAAACGATGACTTGTATTTTTGTGATTTTTATCATTAATGTTGTCGTTTAAAAATACAACAATAGTTATTTAAATTGTTTTCGTATTATACAAACAAGGAATGGCGTACAACTTCAGGAAGTTAATAGTTTTAAAATACTTTTTAGCAATGTGTTTAGCTACCAGTAATCGTGTGTAATGGATTTTTTTACGAACTATCTTAATATCTGAAAATTCGGTTCCTCGTATTGAGTAATAAGTACTCAATTTGAGACCTTTCTTCAGGAGGACATAAACTGACCAATGACACAACTCTGACAAGCGAGATGTGCAGTTTCAACCGATCAGCAGTTGGTGGTCGAACCCTTCGTGGTGGGCTCATGGCATTTACTGTTTGCTCAAATAGTATGTTCAAATTCTGCATTGATGCTCTGTAATTTCTGTACCTACGAGTTTGAGTGCCATGGCTGCCAACCATATCTTTTACAAAGGAACTCGTTTGTTCAAGTAATGGTCGCTGTATAATTATATGTTTATGCTAGAATACAACTGTAAACGAATTACATATACTTCGACTCTCACGGCCTTTATTGATCCAGTAAAATGTAGCTCATCAATTAGTTAGGAGTAACACTTTCTCTGAAGATGCCCGACAGAGCTACGGGCGAAACTTCAGGTGATTTTTTTTAATCAACTGGACCACGGCCTATAAGCCCAGGAACTACATTTTACTGAAACCGAATTTTTGTGGAAAGCTACTTTTATCTCACCGAATACAGTTAACACACTGTGCAGCCCGGATTGTTGAAGACATAGGGCAAGGAACATTAGGAGTGAGTTTTTCACCAGAATCGGCCAAAAAAATCTAAAGTATCTCAACCCCCCCTCTCTTATTCCAAATGGTTTCTTGAACCTCTGGGCACTCTGGACATCGACAGAGAGTCATTGCCTATCCCCCCTCCTTCGGACTCTACAGCCATTTAAACAGCTCCGCGTGTCCGTTTATGTCACGCTGTTCCCTAGCCAATCTTTTTAATATACAGCTTTTTTCTCAAAACTTCATTTTCACACATTCAAAATATTCCACGCGTAAGTTTTTTTTATTCAATTAAAAATTCACAGAATATCCAGAAGTACCCACTGTAATATTCAATAGGACAAAATACATGCTAACATCATTAGTAATATATATAAATTAACAGTAATTATAACAGTAGAAAAGGATAAAACACTAAGAAAAAGGCACACTTGAGATCGCTATATTTCGGACTCGTGGAGTCCTTCTATGGCAAGAAGACGCATGTGTGTGTGTGTAAAATTAATATAATGTAATATATATATATATATATATATATATATATATAATTTTAAAGATTAAAAATTCATCGATTTAAAATATTATCACAGTTCAACTATCAAATTTATTTAAAATATCTTTCTATACAATTTTAAGTTTGGTTCAACTCTCCGAATGCAAAAATGCCAACCAATTTTCTCCACTCATGAGCCGAGTGGAACATTTTGATTATGCGACATATTTAAATGATAAAATTTATGAAATAATTTATAGTTCGCAAAATACTTATCCAATTTGAATGAAATATGGCTTACATACTAACTTAACAGAATGTAATCACAGTAAACGTTCCAGAAAAGTGCACACAACATTCATTCCTATTCCTTAAAAGACATGGCGAGAAATGATAGAAGGAAAGGAACCAAATTCACGAATTGCAAATTGGGTTCCAAACTCAGCAGAAGTTAAGGAAAATTGTATACGCAAAATGAGCACATCACGATAAAACAAGATTCCAACGCCTGTCCTCTTAGCTTATCGGCAATAAAGTTAACAAGTGAATAGCGGAACATTTTTGCAGATTTAACGTTTTATTCGAGGAAATGCCACTTCCGGCATAACGCGCAATGATGTAATATCCACAAGTATGAGGGGACAGAGTGACGCCTACCTTTCCTAACGCTCTTCAAGGTTATCTGTAGAGTACAGACAGCTTCTACAAACATATTCCCAACCTTAAGCACCCAACTGCTCCTAGCAGAAGATAAACGTGCAGCTAACTTTTCAAAAACGAGACTTTGTCCAAAGATTAAAAATATTGAAACAAGAACTGCTTTCATGTTATGGAATACATCTTGTGATTCCAGCACAGTCTAAACATAGCCCTGTCTCTGTGATTGGTCCCAAGATCAACAATGTCTAGTAGCTCAAAATTGTTATTTTATGGCACAAGAATGCCTGAAATGTATAAAAGTTTCGTGCTCATATTGTTGCCCCGTGCTATAGCAGCTGATGAAACGATAAGACTGACTAGGTAAATGAAACAAAGAGACGCAATGAAATACCTGAAAATGAAGAGAATATCTCCTGAAATTCTTATCATTGGGAAAATATTCTGTGCAATAAACAGGCATTTCATAACATAGTGTGCTGCTTGGAACCGGAGAGATGGCTAGTTAGAGGAAGGTATTGATAACGTCCAACTGTTATATTATGCAAAGCGGACGGACTCTTTTAAGTATCTGAATGGATGACAATACACATGCAGTGCATAATGTTTTACTTGGCAGGTAGCGCTCTCCCCACATACTCGCTAGCCATCTTTCCAGCTCCCAACAGTACGTATGTCTTTAACTAAAGAATTAGATGCAAGAAATAACTGAAAGCTGTGTTAGTCGAACGTTGACATTTACTCTTAAAGGGTAGAGAGTCAACATTAGTAAGCAACGTAAAAGACTTGTTCGGCTAGCTGTGTATTGTGAGTTTTTGTTACCTCAGTTCGTGTTTATGTCGGTCCGGTGGTGTGGTGGTAACCATACTTGCCTTCTAAACCCAAGATCGCGGGTTGGATGGATTTTTTCGGGGTAAAAATCCTAAGTATGACTTCCTTCGGAAGGGAAGTAAAGCCGTGGGTCCCGTGTCGTACATTTACGGCACGATAAAGAACCTCAAGCCTGAAAGAAGAGGCCTCTAAGCAAAAATTGTCGGCAGTTTCATGCCCTGAACTGAATGGGACGCTGATGACCTGAGCTGTCCATAAACAGATTAAAAAAAAAGTTTGTGTTTATCTGCATTTTGTGTTTCTTGTGAGAGACAGTGAAACTTTGTGGTGTTTAGATTAGTGGGTAAAATTGGCAAGCGGTAATCTTCATTGTTGTGTAAACCGCCAGGACAATTTTTCTTACGTATATGGAAAATTCACTCCAAAATCTCAAATAAAGTCAATCATTGATTTAGTTAAAAAGGCACATAAACTAATTGTCCTCTCGGTAATAAAAATTAAGGTTAACAAAATGGTTGAAAGGAAAGCGCTGAGTCATGCCATTCGCTGTTCCAATGATGTGCTGTGAGTCCAAAAGACCACAGTTCAGGCTGTTATACTTTTGCGTCACAAAAATTGCAGGGTGTTCAAGAAAAACTAGACATTAAATAAATAACCCAAATGTGTCTTCAGTGCATTTGTGCTCCATGGTGAAGGCTTGCCTGTTCCTGTGTGTAACTTGCAAAACATTTAATCATACTTAAGAATAAGTGAATCAGAAGAGGAACCTGTGGAAGAGTACTATTCTCAATCTCGGTACACTTCGCCTCATCTTATAGAACCGAAGGATTTGGCTCGCGATCTGCAATTTTGTAAACAGTAATCTGAACTCTTGGAAACGAGATTACAACAGTGGAACCTTCTAGTTCCAGATCAAGAAGGAGCTCTTTCGCTGAATACATAGTTCGACATGCAGAATTCAATGTGTGTATGCAGAGATGCCAATGGTTTGGTGATGCAGTTATGCGTACAACATAACCCACAAGAGGGGCCACTATTTATTGACACCAATTTTTTTATAGTGTTTAACGCCCTTTTAACTGCTAAGGCATCACAGGCGTGAACACCGGTGATATGTGAGATGAAATGATAAATTGGGAAACGATATTTTTGTAAGAGAGAAACGTTCTAGACCTAAGTTTAGGGTATCTCCCCGGCATTTGCCATTTATCAGAACAGAGGAAAACCTGGGGGCAAAAAAAAAGTCAGGGAAGACGGTTCTGGCGGAAATTGAATCCCAGACCTCCAGCTCAAGAGTCCGCACCTTAACGACTTCGGTCACCCGTGGGGGTGTATAACCAGCTTGAAAGCAGTACTACTACATAATGGCAACAAATTACCGTCTGTGTCTTTGGCAGCAGACATGAGAGAAATTTAAGAAAGCGCGGCTTACAAGGTTTACAGGTTGGGTTCACGAAATACTGTTTTGGGGGGGGGGCACCAAAAACTACTATAGAGTCAATGAATGGCCTGAGAGTATCATTTGTTACTAGAAAAGAACATGTGAAAAACACTCCATTAGTTGAACGGAGTAAAATCATTTTGCCTCCGTTTCATATGAAGTTAGGCCTAATGAAAAACTTCATGGAAGCTCTGGATAAAGAAGGTCAGAATGATTTGAAGCAAAGCTTTCCTAAATTGAAGAAGCAGCGCTGAAAGAAGAAATATTTGTTGGACCAAAACTCAGAAAACAAGTGAAAGAGCCAACCTTTGATACTTATCTCACAAATCTTGTATTAGCTGCTTGGCCCTCTTTCAAAGCTGGGCAGCAGAAAAGATGGCGTTTATTTAATGAATGATCTGTTGGAGAACTACTAAATATAAACATGCGGTGTAGAATGTTCCTTAAAATTCATTTTTTAACATTCACACTTTGACTTCTTCCGGAAAATTAGGGCGCCGTAAGCGATGAGCAGAGTCAGCGCTTTCACCAAGGCATCCTTACTATGTATGAAATATCGTTATCAAGGGCTGGAACCCTTCAGTGATAGACCATTACTGTTGGTGCCTTCTTAGGGAAAAATTTTAATGGTGTTTAACGCCCGTTTTTATTACTGAGGATCCACATGCGGTGAACACTATATATGTGACGAAATGATATATTAGGAAAGGATATTTTTAAGGAAGGAAATGTTCCTGGCCTAAGTTTAGGATACTCCCCGGCATTTGCCATTTATGAGAACCAAGGAAAACCTGGAAAAACCCCCCAGTCAGGGAGGACGGTCCTGGTGGGAATCGAACCCCAAACTACCCGCTCACGAGTCCTGCCTTAATGACCTCGGCCACCCGTGGCGGTCTTAGGGAGTTCGATGAAACACCATATAAAAGAAAAGCATCATTGCAACTATATTGTAAACTAAATTTTATATCTTCCTACATCATGTCCACATATATATTGGAAAAAATACACACGACTGAGTTCTGAGTCTGTATTTAATTTTGTCAATATTTACCAGTATGTGATTTAAAAGTATGCTGTGTATCTTAAGTAGTGTGACCTCACAGCGGAAAATTATTTTTCCATTGAATTCTGTTACTCAAAATTAAGTAAATTCCCATATTTATTACTTATAAGTGAAATGGTTTTGATTTTAAAATTTTAAAACGTACACTCACATCGTATTGCATGCGCGTGTGTTAGTACTAACAACAAGTATATAGGAAATGTGATGTGACATTGAAAAAAAAATGTTTTTCTACTGAATTCAGCACCCCAAATTTAGGTAGGATCATTATACTTCAAACCAGATATAGAAAAATAAATTGCATTTTGTTGAATAGAGTTATTAATAAACCGTTCTGATCAAGGAAAGAGCAAATAGTTAAATGAATCTCATGTTTGCTCCGACCACTTAAGATCTGTTACGGCTAAGTCTCTTGTACATAATTAAGCATTCCAAATGTATGCATTTACCTGTTTGTAAAGCTGAATGTAGATTACAACAGCTGTTTGTAATATACTGTTTCTTCCTAATGAATATGTTACATCACATCTTTACCGAGAGATCATTATATAACATTCTCAAGGCATAGGTTGTCACATGAAATCTACACATTTAGACAGCAGAAGTTTTTGGGAAAATGTTTTTTTTTTTCACCGCAAAATTATCTCTCACGCCAAGAAACCTATCTAACAAAACATTTTTCTATGGTTAATTTAAGGCTTTCTCTCTCTATTTCTCTTTCATCTCACTCCTGTTGTTTTAGTTGTGCACAGTTTCCTTAATTTGTGTAGCACTGAGGTTCTCTCGCTCGTTGCTTAAGCAACCCTGATTGCTTCTGCTACAGCATTTGAGTTGAGGTCTTCAGCAGAAGTTACCTGAGTTACCAACTTTTTCAATACCCCATTACAGGTTATTGATGGATCCCGAGATGTGACCCGGTGTATCGATAATGAAACTGGTGGCCGAGATCGTAAAGACACGAACGTAGGTTTGATCCCCTCCAGTATCTTTCTTCCTGACGGAGCATTTTTCCAGGTTTTCCGCATCAAATACCGTGGAGGTACCTTAAACTTAGGCCTGGAACGCTTCCCTCACAAATGAGTCTCTTTCCCTATTTATAATTTCATGTCATGGATCATCAGTGTCCACCGCACTGTCTTCAATACAATGACTATTTTAACAAACTTAATTATTGAATCATACCAAAAAACGCGTTGAATTGTATCTTGCAAAAATAAATCACACACCAGGCATTTTCGAACATATGTTTTTATAATTTATTCATTATTATTATTATTATTATTATTATTATTATTGTTGTTGTTGTTGTTGCTATTATTCCCCGAAGAACTCGCTCCTAAGTTTTTCCCGGTATTTTTGTTACAATCTGTACATAATATTACATCCATTGTATAAGACACAGCTTTTTACGTTATTCAGCCAAAATACATTAGCTAGGATTCGAACCTTGTCGCAAATAAAGAAGTATTTATTACTGCCCACCTCCCTCCTAAATCTAGAGCAAAATTCTATGTTGCTTTAGCGACAATGAACCCCAATTAATCTTATGATTTACCTTAGTATAGTGGCGAGTCTCATAGGAAACAGGGATGTTAAATCTGAAAGAAATATATATTTTAAAGATGTTAAATGCATAAATACATTAGAGTATTAACCATCTGGCAAGCCTTTGAGTGAAAACTTCTTAAGGGCGAAACATAAAAAGAGACAAAAGTACGCCATTGAGGACATGTTCTCAAAACTTTGTCACGATTATATGTTTTTCTGCAGACTCATTTAGCTGGCGATATCGCTTTAAGTTGTCTGCATACTGGAAATTTATGGGCAATGCTTTTTTCTCTTCGTGGTAATAGCTTCATTAAGCCAACAAAGAGATCTGGTTAGAGATCGTAAACCATGTTATTGGCACAAAACTGTAACAGCTGACTAACGCTGCGTCAACTTTGCATGTTTCACACAACGTAACTTCGCTTTTATTGAACAAATTTCTCATTACCTTAGCAATATACATACATCGAAACTGTGAAAATTCAAATTCGATTTTAAATGCATAGTGATCAAAATACGAGCTGTTCTACTAGGGTGTGTCTCATTTATTCTCTCCGTTTATTCAGAGTGCTGAAAAGTTTCCCCATATACTAGTATATTAAATACAGATTAATGTAGAATAAAGGACTCCTTTTCAAACAGCATTTTCATTAGCACGTTACAGATTACTGCAACGAACTGCAAGATGTTGTTTCTAAACTCGGTAAACAAGAAGGGATTTTAATATGAAAGCTGTCCATCAGAAATTAAATTAATGGAATTCTCTGGTTCAAAGTTTATTAATGCTGGAAAGAACAATTGAAATAGTTTATATGAAGAGGTTTTCAACAGGTGTATCGCGAAATCCGAGACTTTGTGATAATGCTAGCAAGTAACTTTCATTCGATTTATTTGAAAATAGGGCACATGGGCGTCACCGTGCTTTTTCCCAAAGAAGGGTGGGGGCAAAAATCAGCATGCTATTCTTAGTTCTCCCATTTATATGACGCCTTTCATTACTTCAGTCATATTGACAACATTCACCTCTGAAATAACTGAAACAACTGAAGTCCATTTCAGCGCAAATTTGCAAAATTACGCAATGCTTTCTTTAGGTACAACAATTAATGACTATGTTTCACAAAGTATCCGTATAATTGTAACATTATAAGTGAAACACTTCAACGATTATCGTCAAAATCGCAACAGAATTCGTGATCCTGTGCACAAGATTTAATACCATTTTAAACCGAACAGAATCAGTGTTGCTAGCATGTAAACATACATTTCCACTAGATCGGTGCTTGAAATCACTAGAATCCCCTATATAATACCAAATAGCCACAAAAAAAACAAAAAAACAAACAAACAAACAAAAAACAAACAAAAAAAAAACAATCTTATTGCAGCTAATTTATCCCTAACCCTAAATGAAATTTCATTTCGAAATTCCCTTGGTCTATGTTAACTATATGCATAATTTTTAAACCAATATATTTTTATGTTTAAGTATCAATCCACGTAGCTCGGTATGGTGGTGTAGTGGTAACCATACTTGCTTCCTAAACCCAAGATAGCGGGTCCGATTCCGGTCAGGACCCATGGATTTTTTCGGGGCGTAAAAATCCTAAGTATGGCTTCCTTCGGAAGGGAAGTAAAGCCGTGGATCCCATGTCCTAGATTTACGGCACGAAAAGGAACCTCAAGCCTGAGATAAGAGGCCTCTAAGCAAAATTTGTCGGTCGTTTCACGCCCTGAATTGAATGGGACGCTGATGGTGTGACATGTTAAATAGCGCCTGTATTGAAAAAAAAAAAAAAAAAAAAAAAAAAAACTCGTAAGAATGTTCTAACCGAGGCAGTTGTAGAAAAGTAGAAAACAGCATTATATTGCTTGCGTTATTTAAGCATATAACGAAAAGTTTGTGTCCATATTTATCAAAATTGATATAAAAAAAATAGCTTAAATCATCTTAACAAAACTACAAAATCATAACACACTATATTAAGTATGAACATAATGCAGAGCAACTGGCTGAATGGCGCTGACTATTTGAGCAAGAGAGCTAGTTAAAACTTAAATAGGCTGTTCGCCAAATAATCACGTGTAGGATTTCATTATCATGCGCTATGCAACAATAGCAGAGAATCACATTTCCACAATATTATATATATGTATATTATATATATATATTATATATATAAATAACATTTAAATTGAAAATTTAATTTCAATGGGAGTTAAAAATACACCAGCTTTGGTGGGAAAACCAATAACTTGGCAACAGTGAATGAGACCTCAGCGAAAATAAACGCCTATCTGATACTAAAGAGGTCATATGTTTGATTGTTGCAATACTTTTGTTTATGAGGTCGCAAGAAAACATTTCTTCATTGAAGAACTTCCTTCGACTGCAGAATATGCTGCATAAAGTTCTGCATATGAAGAAGCCGAGTGAGCGATGGGCGCCTCGTTTGTTGACTCCAAACCAAAAACGCACAATGAAGGATATTTCAAAATCGTTTTTAGAAAATTTGCAGCATAATCCGAATGACTTCTGGCATCTTCTGTGACTGTAGATGAAACTTGGACCATTCCCCTAAACACGGGAGACAAAATGCCAGCAAAACATGGCGAAGGTAGAAGTGTACCGAAAAAAACTAAAACCTTTTTGTCTGCGGGAAAAGTGATGAAACCATTTTGGGACTCACAGGATATCATTGAGTATATGGAAAAGGGCAACAGTGACTGGATGTTGTTACGCAACGTTATTGGACCGTATGCATAGTGTTTATGGAGAAGCAAACAAGATTTGCGCACAAAACGTGCTCCTCCACCGCGCCTACTCACATTTCGGCCGCTGCGATGGCAAAAGTACACGACGCCCATGTGAAGAAGAAGAAAATATTCAACAGCATAACGTATTATTTTTACTTTTCCCTTCCATAACCTCAAAAATGGGCTTGGGTAAAGAAATGTTTGTCGAATGAAGATGTTACCTATGCTACTATTTACAGTCCGAAAGAAATCTTTTTTCTGACGGAATAAAAAGTTTGGAATCTCTCTGGACCAAATGTATGGACTGAAAGAAAAGCTGAAATGTTTGATTTTGCAAAAATAAAAAAAAAGTTACTTATCATGTTCTTTATCCTACTTATCTCATTCTGCCCTCGTAGGTACCACTCCATGAATCACTGTGCCAATGACCTCTTTGGGACAATTACTAACTACTACAAATTAACCATTTCAATTAATTACAGTATCTAATCTAATCTACCATCATATGTAACATGTGCTTATCAATGAAAGGAGAAAATCGGAAGAACATATGAAGCAGGTTTTGGAGCGAGATGAGTATTTTAATGAATGGTGTAAGCAGAACGTTGTAACACATTTCGACTCCTTTGCAAGTGACGGTAAGAAAACTATAACTATTGCTAAGGAAGACTATGTCCTTTTCATTAAAATATATCATGAAATATATGAAGCCGAATCATCTATAATGATAGGATTTAAGGTATCCAGTAATTTGGAAGTTAGTGTTTTTTGTAAAGATTTATGTTTGCACGTGAAGAAGTTCAGTTCGATCTTGGAGTACTGCGGAAAAAAGGAGTTAAAATATAACAGATGGAGCGAATTGGATAATTTGGTGAGTTGCCTTGCTAATAATAATAATAATAATAATAATAATAATAATAATATAAAATAATAATAATAATAATAATAATAATAATATCTCGCTCATGGAAAGAGAGATTTCATTACTAAACGTTGTCAAGAAAAGTTTACCACTATCATTATTTGGACGTAGAGAAAGACGATAAAATGCATTTTGCATTAGAAAAATTGAAGCTGTTTTATGCAAATCAAATTACATATTCAATAGAGCTGTTGATAAGAACTGCAACTTTTTCTTATACATGTGTGTATAAGGTAAATTCTATTTTGCATTACATTTTCTTTCCCACTAGTTTAGCTAACCATTTTATATTTGTACGGCTTCACAAAAGACAAAAGTCAAATCTGTATATAGATGCATATGTGCTTAAATGATTCTAATCTTGCACTGCAGTAAATTTTATTAAAATAATTTATATTCATTTTACACTAATGAAAAATAATTAACTTATTTTTATTTGTGCATGTTGTGTGTTATAATTCTTCTTCTTCTTCTTCTTCTTCTTCTTATTATTATTATTATTATTATTATTATTATACTATGTAAATTTTTCATGTTTGCTATTGCAAGTAGTAGAGCGAAGACGGCCGCTATTTTATTTCTGCATTGGGTTCTGCGTAGTGCAGTCGAACTTGTTTCAGCCAACAGCAGTCTAGGATTAACAGCTGCGTGAGAGTTTATCAGTGTTATTGTTGGGATATCGAGTAATAGTCATGTCAAAAGTTTGCCGCCTCTTTTTACGAGCGTGACGTTAATACGGCTATTTCCCGCGCAAAAAAAAAAAAAATGCGATTATTGCGCTGCAAATTATACAGCCTTTCATGTATATCACTGCCATCTAGCAGAAGATTAAATTACAAGAGATTGGTATGAAGATTCAGACACTACCTACACATATTTTTATTTTCAAGATAAACTGGTTGAGGAAAAATTTGCAAACTCTTATTGAACGCCCTTTGTATTTGTTGAAGTTTTATATAAGTATTTGAAGGAAGCTTAACATGAATATCCTCTAATGAATAGAAAGTTATAAAATTATAATATAATGAAAACCAAAGAATTAAGGATATAGCAATAAAAGGAAGAAATGAACGTCGCGGGAAAGAAGCAACAATGAACACGAAGAAAACAGTTGGTGAGGAAATTAAGAATGTAAACGCGGAGGAAAAGAAGTATAAAAGCAAACAGATTAAGGAGGTAAACAAAACCTTTAAAAAAAAGTAGATAAACAAGAAGCTAATGATAAGTACAGGCACTATCGCATATACTTACACTTTTAAAATATCATGCATTACATTACATTTAGTTATTGATGTTTTTAAAGAACACGCGTTCATTACTATGAAAAGAACGCCGTTGCATGTGAAGCCAAGGAAAGCAACGAGCACAAGACCAAGTTTGGCCAAAGCAATCTGCACGTCCTTGCAAGTATGTTTCTATGTCTGTGAAGGTCTTCACTTGGAATAAACCTATTCTCAGGCGTAAAAGCTTCTCACACGACATTACTCGCTCTTTCTAGAACGTGCCATTCAATGGTGATATCTCTGGGAGCGTACAAGCAGGGAGAATGTCAAAGCTTGTAAAGAGAAAGCTATTCACAATAGTTTATTCTTTGTATACTCCAAGCATTAGACCTTCTTGGCTTTAGAAGGCAGAAGACGACACCCTAATGTTTTGCAGATTCTAGTACCCCGTTCTTATTGAATAATTTGTACATTTGTTCTGGAAAGTCTGCCGGTTTTTATATAATTAATCTTTTAATGCTTCATATTTATTCCTGAAGAAAAGCAAATGTTGACGAGATGCACAAGTAAGAATGTTTTCTAAAAAAAATATTTCCCATTTTTAAATATAGCCCATGCCAGTCGCGTTGTGCAAGGTGAAAATATGTATGTACAATGCAGCGTTTTCACAAAAGATGGTAAAACACAGTGAGTTATGACCAGGAAGTTCAGGCATTTATTTTGGTTAAAACAGTGAAAATAGGCCTATTATAATTAAAAACTGGCATTTATTAAAAGGGAAAACAGAGAGTAATATCGCTCATTAATGAAAATAGGTATTAAAGACACTTAAATTAAAGTACTTAAGCTTACTTTTCATGGTTACAAGCAACAACAAGATGTTCTTTCAAGGTATCAACTGTCATATTCTTGTCACAAAGAACATTTTTTCATGGAAAAAGAACGTTTTACTTCTACTGAAGTGAATGGAGCATATTTATTTCAGAAGGACTCATTCCAATTACAACAGAATTTTCGCCTATCAGGACATCATGCAAATTTTGATCAAGACAAAGTAAAGTAGTTTTGAATAGTCCTGATGAATGAGCAAAAGCTGCGCAGTGGTTTCTGGTCGAGTTCATCTACGATGTCCATGCGTTTATACGGAAATCATGTTAGTATTTCTTTTACATCTGTAATGAACGCATTGTAGGGACTGTTTATTGAACAGCTGTACCTCTCTCATCTATCTCGCTTGCAATTTTTGTTACATTTATGCAGCTGAGGCGTTACACCTACCACAAATTTCCTACAATTGTCATCCACAGATCGATACAAGTTCATTCACCAGGACTATTAAACTGCAATATTTCCATCATTCTCTTATTTCCTGGTATTCGTGCTTTCTTTTCACTAATGAAGGATCTGCTATGAGAGCTTAAGTGAATGCGTTAAGGAGAAAGTTGTTTGAAAAGAAATAAATGTATAACAAGATTCTAAATAGATATTTTTGTTAGGTGAATATGCCATTTAATTTTTATTACTTTTTTCATTTCGATATATTGAAATTCTTTACATGCTTTTAAAAATGCGTAAATAATCGCAGAAAAAATCCATAACGATTCAAAATAGACAAAAAAGTTTTAAACCTTAAAATATGCAACAAAAAGGGGGAGGGAAAAATATTCTGACTCTTAAATACATTCATCCAGATAAAAAATGCACTTTATGTAACCTCCGCGATCTCGTTATGATAAGCATACGAGATGTACAATTTGAGCATTAACGCAGCAATCTACATATTAGAAATAAAAACGGATTTCCTCAAAAACCTCAAGTGGCGATGCTTTAGGCTCGCATTCGGGAGGTACCGGATTCAATCCCTGTTGGGTTGGTCATCCAAAAATATGTTTTTTTCGCGGTTTCCCCGTGTCACTTAGGCGATTGCCGGGATGCTGTTTCATTCCAGGAATTTTCCGCTCCCATTTCATATCATTTTATTCTGTTGGTTCTGTTACAGGCGAAAGTACCTGGAATGCGGCGTGAGAGTGGCTTGCACATTGGAAAGGTTTCTGCCCCGGCGTCTGGAATGGAAGCAGACTTTCCGAGGGTCCGCGCAGTCACCACCCATAGATCCTGGCCGCCCGATGTCTGCTTCACTTCATCCCTTCCTACCGGAGGTGCTCCCATTGGGACATAGGACAAAAGACCAGCCTTGAGCAAGGCTCAAATACCGAAGTATCGAAAGTATTCTCCCCCGCTCCAGACCATCCAACCATCTACCCACTCACCCATCCATCCATACATAGTTGCAGAGGCAGCGCTCATTACATGACATACACGACCAAAATGTTCTATAAGCTTCAAAACATCATATTTTGAATAAAAAAGATCTTTAGTAATTAATATAGTCACCATAGCTGTCTAGGACCTTTACCAAATGTGAAGTATTACAATAAATTTCATTGTGATAGGACACCTTAGGGTGGGAAATTCAGTGCAGTTTCCAGGTGGCAAAGGTTCGAAATGTGAGGCACAAAAGTTCAGTAACTATCCAAAGAAAGAAAAATATACTCTGATGATGCACTGGAGTTTCCCAATCAAGACGGGTAGTGGTTTTACAAGTCACCTTAGCTCTACGTGGTTTTGCTTTATCATACATATCCACACCTTTGCTATCCACGAGTGTAGGCTCCTTAGTTTTCAACTTTTCATGGACACGTTCCAGTAGGTTAGAGTAGACGAAGGCGATGATTGTTTGGCCTACTGGTAGCAGTTAACGATGCAAATACACCAAACACAAAACATAGCCTTCTTTGGTGCAATGGTGATTTTGGTTGTTTCACGATATATTCAAGGACTGTCAAACAGCGATGACGGCGTCTTGGAGTGTCGTTGAGAAAATCATCACATGTAATCAGCCTATCAAAAATTGGATTCTTCTGCTGATTTGACAATTCAAAACAGCACCAGTTCCTGCTGCCTTCTGAGTCATTGTTAACTCGTGTGGAAACAAGCGATCAAGTTGATCTTTTTCCTAGATGATGGAGATGAAGTAGTATGTCTGTACTGCACTGAGGTTGAACTGTTTGTCTCAGTAGTCCCTAAGAGAACCTCGATATCCATTGTTCTTTGTCTTCTGGACTATGGCCTATCCTCAAGATTTTCGTTGTCTTCCTGAAATTTATGAACCATCTTTACGCCATCATTTCATTATCAGCATCGAAGGCCTGGCACATTTTCTGTGCTACTGCAGTTGCACTTTTCTCCAGTTTAAATTTATTGAGCATACAAGCTCGTGTATAATTTTCAATATGCTCATGATTTATTGTGCTTACCGGAATATTGAATAAGTATGAAAAAACTGAGCTTATTAACTTAACAGTCTCTCGGGAAATTTTCGTTTTCGGCTTAACTTTATTTGTTGCGCATTTAATTGTTGTCCACTATTGGAAATTGAGCATCGAAAAAAAAATGACAGAACTTTCTTGGTCAACTGTATAATTGTGAACTATTTACAGATACGCGCATGGCAGTGGTTGTAGTGAACACATTCTAACACATACTTCAGGATTCCTGAATTTAAATAATTCTTAAAGAATTATTGTACCCAAAATATTCAACGTTGAAATTACTTATGTACACACCTTTGAAAAAACCAAGGGATTCAGATACAAGATGGATAAAATTTCGAAACATTTTCATGAAATACAGTTTGTCATAAATGAAGTACACGAAATGTGCACATGTAAGTGTATTCTTCAGATTCTGAAAATCTCTTACTTTGGTTTTTAGGAATTGCGGTTGTACCCATGAAAAGATTTTTTAAAAGTTTCTTCAAATCTCCATCGATCCTATCTACTAGGCTCCGAAAATGACAATGAAAAAGAAAATCTAGCGGCCGTAATTTTTGTCTTTTCTCAACGAAACTCCGTGTATACCATTAACATAAATTAATAAAAATAGTTTCCGAAAATCAGCGAAACAGACTATTAGGAAAAGAGGTTTGCCTGAAACCCAACATTTAAAAATCGCTCTAGCGGCACCAATATTTTTTTTTTCGTAAAGATACTCTATATATACTATTTAAATAAAATAAGCAACATAGTTTCTGAAATTTAGGACAATCGGACCATTAGAAGAGGGGTATACGTGAAAACCGAAATTTAAAAGGCGCTCTAGCGTTTAATTTAGTCTCCATTGTTGTCTAATAAAAGGACAAATTAACTCTGCATATAAACTGTGTTTATAATGAAGTATATGTTTTATATTTAACAAAAGCATTGTCGTGAAGATAGCTACTGTGAAATATTTATTTAATATGTGTCTGAGAATTATATTTGTATGTAAAAGAATCGGTGTACTGGTAACCATACTTGCCTCCTAAACACAAGATAGCGGGTTCAAACCCGGCCAGGACCGATGGATTTTTTTCGGACGTAAAAATCCTAAGTATGGCTTCCTTTGGAAAGAAAGTAAAGCCGTGCGTCGCGTGTCGTACATTTACGGCACGAAAAAGAACCTCAAGCCTGAAAGAGAGGCATCTGAGCAAAATTTGTCGGCCGTTTCACACCTGAATTGAATGTGATGCTGATGACCTCAGGTGTTAAAGAGCGTCCGTAAATAAAACAAATCAACAAAATTGTATGTAAGAGATGTTCTGTAATTACCTTCAGAAAACATTTGCGTTACATGCTTTTATTACAATAAAATTTAAATTAAATTTCAAAGCCACTGAAAATCGACAGAACTTTCCATTGCTTATTGTGCATATTTGCTTAGTACTATGCAATTGTTTTTAAATAATAACATATTTTTGTTTATTGAAACATAAGAACATATTTTTCTTAAATACTCAATGTAACTCGAAACGTTCTGTTATTTCTCTATTTTAGTGAATGTAAAGATGATATCAAGGGCTCCGTTCATAAACATGGTTATATTTAAAAATGTTTAAAAAAACAACACGGTATCGTTTTATCATTAGTGATATATTTAATTTAATTAACAGTATACCATTAATTATTTGTGGTTTAATCTCAATAATAATAATAATAATAATAATAATAATAATAATAATAATAATAATAATAATAATTCTAAAAATGTGACCTCTTTTATATTACTTATAGATTGCAATACTTCTAATAATGCTCCCTTAATTCCACTCAGTAATGTCATAACTTATTTAATTTCATTAATTGATAAAGTCATAATTTGGATTTTATATTAATTTTTAAAATGATTGCTGAGGAATTCGCTTGGTTTAGGCAGCTCCTGCGTGACGGACTTTTATATTCATGACTTGACAAACTCCCACGCAGCAAAATCCCGTGAACATGATGGTCATATTCGAGATGAACCTCTGCCTATCCATCTGTTAAGAAATCATCGGTTGAAGCATCTCCCACACTTAACACAAAGATGGAAATAATGCTTGCCCTCGTAACAGCAAACCGTGACTGCCATGTACAGGAATCAGGCGGGAACTGTTTGTTATGATTTGGTAACTTTTGCTTTGCATGCGTTACTCTCAGATCCAGGCAAAAAATAGCTCGGCATGTTTATTATAAAAACCCATTTGCCATAACCGAATTAATAAATTGAAGGTTTACGAGAGTAAAGTTATCAACTAAGTTACAAATTGATGTTTGAATGAGGTACCTGAGGCTATTGCCACTAGATGACAGTATTGATCGGGTGGCTTTTGGACACGAGGTAATCGATGTTTACAATAACAAAACAGCAGTTGCAAGATGACAGCGCCTCTGAGGGGTTGTACAAACCTGGAACAGCGTTCCGTTGTGAGATTTTTGAGGGCAAAGGGTATGTAATGAAAGAATATTCATAAAGAAATGCTTCTCATCTAAGGTGAGAAGTTCCTGTCATGTCAAGCTGCTTACAATTGCGTGAAAAACGTTCTCTGGAGAGTGGACATGTATCGAAGACGGCCGTCGGCCGCCCAACAGAGATTACCACAGAGGCGAATTTGCAAAGAGTTGAAGACTTTATCCGAACAGACAGAATTACAGCCTTTGCTATTGGTTGTTTACATGGCATGGCCTAGATTATAATGCATGATAGGTTATGCTTTGAGAAAGTATGTGCAGTCGGTCCTGGTGGTATAGTAAGAACTATACTTTCCTTCTAAACCCAAGATCGCGGGTACGAACCCGGCCAGGATCGATGCATTTTTTCGGTTGTAAAAATTCGATAAATGGCTTCCTTCGGAAGGGAATTAAAGCCGTGGTTCCCGTGTCGTACATTTACAGCACGAAAAAGAACCTCAAGCCTGAAAGAAAAGGCCTCTGGGCAAAATTTGTCGGCTGTTTCACGCTCTGAATTGAATGGGACGCTGGTGACCTGTGATGTTAAACAGCGTCCATAAACAAACCAAATCAACAACAAAAGTTTGTGAACGATGTGTGTCGCTCATGTTGAACCCACAACACCAAATGCAAAGAGTGGGTCTAGCATTACAGAATTTCAATCATTACCACAATGGACACGATACGTTAATCCGGCCACAGGTGATGAACCTTGGTTTACCATTACCAGCCCAAGACAAAGCGTGCGTCAATACAGTATAAAATTTCGGGTTGCCTGTGGGGAAAAAAAAAAAGAAAAAAAAAGTTTTAAGTGCTTCTGGAATCATGACATACTGCTCACCGCATTCCAGCCTCGAGAACAAATCGTAAATGCCGATTCTTATTGTAACATCCTCAGGTTAGGTCATTCAATGGAAGCGAACACTTCTCACCAAAGGCGTGTTGTTCCTGCACGACAATGCGCGTCCTCGCACTGCCAACAGCACAACTTTTATGTTGAGAAGTTTCAAGTGGAAAGTCCTCTAGGAGCTTACTAGGTATAGCATACCTTGTTCCAAGCGACTTTCGTTTGTTTGGATCTCTTAAACAGCATTTTTCGGGTGAACATTTTCCCAACAATAAGCTGTAGAAAGGAAACGCATCGCCCAAAGAATTTTATGCTGCTGGATTTAAGGGACTTTAGAAACGATGGGACAGGTGTCTCAATGTACCTACAGATAGTTTATGTTGAAAAATAAAAGTATTTTTCAAATCAGTACTCGTATTTGAATTCTTTGTTTATTTGTAGCTTATTTAATGACTTATTCCCTTATTTCACAGGCCATGAAAAGTTCATGATATTAATAATTAAAAACAATTACTTTAATTATTTTTATTCCAGCAATAATTTGCGTTTCGGAGCAAATTTTATACTAGTAAAATTTGGTTATTAGCGATTATTATTCTTATTTTATCTCGTTTTTTATTTATTTATTTTTCCCAGTGTCTACAGCCTGTGGCGCCCTAGTGTAAAAACGAGTGTTGGAAAATTAGTTAAAAATTGGACTAAAGCAGGTTTTTTTTTTTTTTTTTTTAAAGCCCAAATCCATTAAGGGAACATACCTGAGAAAAATGTCAGATTTATAAAATTCATTTGTCCTACTTTCACTTTCAAATCTATCGCATGAGTGTTTACGCGGCTCTGCGCATAGGTAAAGATCGTTTCTTAAATATTAAAAGTATTTTTTCTCAAAATTATTTTTGCTTACACATCGGATATTCAAATTTCTCCTTGTGGTGCTAAATTTCACCAATCAGCTTGAAATTTTCAGCAGAGGCTCTTTAGACACGAATAAATGAAAGTAACCACAAGAAAAATATATACTTGCTTATGTAATATTGTATTTATTTTAAAACTACAACAAAGTGCAACAAAGTAAGAGTGAACATTAAACAATGCTTTATTGAAATAAAAAATGATGCAGATAGTTTCCCTATTTTGTGATTGGAATATTAATTTGCAGTTTTTTTTTCAATAAATTAATTATTGCACTGTATGGAGAAGTAAGAGATTGCGCATAAAAATATAACGTAATTTAAATTATTTTTTCACAAAACATTTTATGGCTTTTTCTGGAACTGCACGACATTTTTAATGTCATTAACATATAGTTAAAATGAAACGAATGATCGAGGAATGCAGACATTTTGATTTTCTCAGTTTGGTCCCCTTAACTTTGGTCCAATTATTAAACAATAAAAGTAAGCCCAGTCCACTGATTTTCTCTACTTGAGATTTAGGTACATACGAAGTTCAATGGCAAGGGAAAATGCAGACAGTCCTCTTACTAAATGTCTATAATTAAAGTGTTTTTGATAACGCATTCTTTGAATTGAACTCTTCTAGTAGTTGTCTGAATGTTTCGCATCTTTCCGAATGTTCGAGGGAATAAGTAGGTGTTCCAACAATTTTTCACAAACTCTTGAAAGTTCCAGAAACCTAATTTCATAGAAATATTTCGAAACATCTTGTGTTTTGGGCAATTCGTTCTTCAGAATTAAAATGTAAGTTTGTGTAAATTTCGGTTTTTGAATATATATAAGGAGAGAGATGTATTTTAATTCATAGTCTTAACCTAATTCCCAAAATGAAAGACGTTTCGTGCTATTTAGAGCAAGCCATTTTGAGATCATCTTCTCCAGCAGATAGCTAGTCTAATCACACGTAAACCGCAAGACAAATTGGACCTTTTTAAGAGCAAATTGTTGGCTGTTGTGAAGGAAGAATTGTAGAGAAAAGTTGAGTCACATGATACATTGTGCAACACTTCGCATCTGCGATATCTAAATGAATCATATCCGCTGCTATCCCATGACTCAAGAGTTGTATTTATTCTCTCTATCCATTGCTTTTACACCAACATCGTAAAAAGAAAACCAGTTTTATGAGCTATATTCTTTAATGGTAATAACTTTTCCCTTCTTTATGGGCACTTACTAATCCTGCATGAATATTTTAATTTCATTTTCCTCAACAGATGACTTCTTGATGCTTCAGTGCCAAATCTCAATCGTTTTTCCGCATTCTGCACAGCAATTTCACAATGGGACTTCCCCCCGCCTCTTTATAGGGAAACTAAAGGAAATTCGTGAGAACTAGTTAGCATTCTGCTTTTTTCCCCATCTATTTTCCTGCTCTGTAGTATAGCCGTACATGCTGCTACAAACTTTTGAAAGTAAATGCATCAGGAAAACAATTTTGCTGCTAGACACACCCACCTCCTTGTTGAATTCAGGTGCAGTAGAAAGAATGCATTACTTGTTTAATGACAGTCTGTGTTTGGCAGAATCCGTTCAGAAGCAGTTACGACCTCTATCCATGTCCAGAAGTGTTTATATAAGATTTTGAAATGAGGGGTTTTCATCGGAGTACTTGACATTCTTTAACGGCAGAACTGAAGCAGCGGAAGATGTTAAGATGCAAATGATTTGATATATTACTGAAGGAAACTACAACTGTCAGAATAACAGAGGGAATGCATCGCCTTCTCGAGAATCTTATCAGATGATCCTACAGGTCTAGCTATGATAGTGTAACCAAGCTCATTTCTGTCAGACTACAGCTGTGGTGAAGAACCTGAAGCTGCAAGAAGTTTCCAGCAAGATTGAGCTCCAGCCCACAAGACAAGGTTCATCCAGACTTGACTTGAGAGAAATGTTTCAGAAAGTATTAATGCTCAAAATTGAGTCTTCTGACGGTCCCGAGCTACAAACTGTGGCGAGCGCTTGAAAAGACACCAAATATTGAGAGTCTCAAGCAATTCTTGAAGTCGACAGCGGCGTAATTCTAATTGAGATAGCGCACGAATGACCAGAAATGCTTCGATCATATATGCGGACAAGAGGTCATTTTGAAAACCAATTTATATTTAATTTTGGAATACTTGAGAGAACAGCACAGTAAAAATAGATGAAAAGATATTAAACATATTCTTACTTACGTAAACTCTTTGTAACATATGAATGGCAAGACTTGGCGAAAACGCCGCATTGCTTGACAAGACAGGTTCTTTACTGACAAGATACCTGTACGGAATACAATGTGCTCATACGTCGTTAGATTTCCATCAATTAGATCACCACCAATTTTACCCAGAAATTATCTTACGCCATCTTTAACTCCAATCATAGATTTCTAACGTAAAATTGGCTGAAAAAAATATTACAAAACCCATTCCTTACAGTGGATTCTATAAAATATACTAGGGAGCAACATTGATACTAATAAAAAATAATACTTATAACTGGACTAAAGAATGCTTACCGTTGAAATAGTAAGTAACTTATTTTCCTGGATACATTAAATACACAGTCCTTGTTTCCTCTTTTGGGTTTGGGTTTTAACACTTTTGAAGCTGCATGTGCAGAAGACACTGAAAACCCAACTTCTACCAATTTCAGTGATGATTGTTGGCGTACTATCAAGACTTGTGCCAATTCGTCTAATTTGTATTCCGTTAAAACTGCATGTCTTCGGTATATTTTTTGTTTTGTATTAAATTAGTAACATCAACTTTATTAACAAAATCGTGAATTGCAGTTCTGAAAGGAGCAATTGTTCAGGGAACTTCCGAATAAATTTCTCAGAACACGACGAGCTGGTTCGTATTTACAATAACATTTACACACAATAATGCGTTGCTTTAAAGTCAGCTGTCTTGTCATCTTCGCGATGAATGTACATTGGTGAGTGCTTGGAAGTTCCAGGTCAGACGCGCAACTGTGAGTGAGGAGGGAAGCCGCCTTAGCTGAGACGCAAAATCCCATGCGAGCGGTGAGGGCATATTCTGGAAACCCGGTAATTGGTAGTTGGCAGGCAAAGAGTCTGAAGACGATCTGGTGCATCATATTCCAAAGAATACAATATTGTGTAGAATATAATGTTCGTCCAGAACGATATCCGAAACTCTCCAACTACACCAACGCGATCCTTACTAACCATCTCAAGACATTTGCTGGTATTGGATATCAGCTCATATTCATGCGTGATAATGCTGGTCCGTATGCTGCACGCTGGGATTGCTCAGCTAGACTAGCAAGCATGCTACTCAGATTTAAATCTTATACAACACTGTGAAATAGGTTGGCAACAATTACCCGACACCTCTGATGATCTGAAGACGATATCGACCAGGGAGACAATGGAGCATCAATCGACACTATGTATAGAAGAATGGCGGCTATAATTATAGACATACTAAATATTAAATGAAGTTCTGTGATGATCACGATCATCCTAAATGAATTTGAGCGGAGGAAAATTGTTGTAAAAATCACCATTTCCTGTGCCACAAATGCATACAAGTGTAATGAGATTGATTATAATTATAACAGAATTATTCCTTGAACTACGTTATAATTAACGATCATTTTATTAATGATCTTTTTTTTTCTACCGTTAGTGCATATAGCTATCAATAAATGCTGTGAGCTAGACAGTGGAAAATGAAAACTGTTCCTTTTTCTTTTCTTTTCTTTTCCTTTTCTTTCTTTCTTCCCCCCCCCCCTAATTGCTCATTCCTAGCCATTGCTCCAGTAATGACGTCTAGGAGGAAATCGTGTAGAACAGAATGGGTACATTCCCGACAGGCGCCGCTTGATCAAACGTTTAACCTGCAAGACCTTCGTCCCCATAGCAATTGATTGTAGGCGCTTCGTGACGGGCGTTTAAAATAACCCGGGTAAAGGGCAAATCAGTATGAGAAAATCTGGCAAGTACTACTTTGTCAACCTCCCTCTCTTTACTTTTACATCTATGATAGTTTTAGCTTTACAATATCAAACGATAGGTAATTTGCAAAATTTTTAAAATCTCAACTGATTAAGTACCTCAGAATGAGACATTCAGAGTGAAGGTTGTATTTTCCTTAAATTATACACCTTTACTTTCAGAACTCACCAAGTTAGTTGCGATGTTCGGTGTGTTTCGGAGAGGATGAATAGATTATGAAGAGGGAGGAAATGCGAGCGTGTTTCAAAAGTAACAGTATTTTCTGAAACAAAAAATACGGCGATTTCAAAACACTCGCGCACGGATGTCATATTCTTAGAAGTGTTGACGCTATTCAATAGGAAGTGCAACGTAAACAAAATGACGGCACACTTAGCTGTTTGCAAAGCAGAGGAGCAAAGAGGGGTTGACTGCTCCAGGGCAAGAGGGTGTGTCCACTAGAAACTGATCGCCCGCGCTGATGAAAAACGCATATTTGTTTAAATAAATATCTAAAGCTATTCTACCTAAAAGAACGCATTATGTGAGGGCTGTTCAATAAAGAACCGTCATAATTACTTTATACGCATAATTTCTGGCGCAAAAAATTAGTTTTACGATATTTTGTTAGTTTAATGTACTCACTTCCGGTTTCCGCCTGCGAGCGGTGTGCAAATTGAGAGATGTTCGGTTTCGCCTACTGCAAAATGGTGACACAAGACGAAAAATATGCTGCTCTGCAATTCTGCTTTCGTCTCGACAAATTTTCAGCTGGGGTCTATGTAATATTTTAGGGGATCCATAGACATTTTGTTAGTTCCCTACAGCACAGCTTGAAGATGGTTTAAATGTTTAAAAGGGGAGGTAATTAATGAAAGGTAGACCCGGAATTTCCAGTTTGTATTAACACAGTTGTTGGCATTGTGAGAGAGGATAGCCGATTAACATTAAGAATACTTTTAGAAATTGTGAAAACTACACTGAGCACCACCCACAGGTTGGTAAATGAAAAGTTGCACGTGAGACGGTTTGCGCGCGGTAGGTTCCAAAACAAAAGGACGTTCCGTGCAACTGAAGATAATGCTGCAGGAAGATGCTGGGTTTCTTTCAAAAGTAATCACTATTAATGAAACTTTGCTAAATCTTTCGATCCCGAGAGCAAAGAGCAAACTCTATGTGGAAACCTCCAACAATGCCTTCCTTCTGTTGGTAAAGTTATGGTCATCTCATTTTTTAATATTTAAGAAATGGTTCACCAGCATGTCCTACCTGCACACACAACTGTAACTGGGCAACACTACAGAGACGACCTGAAAACTCTGCAAGACCGCAACATATGCAAAAAGTCACATTTCCGTAGATGCTGCACTGCGAAAATGAAAGTTTATATATATATAAAACAGCTGACCTGATTTGTTTTAATAATTTTATTCTACAGTACATTAAAATACAAACATTTTTGTTAAATATGACATTCCTAGATATAATAGTTTTCAAGCAAAAATTCGCCAAATTTGTTGTGTTTTATTAAAAGTTTATTACTTTCCAACCTCATTAAAATACAAATCACAACATTATCTCATTTAAAAGCTGACAATAATGATTTGTAAAACATACATAATCACAAAACTAGTGGAAAATCTTTTTTGTGTAAATTTGAATCATTTTCCTAAAAAGATAGTGGAAAATGAAAATATTTCAAATTATCAAGACAAATAAATATGATTTTTAGATTTGTGCTCAAAAGCAAACGAGTATGAAAAAAAATAAGTTCGTACTTACAGAAGCAGAATGTTTCATTAGTGTTACACGCCGATAGAGACATATTAAGTTGGGAACATTGCCTAAAATGTTTATATTCTTTCAGTGTGAAATTGAAGTTAGAAGTCTATTTCAAGAAAGATTGTTAAAAAAAAATTACTTATGCTCACAACTGTCTATTTTGATGACCGCCGTTCGCTTTTTGTTTTTATTGCATATTTAGTCACTTAAAAATCGGAAACAGGCATAGAGTTTATAAATTTCGGAACATTTTGCTCAAGTGGCACATTATAATATTAATAACGGCAAACAATCACGGATGTCAACAATCAGTTTTTATACGATATCGTTTCATGCGTATTATTTTTAAACTATATATTCAATACAATAAGTGAACCGTACAGAAAGACCGTCTTCTCATGCCGATCTCGTTCGGCACGAAAATAAGTTAACGAGATTTCACGATAGCAGCGGTGAAAACCAAACGTCTCCTTGGTGTCCGTCGCCTAAGGGATTCACATGACTGGAGCGTAACCAAAACAAAAAAGACTACTTAGTATTTTCCTTCTCTCTTTGTTTCAGTGCGGTTCTTCCGCGTTTCCCTCCGTTTATTAGGATATTTATATAGATTTTCAGTTAACATCTGAAATGCTTATAAACTTATTTTTTAAATTTTAATATAAAGTTAAATTAACATTTAATATACAGCCACCTGTTGGATTCGTTTTACAAAGTTCATTTAGTACCATTATGTTATTACTGAATGTGATATTTGTCTAAGTATATAATCAGAAATGTGAAACATCATTTACAATGAATGGTGTGGCAGTTTTATGCATTGTAATTACACTTTTGTTTGCTACAGTGTAAATATGAATTGATAGGGGATTGTGCGCTACTAAGTAAGCGAGTAAATCATTGTAATGATGACAAATTTCCTTTGACTGAAAAAAAAATGTCAGGCAGTACATCATTGTAATGGTGGAAAATCTCCCTTAACTCCACAGAGAGAGAGAGAGAGAGAGAGAGAGAGAGAGAGAGAGCGAGCGAGGTTGTTAAGACACGGACTTGTGAGCGGGAGGTCTGGGGTTCAAATCCCGCCAGGACCGTCCTCCCTGATTTTTTTTTCGGGTTTTCCTCAGTCCTCATAAATGGCAAATGCCGGGGAGGTCCCTAAACTTAGGCCTGGAACATTTCCTTCCTTAAAAAAAAAAACTTTCCCAACATATCGTTTCATTTCGTGTATCATCAGTGTTCAACTGTGGTCCTCGTAGCAAAAACGGGCGTTAAATACCACTCAGAGAGAGAGAGAGAGAGAGAGAGAGAGAGAGAGAAGAAAAAAAGAGAAAAAAAGAAAACCTTAGGCCGCGAGCATTTGAACCAGATATCTTTGTATTATAGCACGACGATTTAGCGATCTGCGCTACATACCATTGTTCTGGAGTAGCTAATTATCTACCTATACCTGCGGAAGATGCTGGTTGACGAGATCGGCACAGAAGACGTTCTTTCTGTACGGTATGTGTGCTAGCGGTTAAATGATATATTTTAGGAAGCGAGTCTCTCTTAAACGTTAATAGCTCTCTGTGCTCGTGTAAATTTGAAACGTTTGCAAGTGGTGTTTGTATATTCTTGTATTTTCAATAGGCTGTATCAGTTGTAGTTTGACACCGTTTTCAATTAAAATGCATTTTAAAAACGTTTAAAGCAATTCTGTATAACCAGTGGATTAATGATGATCCAAATTTTTACGACGAATAGGGAATTGATATTCTGTCAGGCATGTTACAAAGAGATAAGCGCCTATGTGTACAATATGAAGTAGCCTTGTTCTCAATAGTTAGTTGTTTCACATAAGATGCATGTGCTTTATCTACATCTCCAAACAGATAAAACGTGAGAAGCACTACCATTTGGAACAACACTTATTTAAAAAAAAAATACTAAAACAAAATTGTCTGTGCAACCGCTTTCTCCTTAAATTGAGTCATTCGTTGATTAAAAGTTAGCATCAAAACTTACAGTTCCAATTTTTAAAAGTTTAATGGCGTTTTCGGCTATCTCTTTGTCTATTTTTCAGAGCATGTTATAGCATAGCCAGCAGTCTCAAATCAAAGTAGTATAGCTGACTTCTCACTCGGCATCGCAAGACATGTGCACAACACACTCATTTTTATAAGAGTTCTTCTTGATAAACATAAAAATGATTGACATATTTTTTGTCAGAGAAACGGAGAAAGAGGACAAACAATCAGTTTGTGCTACTTTTCATGGGAAAGTTAGCAATATAAACGTATTTATTTATTCCCTGTTGAAGTTTTATATTAAATATGGCACATGCATGTTTAAGGACATGTGCTGTTAGCTTTACTATAGTTATTTTTAGCATTAGTCTTTTCAGGTTTGTGCCCTTTGAAACTGTTGATTGCTTTCACAATTATACGATAAACTTGCTGCATTAAAACATAACACTAAAAGAAAAATGGTCTTCACAAGTCATGCATCCTTCAACCATCTTTATACACGTTTTCCATACATTTCTAATAAGGTTTCTTGGTATTAGGTTTCATATTAATGTGCATATACACACAAAGTATTAACCACTGAGAAAAGGCAGTGGATAATTACCCATTTCTGCGACTCTGCGGTTACTCTTATATAAGATTTTAAGGGAGAGATGTACTTAACGGGCTGAAGTCAATCAGTCACATAATGGGTGATTTTTCCTCCGCGGGACCATTTCAAGCGAAACATCCGCTATCGGCCGGTTCAAGCTGGTACCGCAGTGAACGGGAGTCTGAAAGTAAGTAGCTAGGATTGTCGCGTAAGTTAAACAACACTTTAATAAGGTACATTCACTCACCATTATCAAACAAGAAATACTAAAACTGCCTCTCCCCATTTTCCATAGATTTCTGACATCGGCTTATGAAATATCATTATCTTCTGCAGTTCCTACTGAGAAATGGAAGGTATTTCTTCACGAATGTTATTTTTCAGTTCATCCAATGTGTGTGAATTTGTCTTGTACACGTTTTCCTTTAATGCCCTCGTCAGATAAAAATCGCAGAGCGTTACATTGGGAGATCGAGGGGCCATATGTTGTCAGTGATTAATCTTATTGTCGAATATTCCACAAGATACATGCAAGGAGACATCGCTGTATGTGCCGTTGCAGAGTCCTGTTGGAAATTCTCGAACCTGCGTTCCCTTACAGTTAGTTTAAGGAAAAAGGGTTGCAAAGTATTCTGCACATACCGATCACTATTTTTTTTAAAAAAAAATATGGCGTAGTATCCTTTCACCGATAATGATGCGCTACACTCCTGATCATGCAGGGGTTCCAGTGAAGCAGGTTGGGGTTTTTCTTAACTCCAATATCAGTTGTTTTGTGAATTAACAAACCCATTTAGGTAGAAGCAATATTTGTCCGTATAGAAAATTAGATTAGGATCATGCACACTATTAAAAATCCACTCACAAATTCTACTCCTGGATGCAGGATTACTCGATTTAAGTTTCTGCACTACAGTAATTTTATAGGGTTTTAACTTCCGTGGCTGTGAACATTGAATTTACTATTCGAACAGAAGTATAGGAAATTCCACTTTGTCCAGAAAGACGTGGAAATGTTTTTAAGGGGAACGTTCCACAGCATGTCTAATGTTATCTAAAGTTTCTTTTGCGAGTACTGTACGTGATTGTGTACGCTTTTTTATCAAGAATACTTCCCATTTCACGAAATTTATTTACCAATCCAACCTCGAATTGGAAGTTGAATAAAACAATATTCGTACATCATGAAGTGATTCTGTACACAAGTACGAATCATAAATAAATACTCTTTGGAGAATAAAGTACCTGAACTGAGTCATATTGACGTAATTAATATAATGCATTATGGTGCCTAATTATACTTAATACGCTGTCACACAAGAGCAAGTCCTACGTTCTTAAAGTTTAACTCGTACTAATCTCCCCTCCGGCTCCCCGGCCGACTACGACCAACTGCAAGTAGAACGGTCCCGTGATGGAAAAAATACCCAGTATATGAAATATCCTGGAGAATCTTTTAAAGTCACAAATGAAGCAATTTAAACAGTTTTAGCCTTGATGTATGCAAACTGCGTACCAGGGACGAAAGGAAACGAGGTCTGGGAACGTTGCTAAATCTCAGCCTACTGCCTTCTTTACGCTGTCACGAGAACATCTTGGTACTTGCGCTTATTGCGTCCTTGAAACGCGAATTACATTTAAGTAATAAGAAGTATAAGAAATAATGAATACTTGGTGTATGTAAGAATGCGGGAAAAATAAAAAGGACAATAAAGGATGAAGAAGAAGGGGGAGTGAACTGGTGAATGAATGAATAGTGTTTAACGCCCGTCTTTGCTACAGAGGCACCACAGGTGATGGACACTGATTATATATGGGATGAAATGATATATTGGGAAAGGATTTATTTTTATGGAAGGAATCGTTCCAGGCCTAAGTTTAGGGTGCCTCCCCGGCATTTGCCCTTTATGAGGACTGAGAAAAAATTGGAAAAAACCTCAGTCAGGGAGGACGGTCCTGGCGGTATTCGAACCCAGACCTCCCGCTCACAAATCCGTGCCTTAACGACCTCGGCCACCCACGGCGGTGGGAACTGGTGAGAGCAATAAAGAGAGGAAAGAGGGAAAAGCAGTGACAAAAGAATTTAGTTTTTTATGTGTATTTAATAACCCTTTTTACTACTGTGATATCACAAGCGGTGAATCAATTTCATACAGGCAACATAATACACATAGTAAAACCGTCCAAGTGGGCAAAAGCTCTCTGCGAGTGTAATCAGTTGCACATTTTATCAGAAAGTATTTCTATAATAAAAATTTATTAGAATGGTAATACAAACTATAAATAAATGGCTTAGACTTGTTGTATAGGCAAAGAAACGAAATTGCTGCATGTAAAATTTGCAGTGCCTTCTTTGATATTATTGTCCATTAGTGATAACAATATGAAACGATGCAACCAAGACTGTAACATAAAAGTGTTACTTGATACTAGGGCTGTTCAATAAAGAATGATCATATATTTTTTAACAGCATCCTCCTAATTTTGACGATCTTTCTCGATATAATCTCCGTTGGATGCAATGTACCTGTCCCAGCGTTTCTGGCTGTCTTCAAAGACAAGCTGGGAACCATTGTTTGACAGTTCTCCAGTCAGAATCGCCTGCACAACATTCACCGCTGCTTCTGACGACCCAAATGCGTCCCAAAAAGGTGTTTCTTCAATTTGGGGAAAAGGAAAAGTTCACAGGGATACATCTGAACTACAGATAGGATGAGAAGTCACCCATAATTATTTTTATATGTGCACAAGCACTTAATAAAACATGCAATAGTGCACGTTTGTTTATTTCCACTTTTCGCTCCTTTTGCTTGGCCTGGGTTTTGATTTCCCAGAATTCTTGATAAATTATAATCCCCGTGTACTTTATATATTTGAATTAGTAGTACACTGTTGGATATGTGTTGTAAGTTTACAGTAAAAAGAGAATGGCATGTAAATTATAAATGTTTTCCTGAAATATTTATAATTCTTCGTTTGAAAATGTTGCATGTCTTGAAGGCCGCATCCAGAGGCAAGCAAGTGTTGGGGTCTCACGCATGCGCCCGTTGGCATTCTTAAAAGGACAGAGAAGGATTTCAAATGTGCCTAGCAGTGGTTTCACTCGGGATTTTCAAAAAGATTGTCGGGGTTTCAAATACGAGGGGTGTTCTAAAAGTTCTCGGACTGACTCGAGAGATGTCGTGCAGCCAAGTCACTATGATGACGCGCTGTGAAGTTTCAGACGCGTAAGTGTAGTCACTTGTTTGCGACGATACTTTAAACAAACCAGTGTTTACACTTTCTACAAAATGGATAAAAATGAAATGCAACTGTGATATAGGCTTCGTTTTAAAGATTTTAATTCCAACAGAAATACAACAGGAGTTAGATTCCACGTTAAAACATTCTTCCCCTTCGTTTTCGACAGTTAAAAAGTGAGCTGCTGAATTGACGAGTGGTCGTTCATCCATTCAAGTGATAAACCTTTAGGGCATCCCAAATCGGCTACGACCTACGAGAATGTGACGAAAATTCATAATGAACGCTGAAGGCCGTATCCACTACATTTTACA
Source organism: Metallyticus violacea (assembly GCA_030762175.1). Lineage (NCBI taxonomy): Eukaryota > Metazoa > Arthropoda > Insecta > Mantodea > Metallyticidae > Metallyticus > Metallyticus violacea. Next base: position 8,814,426 of record CM060836.1, on the reverse strand, counting down.
CGAAGTTTTGGGTATGCGAAAGCTTCCGCTTGGTGGGTGCCGCGTTTGCTAACAATGGATCAAAATCTCATTCGAATGAACATTTCACAAAAGTGTTTAGACTTGTTTAAAGCAATTTTAGTGTGTTTCTCCGACGTTTCATAACAATAGATGAAACATGGATTCGTCACTACATGTCAGAGACGAAGGTGCAGTCCAAAAAGTGGGCTGCAACAGGTTTTCACCAAAGAAAACAAAACTGGTTCCATCTGCAGAAAAAGTCATGACTACGCTTTTCTGGGGTTCTCATGGCATGATTCTCGTATACGACCTCCAGAAGCGCAGAATCATCACTGGGAAGTATTACGCTTCACTACTAGACCAGCTATTCAGACTGAACGTCTGCACCTTACGAAAAAGAAAGTTCTCTTTCATCACGATGATATATCTTCTCACAGGTCTGAGATTGCTGCTGCTAAACTGCATGATCTTCGCTTCCAAGTGTTTCCACATCCACTGTATTCGCCGGATTTGGCTCCCAATGATTACTTTTTGATCCCAAAGTCGAAGAAATGGCTGGGTGGACAAAAATTCACATCAAATGATAGGTTGAAGCCGAGACAGACGCTTATTTTTCACAATTGAACAAATCTTATCTTGCTTAGGGTATTAAAAAGTTGGGAAATGGTTGGACTAAATACACTGATTTACAAGGCGACTATTGAAAAATTTAAAATTAAAAAAAAAAAAATATCTCTTAAAATCTTGTGTTTTCTTGGTGAGTCTGATAACTTCAATAGACACACACACTAAAGATTAAATCAAATTTATCTCTAGATGTATAAAGTTGAATTTCTTCGCATCGAGAGAGATTTCGCCATGCTAACGATATAAACATTTCTTAACGTCCCGTGCCAACAACTAGTCCTCCAAACGATCAATAAAATTTATTGGAATTAATGCAAATGAAGCCGGAAACATCTAAAGTTAACCCGTTCTTGCAACCTACCCACAGCACGCAGCCCTGCTAATAGACAGCGGTGTCTAAGATTAAGCGGTAGACTCCTGATACGCGATTATGTGCCTTATTAATAATTTTAATCTGAAAAAAAAAATCTCGTTTTTAATAAGATTTTCTTGTTGAGCTATGATATCCGCTTATAAAATAAAATTCATAATACTCGCTGAAAAAGCTAAAGAACGAGAAACAAAGTGAGATTTATGTCTGTTCATCACAAGGTCGACAACTTCTGTTCCTTCTCTTTTTCTCCAGGATGCCGCCGTCGCTGTTGCTGCTGCAGAAAAGGCAATTCCTTATTGCATTTTTTTTCTTATCTATTGCGAAACTCTCCAGGTTAAACCAAGGTGAACCGACTCAACAAAGGAGCACTGCGGTACCTTCAACGGGAAGCGCCGATTTGGAAATCGAGGGCCTTTAGTGTATATCAACCATGCTGCAACCTCTATCTCATTGCTTCAGCCGGAACATTGTATTGAGAAATTGTAATTCAATGGCGTGCTGTAAGAAACATTCCGTTAAATGTTTATTCTACCATGCTGTTTTACTGTTACTTTCCTTCATTCTCAATGGCATTCCTGCTTCGATAGTTCTTCTGAGATTAAATTTCATGCTAAATTTCAATTTATAATTATAAATTAAAATAGCTGGAATAATTTCTCGGGCACTTGACACACATTATAATTGGCTACAGAACACACAATTTGTCTTAAACGTTCTGAATGTAATCTCATCATACAAGCATTGTAAACATTATTACATTGATAATATAATACAATAGTTGACAAAAGCACATTTTAATTGTTTTAACGAAAATACTTTTCATTCTAAAGATACTCACACATAATCACAAAAATATGTAAAGTTGTACTTTCTGTCAAATTTCCTTTGCTCCTCGTCTTGTATTGTGTACTGCTCAACACTTCCATGGTACTGAAGAAAAGTGATGAAAGATTTAATCTTGTTCGATATTCTGCCACTGATGATGATGTAGGAAGAACTAATCGAGTCCAGATGTTTTCAATATGCTCTAAAACTGTCTCCCACAGATGTTCAGTCGGATTTAGTTCTGTGGATAGGGAAGACCGCTCTAGCACTGTAACACTTGTCTTTCCACTCACTTAGACGCATCCTGTACCATGCATACAAAGTCGGATACTTCAGCAATTGGAAAACCACACCGGCCGAAAACACCTTCAATATACTTGTCAGCATTCTTTGATCAAAAATATATTTCTTTTCACATATGATATTATTTTTCCCCAGTAACGATGATAAATGCTTTGAATGTGTGAACTTCCTATACATGCCTCAGTTTCCAACATTAGATACTTGTTTCCCATGTGCGCATTCTCTTGGAATATGGAGACGACAAAGCTCCATTTTTTCTGTTGCCAATTGGTCTACTGGTCCACAACAAGCAATAGGACGTACCCGATTTCCACGGCGAATCCCTGGATACCTTCATGGACGATGGGAATGAAATAATCTTTCATGCAGTCTATTTCTAACAGGCCAAAAGGCACGAAAACCAGTCTTGTGCTGCAGCTGCTTTACTTTGGATGTTCTGGACTGCCTAATTCTTGATTTCAATTCCACATTCTGGAAATAACGTCTCTTCCGGTATTCAGAGCCCTGATGGCATAAGCTGGTGTTTCACAATTTCCAGTTATTCTAATCGCCATAAATATTTTATCTGGACGTAACTGATATCATTGAACACCCATTTCATTTATTAAAAAGGTCTCTGTTTCTACCAATATTTTAATAGGAAAAAGTTGCTAGGATCTTGTATAAAAAATCAACCTACTTTTCTCATTTACAATTCAGGAATTTAAATAAAAAGTTCGTTACGGAGGAGCAGTGCAAACTAGGCGAATTCCTCACCAAGTTGAATAACTTTAAAATTGAACATAAAATCTAAATTAGGCTTTAATTAAGTTATGGTATTAGGAAAACAAAATTAGATTTTTTCCAATCTATAAGTATCACAAAAGAAAAACTACATTTTTAGAATTATTATTATTATTATTATTATTATTATTATTATTTCGATTAAAACCAAAAATTAAAGGTATACTATTAATTAAATGAAATATTGGCCACTGGTAGACAAAGCTATACTGTGCGCGTATATTTACACATTTTGTAGATGTATCATGTTTATGAACTGAGCCCTTGATATCTTTACATTCATTAAAATACAGAAATAACAGAAAGTTTCGAATTACATTGAATATTTAAAAAGATGTTCATATGTTTGAATAAAACAAAAACAAATATTACTATTCAGAAACAACTACAATGCACTAAGTAAATATACACCATCAACAATATACAATCAAAAGTTTTATATATTTTCATTGACGTTGAAATGTAATTTAAATGTTATTGTAGTAAAAACATGCAACGCAAACGTTTTCCGAACATTATTACAGAGCGCTCTTACATGCAAATATAATTTTCAAACACCTATTAGATTAATATTTCACATTTGCTATTTTCACGACAATACTTTTGCTAAATACAAAACATATGCATTGTTATATATATACAGTGTATATGTTGAATTAATTTGCCCTTTTGTTTTAAAATAATGGAAGAAAATTAAATGCAAGAGTGTTTTTTAATTTTCAGTTTTCAAGTATACCTATACTCCTTAATCATTAAATATCTCTAATTTTCAGAAACTATTTTTCTTGTTTTATTTAAATGGTATATACCGAATCTCGTTCGAAAAAAAAACCCAAATACTAGTACTACTAGAGAAATTTTTAAATGTTGGGTTTCAGGTAAAATCCCACAACTAATAATCTGATTTCACTGATTTTCGGATATTTTTTCCTATTTTATTTCAATGGCATATACCGAGTCTAGTTTAGAAAAAAACAAAAATTGCGAAGACTAAAGATTTTTTTTTTTTTAATTTCGCTTTAACCCCCAAAATTTAAATTTGAGTTTTCAGCTATTTCCCCACTCCTAATGACCCGATTTCCTTAATTTTCAAAAAATATATTTATTTATTTAAAAGGTTTATAGCAAATTTTGTTGTGAAAAAAAATTATTGGTGCTGCTAGAGCGATATTTAAACTTTGGGTTTCAGGTATACCCCAAAACCCCATTTCTAAAGGTCCAATTTCCTTGATTTTCACAAATATTTAAATTTTTTTATTTAAATGGTATATACCGAGTTTCGTTTCGAAAAACACTGGAACAATTTTTAAATGTGCAGTTTCAGGTAAACCCCCACCATTAATAATCTGATTTCACTGATTTTTAGAAACTACTTTTCTTGTTTTATTTCAATAGCATATACCAAGTTTCCTTTAAAAAAAATTAAATTGCGGCCGCTAGGGCGATTTTTAAATTTCGCTTTAACTTCAACTAGATTTTCAGGTATATCCATACTCTTAATGGGCGCTTTGTCTGATTTTCAGAAACTATTATTAATTTTCTTCAATAAAATTATTTTAATGAAATATACGAGTTGATGCCGCTAGAACGATTTTTAAATTTTTGCTTTAGATTAAACCCCACCTCCAGTGATGCAATTGGTTAACGAACTCGACAAATTGTTTGTTAGTTGATGTTTATATGCCGAGTTTCGTTGAAAAAAAAACACAACTTGCAATCGCTAGAGCCTTAATATATACATGTGTGTACAATGTTATATAAGCACACTCCGGGAACCTGCCGCCCCCCCCCAAAAAAAAATTGGACACTTTTATGTTTACTTGTATATTGCAATGCATCTGCTTGTCATAAAATATTATGGTAGGCATTTGTTGTCATGGAGACGTGTAGGTTATATTGAATGTTTGTTTTATAAACAAACTATTGTAACCGAATATTCCAATTATGTGTACAAAGTTTTAGATATACCAAATTTGTTTTAACTATTTTGTGCTTATTATCATTATTTTTTTATTTGTACATGTTGTGAGTGTTAAGTAAGGTTGTCACGTTTCATCTTAAAAAAATGCGACCTGAAGATGTGGCTAAGCTGTAGCTCTAAACGATGATGGACGCATTGTACGTTACATTGCAAATGTAATGAATATGAATGACTAGAAGCACAGTCCATGATGTCATAAAACGCTTTAGACAGACCCTAGAATATACCAGAAGACCAGGTTTGGGTAGCCCGAGAGGTGCAAATCAAAATGAAGACAGGTACATGGCGTTGACAGTTCTTAGAGAGCGCAACCTGTCTGCTATGACTGTAACCCAGCAATTTGCTGACATGCATGGACGTTCTATATCGGCAGAAACAGAAGGTTGAAAGCAAGTGAACTGATATCAAGTGTATCTGCAGCTAGTCCCAGGTTGCTCAGGGTGCACCAAGTCGAACGACTGCGTTTTGCAAATGAGCATAGGGGTTGAAGAAATGAACAGTAGAGCTGTGTTCTGTCCACAGACGAGTCCTGTTTCAATCTGCGCTCACGCAATGGACGTGAAAGAGTTTGCAGAAGGATTGATTGATTGATTTGTTTGTTTATTTATGGACGCTCTTTAACATCTCAGGTCATCAGCGTCCCATTCTATTCAGGGCGTGAAACGGCCGACAAATTTTGCTCTGAGGTCTCTTCTTTCAGACTTGAGGTTCTTTATCGTGCCGTAAATGTACGACATGGGACCCAGGGCTTCACTTCCCTTTCCAAGGAAGCCATACTTAGGATTTTTACGCCCGAAAAAATCCATCGATCCTTCCCGGGTTCGAACCCGCGACCTTGGGTTTAGAAGGCAAGTATGGTTACCACTACACCACCAGGACTGACTTAGAGAAGGAGGGGAGAACCATTTGCACAATGCTGCATTTCCGAATGCAGAGATGGTTTGGCCAGCAGTGTCTATGGATGATCGTACTGAGTTAGTTTTAGAATAAAATGGAAGCCTTAACATCTTATACATAAATAAATGAACGTTTGACTAATCATCTTGTACCAATTGGCCCATTTACAGCTGATACTTTTCTTTTCATGCACGACAATGAACGCCCGTATATTGCCTACATAAAGATTATCTCCAGAAGTGGGAATTCATGTTTTACCGTGGCCAGTAAGGAGTCCGGACATGAATCCCCTTGAACACGTGTGGGACATGCTGGAACAACAGGATTGCCACTGCCAGAAACTTTACAGCAGTTGAGACGAACACTTCTTGAAGAATGGGGGCATGTTTCTCAAGAAGCCATAGCTAGCCTAATCGAAAGCATGCCAAGATATATAAATACAGTTATTCAAGACAGAGGGGTAACATCCATCCTTTGAAACTTTTCTCACCAGAGTTAAGTTTTTGTTTCTACTGCTGTAATGTAAGGTGCTTAATAAAATTATCTTTTGTTAAATGTATATTCTTTCATTTTAAAATAATTAAGAACAAAATATGATCAAATATTACGGTTCCCCCCCCCCCCTTGAGTGTATATCTTTGAACCTTTGTACTCTACATTCAGCTTAATCCTTTCCTACTAGGTGGCAGTGTTCAAAATGGAGTCTCTAAATGACCCGCCTTATAAACAAAGAGGCAGTAATTAAATTTCTTTTGGTACAAAATGAGACCATCAACATTCAGAGGCGTGCGGTAGATAAAGACTATAATAAACGTAAGAAGGTCGAGGTATATTGCAGTCCCACATCCTCATTAGGAACGATCGGCGAACAACCAAACTCGCTGTTCAACTTGTTTCTATCTATCAGAGACAACAAAATCATCTCCTAGTTGTTTGTGTTCATTATCCCACTCGAAGCCGATAATGTGCAGAAAAATTCAATTTGTTCAGAGTTGCTTCTCGTTTACGAGGCTAACTGTGGTTATTGTTTGTGCAGCTATATGAGAAAATAAACCTTGATTGATTACTGGAGACTAATTAGAAGGACAATTCATAGAGTATCAAATATCTACTCAGAAAAAAAAAATTCAAAACACAATACCCCTTAGCCACTAAATGCAAGGGCACGTTCTTTTGGGACTTAAAGGGATTATTTTGATCACTGTATTGTCTCGCAGTGAAAAGTTAATTCCTAATTTTGAGGACTGTTTAATAATTTTTTTTTTTAAGATATAATTTCATGCGCAAAAATTTAACTTTACCATAATTTGTTAGTTTCCAAGTTGAGACACTGTGCCAAGGGCAAAATTTGACATGGGATGTAAAATATGCTGCTCTGAAATTCGGCTTTCGTCTCAACAAATCTTCAACTCAGGCTTATGGAGGTTTATTGTTTTCTATAGCACAACACGAGGATGATTTAAAATGTTTAAAGAGGGGAGACAGTCAATTTCAAAGAAAGGTGGACCTATCGCTCCAGTTTGTGCTCTAACAGTGGGGAACATTAACATCGCTGCTGTCATTGGGAGAGAAGATCGTCGAATAACATTCAGAAAGTCTGAAAATTTCACAGGGTGCCATCCACACTGTGGCAACTGAAAAATGTAACATGAGACGTGTGTGTGAACGGCAGGTTCCTCCAAGACTTAACCATACGACGTTCACGTGCAAGTTCGCATGCAGTTGAAGATGTTACAGAAAGATGCGGAGTTTGTTTCAAAGGTAACCACTGCTGATGAAACTTGGCTACATTGTTTCGATACTGAGAGCAAACAGCAAAGCTATGTGATCTTTGTGAACATCTCCATCATAAAAGGAAAAATGGAAGGGTAGAGGGAAATTATGATCAATGCATTTTTCGATGTTCAAGGAATGGCTTATCAGCATGTCATACCTGCACAATCAACAAACTGTACCTAGGTAATGCTACAGATCTGCCCTGAAAACTCTGCAAGACCATGTCACATGCAAAAGGCAATATTAGGTGGGTCCCTAACACTCCCTATAGTCTAGATTTAGCACCGAGTAACTTTTTCCTTTTTCCCAATGGAAGAAATACCTTCGTGGAAGGAATTTTCCATCATCAGAAGCAGTGATGAAGACTGCGGAGGCATTTCTGAAGGATCTGTCAAAAAATGGTTTTCAATAAATCGATACAAGAACATTCGCCAGGACTATTCAAAACTACAGTACTTCCCTCACCCTGTCTATTTCCTGCTATTCGGTAACAGTGTGTTACTTTCACTAATGATTAATGAAGGTTCTGCTATTTAAAGAGCTTAAATGAATGGGTTTGAGGAGAAAATTTATGACTGCTTGAAAAGAAATACATGTATAACAAGATACTCAATAGATATTTTTGTGAGGTGAACATGCATTTCATTTCTGTAACTTTTTTCACTTCGATATGTTGAAATTCTTTGTGTTTTTTAAAACGCGTAAATAATCGCGCAAAAATTCATAACAATCCAAAATATGATAGAAAAAAAGTTTTAACCCTTAAAATAGACAACAGATGTCAAAATAGAAATTGATCCTAAAGACACCAAATGTACGGAAACATTCATTTCTAATATCCACCCAATTAGAAAAGGCATTTTGCCTACTTCCAAGTTCTGGTCATCAATACCATATGTTTCCCCCTGTCCCCCGATTTAACGCCCTGCGATCTTTCTCTGGGGGAGAAAGGAAGGTACAAGAAAAAATCCACACACATTTGATGAACTGAAAAATAAAATTCGTGAAAGAAAATTCTTCCAATTCTTTAAGGCAACTGCACAGAGTAATGGTTAATTTCATAAGCCGATGCCAGAAATGTATGAAAAATGAAGGGAGGCGGTTCCAGCAGCTTCTTGCTTGATAACGGTGTATAAATATACATTGTAAGTGTTAGTAATTAATAACAATCAGTGCTGCCGACTTTCTGATTCCCGTTCACCGCAGTACCTGCTTGAACAGGTACGAAACAAAACGAACCCAACCTGACCGACCGACTGTAAACGCATGGAGTGGTCCCAGGAAGGAAATATCACCCCATTCTTAATATATTTATGCACAATTAGATGTCTTTAGCTGATATTCTAGTTCGGAGTTTTCAATATGGTGTTTAAACCTCGCTTTCTTACTACTGCGGCACCATAGGCGAAGGGGCGATAATGATAATATATGAGATGAAATGATTAGCTGGGAAAGCAATTTTGAACAAGAAGCATTTCAGAACTTCCTTTCATGAATCCATGGCTTTGCAACCTGGCCACCCGGTCGATTTTTCAGAAGATGGTGATACATAGAACATGAATACATTAAAAAGTACTCTAAAACTCTTCCGCTTGATTCTCGGAAATGTTTTATTATACAAAGTGTATGTTTTCTCAAGATCTTATGGACCAACTAGCTTCCAATTGCCAGGATATGTTTACAGACACTTGTGATTAATTTAACATGACGTTTTTTTTTTCTTCGATAAAGTAATTTTTATAAAGAAATTGACACACAAATATAATAAAAACCATTACATATAAAAATCATATTTATCTAATGAAAACGTTGACTAAATAAAAGTTTTCATTACATTCTTAACAACTAAAATTAATAAACAAAGTCATACACTGTTAATTTTTGTAAAGGCAACCGAGATTGCGCCCATTAAAGCTCCCACTTTTTGTACATGAAACACAAAGTAAGAGCTACCTCTTGTGTTCTGCATTCATTTTGGATTGGGAACACACCCCGAAAAACGGAATCGGCGGGCGAATTACTTCACGCGTTTTCCTGACCCTCAGTCACGCACTGGTACGCTATTCGGTCGACTCCCTTAGAGTTACGTCACAAGTCCCCCCACTACTGTCTCCGACATGTTTTACATAATGTCATGGCTTGGTTATTGTAGACGGAACGGTCATAGGCATAATATGTATCCTTAGGTCTTTGCATAGATTCTGACGTTCTATTATTACAGAGATGAGACTGGTAATCGGTTCTAATGAAAATACCATTTCACTTTATTTTAGTTCCTTGTTCAAATTTGGTTTTCCTCTTCTTGAGGTTCCTGTGCTGGTGGAAATAATAATAATAATAATAATAATAATAATAATAATAATAATAATAATAATAATAATGACCAAAATACACTGGTGGTTCTAATTCAGAATTACCGCATCATCTGAACTTATTCATACATTTATTATACAATTATTTAAAATCTTACTAATGAATGACTACTTAAACAATTTTATTTTTAAAAATGTGCAACTTTACAATGTATATGAGAAAAATATGAGCGGTGCTAATGAGCACCTAAATATTTTAATGTATATATAGAGGGATCTTAGGATTCCTCTATAACTAAGTAATTTAGGATAGGGAACCTGGGGTCACAGACAAAATATCGAAGTTTTGGGCTGCGAAAGTAATTGCAAGATGGCATTCAGAAGTTCATACTAAAGCTAAATAGCGTTTTATTAGAATGGCTCCTTAATAATAACTTAAATAAACCTAGTTGTCAATAACCAATGACCAGTGTTTTCACAATTAAACACTCTGGACTGAACACATGATTGCATGTGCTAATTGGAATTCATTTGTTAGAAAAAAAAATTGCAATTCTTCTTTTGTTTTCACTGTTGCGAGATATCTGTCGATTATTTCACGTAAGAGTTGTTTAATTTTTAACTAAAAGATATAGAACAATTTAACTTATCAAATAAATTACAAATATAAGAAATGGAGAATGGCTATATTTTTTTTTTCCGAACTTGACGTCATGCACCTGATTTATTGGGATTCAAGAGGTCTATAAAAGCTGCTGAGATCTACAAAGATTCCGTTACAGAAGCCATTCATATCATAGCGCATTTCAATCTGTTGGTAGGCATTTGCGTCAACTGGAATGCTTTAAGGTGTAAGTAAAATTAATTCGTGCTCTTATTAGAGATTTGCAATATGAGTGCAGTGAACCAGATTGTGACAAAACATGCTGTAACACTTCAGGTGTTCTTCTTGGAAATGTATTGGACATAAATTTTGCTACATGTGGACGCTCCAATGTAGCTTTTATGAAGTACTTTTGGTGTGATACTGAACTCCACATTACTGTGTTCAGCAGCTATATTACTATGATTTATAGAGAGCATATTGACACTGCAAATGTACTGTTTTGTCTTATTGCGATAAAATGATGGTACTAAATAGTTGAATCTTGTTTCTTCATTTTTTGGATTTGTTTTATTTATGGACGCTCTTTAATAGCTCAGGCCATCAGCGGTCGATAAATTTTGCTCAGAGGCTTCTCCTTTCAGGCTTGAGGTTCTTTTACATGCCACAAATCTACGACAAGGGACCCACGGCTTTACTTCCCTTCCGAAGGGAGCCATACTTAGGATTTTCACGCCCGAAAAAATCCGTTTCTTCATGAAGTTCCTACTACGTACATTACCGACATAAACGTGTCAAGGACTGCCTCACTATAAGGAGCAGCGCCAACATATTTTACTTCAAAACGTAGGACTATCCAGATACTATCACATTTCCAACATTTTTACACAATTTTGTCACGTTTCGAGATATGCACGTGCTTTGCAGAGCGCATATCACCCAGAGGTTGAAACTTCATCCTCAGGATCTCTTCGTGGGATGCAGCAGTCATCATGATGGCATGAGGTTTATGCCTTTGCTAGCCCAAAACAAGGCTACCCATTATTTTCTCAGACTGCCGATAACTCATTTCTTCGGCGGCAGTGAGTCTGGGCCTCCGTTGCTTTGACCGGCGACTTGGTTGTAGAATTGCACAACAGCATCGTGACAAGTTTTGGCATCACTGCATGCCGTAATCAGTGCGAAGATCCACTAACATAGTGGAACCATCTGCTGGAGAAAACTTTGTGCATTTTCATATTGTCATGAAGGAGACATGCACCATCCTACGAAATGGCGACTTTGGAAACGATCGCTTCCATGGTCGATCGGAGGTCGTACATAGCAATCGTTCTATTCCGGCGATCTTGCTCTCAGACCGCTCGATTCGTGCCCCGGTTCGCTCTAACACGTCGTCCTGTCTTCATTGGTTTTTCTCATTCGTGTCTCACTCAATTGACGGTACCGTGCTATCAGCGTGACTCCACGCATGAGAAGAAACGCAACTAAAACGCAGCCACTTAAACGTTTCTAGTACCAGGTGCCGCCTCGCGCACTGTGAGCCGAATTATGATGCCATCTGTCTTACTTGTCCGCATCCTGTAAAACGTGTTCTTTGCTTCCATTTCGAAGAAAAACACTAAGGGACCTTAGAAAATGAATACAACTTTTATGAACGGTTTTTATTCAGTCAGCAAAATTCCTGTATACTGAAATCAAAACATGCATATGAAAACTGAATGCTAGCGATCACAGGGTGGTATGCATGCGATTAACTGTTCCTTATACAGTAACAAAATAGCATTGTGGTTTTCTGTTCGCTTCTTCTGTAATCACAATTTACAGATATTAATCTGAAATAAGTGGCCACTTATTTTTTTTTTTTTTTCCATCGCGGATAAAAAAGGTAATCGGAATCACACCAGGGCTGTAGCGGGTGTGTGGTACACAGCGTCATCATGCTTAGCCAAATACATCATCTCTTGCCACATAAGGTCTCGCATTGTCATGATGAGGCCACCATACGCTTTGGTCGTTTGTTTGCAATGTGGTGCGTTAAAGTTTTCAAAACTGATCTATAGTACTCTTCTGTAACCTACTGTGTGGGAGAACTTGATATTGGTAAACCATTTCCTGATAGTCAAAAAATGTATTCACCATAACCTTTCCAGCACTTGAACAACCTTTGTTATTGTATATTTTTGTGTTGGAGATGACGTTGGTTTCCATAGTGCTCGCTTGTTTCCTTGGAATTAATGGTGGAGCCAAGACCCGTCACCGTGAAAACTGATTCAAGGATGGCATAGCATCTATCAAGACATGTTTTCATTCGAGCAGCCCTTTGTTTTGAAACCAAGAGACGTGGCACCCATCGAGCACAAATACCTATAATATATGCAAATGAGCATGGATAATTGTGAAAACGCTGCCTGTTGAAATTCTCATAGCTTCGCCGAGTTATCGATTGTTATCCGCCAATTTTCACGGACAATCACGGCAACTTTATTGATATTGGCAATTGCTCCAACACCTGGGCCCACTTCCGTTACAGTTGGAAAGTCTGCCTTCTTTGAAACTCTTAAATCATTTAATGACAGTAGAACGTGATAGTGCACATGCTTGCTTCAGCTTTTCACTAGTCTCTGTAGCTGTGTGCTTCAAAAGAAAACATATCTTTATTGCTGCGTACTGCTCGCCTTGTGTGACCTCATTTCATTAGGCGAAACTCGAACACCACTCACTTAAAGGTTTACCAATTGTATAATGCCGCCATCTATTGATATACATGAAATATCGCTCTTTTCAGATATGACAACTTTAAAAATATAACTTGTCAATTTATCGAAATAAAAAGTATATTTGAAAGTGTTTGAATTTGTAAATGGTTTCTTAGGGACTAAGTCCCTGTTCATATTCAGCCGTAAAATTACAAGTTCTTTCACTGAAGAGCAATTTCTTTATCATGCTCATTTGTTTTCACTTAAAAGGAAAAATGAGCAAAAGTTCACTCGTAGTCTTTTTGAACAGCCCTCGTGCCTCCTTCATGGTCAATGCATTCTACTAGTTTCCAGTGTAGCAATGATTTTTTAAATAATGTTTTAACGCCGTTTTTACTACTGAGGCATCACAGGTAGTGGACACTGGTAATACATGAGATGAAATGATAAATGGGGAAAGGGTTTGTTTTTATAGGAAGGAAATGTTCCAGGCCTAAATTTAGGGTACCTCCCCCGGCATTTGCCATTTGAGGACTGAGGAACACCTGGAAAAAACCTCAGTATTGGTGGACGGTTCTAGCGGGATTCGAACCCGAGATCTCCCGCTCACGAGTCCGCGCCTTAACGGCCTCAGCCACCCGTAGCGGTCGCAATTGACACTGTTGATACAAGAGATGAAATGGTAAACTGGTAAAGCAATTTTAAGGATACGTTCCAGGCCCATGTTTAGGATACCTCCACGTAATTTGCCATTTACATGAACAAAACCTGGAAAAAACTTCAGTCATGGATGAAGGTCCTGGCAGGAATTGAACCCCAGAGGAGTTCATACCTTAACGACCTCAGCCAACCGTGGTAGTCGTACTAATGATAAACATACGCTATGTAAGAGTGAACGTGTAAATCAAATTGCTTTATAAAGTAAAATATAAAGGAAACACTTTCATCCGCAGTATTTATATTACTCCAATTTTTTATTGTGACGTCACAAATGGTAGTGTAAACTTCTTGTACCAGTGATGGTTTCTCCATCAGAATATGTTATTCACATTAGATACGTAATTTTACATTCTATTCTTCTCAATATTAAATGTTCTCGATGTTTAAGTAACAGAATTTTCATTTCTTGTTCTTCAAAATACAGCTCTTTAATTTGCTTCATAGTGGCTATAAAGGTTACATAAAATATTCTTGTTATTAAATGTAAATATACTACAGTGTGAATAGAAATGTTCAAGTGTAGAAGAAACCTTTGTGGAACCAATTCTACTAATAACTACCTGTTACAACTCATTATGCTTGTAATGTATTAGGTCACTGCTTTTGTGCAATACGTGCAGAAATGAAGGAAGCGAAAGTGCAAACAAAAGGAACGAATAAAGCCACAAAGAAAAAGAGGGAGAGAGATGAAAACCTGTAAGGATATCGGTAGGATTCGCATAGTTGGAGTGAAGGTTGCTTAAAACTTCGGCACAGAAAAGAAGTAAACTAGGAATGCATACGCACCCCAAAACCACTGCCAACATTCTCGGCTCGCGATGGCAACAAAATGAGACGTGAATACTGATAAGGGCTATTCTGTTCCGGCCTGGTCACTAGGAAAACTGGTGCTAAATTTTGCATTGATTCATGTCTAACGTTCCTGCCAGCAGGGGTAAAAAATTTGCAGTTCACCTTCCTTCAAGCCTTCTCTAAATTTACGCATACATTAAGTATTTTCAAGTATCTTAATATATTTGGTCGACTTTCTGGTTGCTCCTTCCTATTCCATTCCTATCGATGACCTCAGAACAAACTACTAAACGAGAATTTGTTACCTGGCCCACAAACGGGTTTAATGCGCTGGGGAAAGCTAAATGTATAAAGCAGTAAATTAAAGTGTCCTGATCTAACTTCTACCGCTGCCAGGAAGTGTTTTGGGTGAGGACATTTTCATTTCAGTAAATGTGTCCGTCACTTCATTCACGAAGCATTGGACCCGCTTAAGAAAATTCTGCCCGTAGCAGCTTACAGACAACTCAGAGGATCGAATTAAAGATTACGGCTAACAAAGAGCGCCAATTTGTATGGTTCACCGAAGTGTCGACTTCAACTAGGTTGTCTCCCTAACAGCATGAGGCAACGTTTGGGTCCTCGTGGTTATCGTTGATTTGGATCGACTAAAAACTATTTTAAGAAATTTAGAGTTCATAAAAGTGTCATAAATGAACATCGATTACGGCAAGGCCTCATAACTCGGGCCGAAACAGGGCAAATAATAAATCACATACATAATAGCGCACATGAATGGAAGATTTTAAATCGTTTAGTTTAAGACCAACTTGAAGTTAGCAACCCTGTGATGACTTCATAATATTCAGTTAACGTTGAGTGTTGACGATTAAAACGTGTCTTATGAAAGCTGTTCAATAAATAATGATCACAATTTCTCTGCTGAAAATTAACTTTACAATATCTTGCTAGCTTAATGTGTGAAGTACCTAGTTTCATTGTGGTCCCTTCATGTTCCTGCCTGTGAGAGGTGTGTAAGTTGAGACATGTTCAGTTCCACTTACAGCAAAATGGAGATGCGACGAGGAATATGCTGTTCTGAAATTCTGTTTTTGTCTCGAAAAATCTTTCAGCTAGGCTTATGCAATGTTACAGGAGGTTTATTCTTCCCTAAAGAGAGGAGGCAATAATTTCCGAACGAAGGTGAACCCTTCGCTCCAGTTTGTGCTCTAACAGAAGAAAACATTAAAAACATTTGCAGAAATTCTGAAAATGTCACTGGGTGTTACTCACACGTTGGTTGGAAACTGAAGGATGTGAGACGCGTGTGTGCACGGTGAGTTCCAAGATTGCTGACTCCCGAACTAAGGACGTTCGCATGCAGGTTTCATGCAATGGGATATGATTTAACAGGAAGATGCGGAGTTTCTTTAATGGTGATGAAATCTGAATGCATCATTTCAATCTTAAGGGTAAACAGTAAGAATAAAGCTCTGTGTGGAAACCTTCAACATTACTAATCCAAAAGTGGATTCTAGGAATGGTTTACCAGTATGTCGTACTTGCATACACAACTACAACTCGGCAATACTACAGAGATGTCCCGAAAACTCTGCAGGTCATATAATACGCAAAAGAGCACATATCAACTGGATGCTGCACGGCCGCAGAAGTTGCTGCTAAATATTTCAAAAAGTTCAACGTGAAGTGTATAGTGCAGACCTAGCCCTGGATGAATTTCTCCTTTTCCCCAAATTGAATAAACACCTTCATGGGAGGCGTTTTCCATTATCAGAAGCAGTGATGAAGAATTCTGAGGCGATTCTGAAGCACCTGTCCAAAAGTGTTTCCAGTACGTTTTTGAAGACTGACAGAAAAAGATCAAAATTATGAGAATGTTGTCAAACAAATGTGAACATCTGAAAGTGGGGAAAGAGTTGCCATGGCAGGTCTGCAAATATAAATAATTTTGAGAAATGAAAATGCACAGAGAGATGACGAAACAAACATCTGCACATGCTTTAGAGGATTACAAACAACAAAGAGACAGTTCATGAATAGTCAAGTCAACTAGAAACGGAAGTTAAAAGATCGATAAGATTGGAGAGGAGGAACTAGAGTAGCAGCAAACAGCATCAAGGACACAAATAGAGCATATAACAACCGAAGTTAATTCAAGAACACGCTTATTATAATAAAGTATGACTCCAAAAGGCCGAAAACAGGAATAAGTGGTATAACTTACGGCAAGGCGCGGATGAAATTTCTAAAAGCTACGATTTTTCACAAATTTATTGAAACTTTCAATGTGCATAGAATTTTTCCCAGATAGAATATGCATTATATCTTAAACAATAGTGTACGTACGTCTGCCAATCCTATGTGTGCACTCCCTACCGGCCGGCAGTCACTGTTTCGATTGAACAATTTACTGTGAAAGCAATATGCAAACGTTCTATTTAAAATAAACTATCTTGACACTATTTTTCTGCTTATAATGAAAATGTGATTGCCAAATAATATAAACAAGTTTATACAAATATAAATGATCAAATGAACCAATAAAATAAATGACCGAGAGCATTCTGGAAGCTGGATTCCTCTGGCATTTCTCGAAGATTGAAACTGAGGTTGCTATATACTAGTATGAGTTTCAAAGTCAACTATTTCGCTTGAATACTGGCAAATGCATAATAAAGTGTTTAAATTATCATTGTTTCTCAGAAAAAGTATAAACTTCATTTAGCAGGAATGGCAATAATCCACTCTGTACATTAAAAAATACGAATTTATTACTAAGAATTAATTCAAGGTATGGCGACGTGTGCGAAGTTCATCTTGCTCTTATACGGTCACTTGCAGCTTTTAATAATACTTACAAGTGTTGTACATTCTTTCGTGCAAAATTCACACTTTTTAAAGGGCTTGTACTGATACACTTGTAATGTATTAGACCATACTATTGTGGAATAGGACGCTGGTCATTTAAAGCGGTACCCACATATTTAAATGTTGCACTGGAACTTGAAAATGAAAAAAGAATTAATTCATTTGATCCATATGGCTCAAACGTACGCTTATATGTATTTAAAATCATAAAATTCGTCATTATAGCAAAAATTTCAGTCCCCATGCTCTTAATGAATATTTTCCAACATGATCGCGGTACTCAATCCGCTTGAAATGGCTATCACTGTCTTAACTTCTCCAAACCTGAGAACTCATTATAAGGAGACATCAAGGTCTAATATGTACATGGTTAAGAATTGCGTAATGCAGTTGGGGACGCATTTGGAACCATTACAGGAGACGTGCCACAAAAATGTGTAGAAAGACGTGGGGGCGTATGGACTTATGTGTGTATTTGTGTGAAAATATTGAGTAGGGAATTTCCCCGTCACCCCGTACTTTCGGATTACATTAATCTGTTTCACTAATACTTTTATTTGAATTAACACAATCTTAACTTCTTTTTAGCAAACATATTGGTACATTAACGACTGCAACATGTATTTTTTTAATCACCCGGGCTCCATTTTGTGGTAGAACGTTAGGAAATCTCAAGATGTCATTTGCGCTTCCTTTTCTGCACATTACCTAAGCAACCAACTTTTGTTACGTGGTAATATATTATCTCCATCTACAGTGACATTCATCATTGTAGAGGTGAAGGTTGCAGGAAACATAACGAGGCTAAGATCTTTTCCGTTTCTACTTCCAAGATCACCAGCAGTCTTTCCTGTGTTTGAATAACTTAAAATTCAATGTATATATTATTCTTTTTGCCATTTTAAGGAGAGAAAAAAAGGGTTTAGTAAGTTCTGCATTAGCATTTAAATCTGGCCCATTCACGTATTTTTCGATTCAATCTACGTGAATGTTTAGACTTTATTACTCTCTACTGTTCTTTCTTATCTCTTTTGAGTATTAGGTCTTTTGACGTGTTTTCTGTTCCCTTTTGGTCTTTGGTCGCCAATTCTTCATTTCTTGTTTCTGTTTAATTTTTTTATGTTCTTTTAATGGTAGAAATAAGAATGTCTATGTTTTCGCTAAGAATTTTTAAGTTTTGACTAAAGAACCGAAGCTTGAAAGGATAATTTCCATTGCATGATAAATATTCTGGCTTCGTTTTTCTTAATTATCAGAATGCATGATTCAACAGCACATAGCGAGGGCTCCAATAACATTATAAAACCTTTACTGTTTTCAGTGACGCCCGCAGGGTGGTTGGAGGCAGTGGTGGCAACCGCCCCCCCCCCCCCATATTTTATTTAAGCCTGTCAACTTTCTGCACACTTTCTTCTATTTTACTCATTGTTACACTAATCAAAGCTAATTATTCGGTTCAATTAGAGCCTGTTACAATAAAAATCCGTTAACATTAACTTGTTGGAACTTTAAAAATATACAAGAGATTAACGTTTTGATGTATGAATAATAAAAGAGAGAAATTGAATTATAAAATAATAATGAACAGTGCTATGTCTATAATCCTTGAAGCAAATGACATTTGCAAACCGCGAGTTGCCCAATAACAGATGCATGGTTTAAATCTTTCATCAGTTTTATCCATTAAATATTACAGAAACTTTCCCCCCCTACTTGGACTCTCTGATTTAAGTTTTAAAACTTAAAACATTTTCCAAAGAAAACAGGAGAACTTTAGAAACGTTTGCATGCAAAATTAATAGCGTCCGCAACTGCCGTAGATTTCAACGTGGTAATAGAAAAAATGTATTTATTTATTGTGACAGGACAAAGTACATTGCGCCTTCTCTGCCACTCTACCAATTTATTACACTAAGTTTCAGTGAAAATACCACAATTATAATATAAACAATCACAAGAGCAGTGCCCTATATATGTAAACCTGGGTAAATAAATGTTCTAAAACATATAAAATGAAAATACTAGCGATACTTTGAAGGTGATAGGAAGAATTATGGTAACACTAAGAATATCAATAAGATGATAAATTCGACAGCATGACAAGGGTCATTCAAATTTAAACCGAACTTGTGCTCTGGGCTAAGGGAAAATGGCGAGAGGGGTAGGACCCATTATGGTAGATAGGTGGGAATGTGCGCAGGAATACTTAACCGCCAGAAGCTTTATGTCTGAGCAAGAGGTTGCATCGTTCGTTGCGCAGCGGATCATCATTCGTTTTCTAACCTAAGAAGAGGTCAAACCGATCCAAATTTTGTGCAGGCTTCGGGCACAATTTGGAGATGATCGTTTTCACGAACCACAGTGTTTGACTGCACAAGAAGCTCCATAGCGAATTAGCGCAATGGAAAATGAAATTCACGCACATATTTCACGAGCGACGTTACTCAGGACAACATTCATGCCGTTTGTGATTTTGTGGAAGGAGATCGATGCATAACTGTGCCCGAAATCGCTTCAGAAGTCAAGATAAGCGAACACATCATTCGTTCTGAAGAACTAAAATTTCGGAAAGTGTCGGTGAAATGGATCCCACGTCTCTTCGCTAATGCACACAAAAATATTCCAAAGAATATCAGCCAGAGGCTTCTGGATCAGTTTGAGGAAGAAGGTGAACTGTTTTCGACCCGAATTGTGATCTGTGGTGAGACTTGAGTACGGCATTCACCTCCGAAAACAAAAGAACGAATATGTCATGGAGAAGGAAAGGGAGACCCGATCAAGGCCAAAACTCGCCTTTCTGCCGGAAAAGTTCTTTCTTCACGAACGAGGGACTGTGAATGCGGAGTATTACTGCAAATTGGTGGATGACGCGAGAGCCGCCCGGCAACAAAAGACATCGGCAACCCATTCGTGATGTCCTTCCTGCTTCTGTATGATGACGCGAAGGCACATCAATTTAGGAAATTCACTGGCCACCCCATAGAACATCCTCCTACAGTCCCGAGGTATTCTCTTGTGCTTATCACATGTTTGCGTCACTGAAGGAGGAATTGGGAAGCAAAAGATTTAGCGACGATGCAGAGATTGAGCACTTTGTACGCAAATGGCTGTTGATTTGCCCATCTTCTTTCTTTGATGAGGGAATAAATCAACTACTCATCCGATAGAGAAAATGCATTTTTTAAGGAAACTATGTAGAAAAGTAATAAGGTTCTTATTACTTCTAATAACATTAAACAGTTTCTTATGAAATAGTCGTAAAGTTTGGCAATCTCTAACATCCATAAATACAAATATCCATACATAATATACACAAAAAGTTCGGAGATCTAGGTAGGAAATTTAATTGAAGAACTTGACATACCATTAGAAATAAAGAATTGGAAGGACAAACTGCCGAATCAGATCCGATTGACCTCCTAGATCAACCAGATTTCTCCTGCGGTATCATCTGCCTTAGCTTGCCAGCAATCACTTGTTCATTGGAAAGACGTTTCAGGTATTTTTTTTCTAAGATTCTATTTTAATGTATTGAAAAAAAAAAGAGCTAACGTCATTTGGTAAAGTAATAACCACAGAATTTGCTTTTAATTATTTACGTCTAGTTTTCATTATGTTTCACTAATAAAACAAGCTTACATTATTTTACTTAGACCCTTTTAAACACGAGACTCATTAAAAATGTTTTAATGTGTTTTGATAATGCTTTTTTTGTAGTACACTTAAGTCGCATTTGAAAAAAAATTAGAAAAGGATTCCTTTTTGGAAAAGTAATAGAACCAGTTTTTGTTTCAAATGAATGAATAGTGTTTAAAGCCCGTTTTTACTACTGAGGCACCGCAGGCGGTGGACACTGATGATATGAGATGAAGTGATAAATTGGGAAAGGATTATTTTTAAGGACGGCCTAAGATTAGGGTACCTCCCCGGCATTTGCCATTTATGAGGACTGAGGAAAACCTGGGGGAAAAAAAAACTGGAAAATAAAAACAGGGAGGACGGTCTTGGCGGGATTCGAACCCCGGACTCTCGCTCACGAGTCCGCGTGTTAACGACCTCGACCATCGTGGCAGTAGTTTTTGTTTCAATATCACATATATGTGGGTAGAGTAAATTTACTCTTTGCTATAACAAAATTTCATAATCCTTTGTTTTTCATTGTTTTTAAGTGTGACAAAAAAGTTAGTATCAATTTTGAAACTTCAATTTAAATTTTTGTATAGGACAATCTTTCCTTAAGCTTTTCATTCCATTTTATGAATCATCATGGTAGCTGTAATGATGAAAAAGATAAGTTCCTGAGTTGCAGGATGTTATGATTAAATGATGTCGTTGAAATTGTTAAACAATTTGATAACATGCGTATTAATTTGCCCCTATTGAGATAAAAATATGCGGGCACCCATTTCTTTTCAACATCCTACTAAGAGCACTATGCATTGTTCGGCAATTATTTTCGCTAATATCACATTATAACTTATGTAGTCGTCCACTTTACCAGCACTCGCTTCCATGATCATTGTCCAGTTCAGCTGCAGTAAATGAAGTGTTTAGACGTGCAGTGGGAAGATTACGAGAATGTTTTCACTGTGTTTGCCCTCCATAGGTTAGAAAGTCCCCACATTAGATTTGCTTGATCTTTAAGGTGATGTTTGCATACTGCCTAAGTGAAATTAACCTAAGATCCAGATCCCGCGCTCTGAGAGGATAATACGATGGTTAAAGCAGTTCGTATTCGCCGTAATCCAGTGCGGGAACAAAAAGTAATGAACCATGAATTTCTCCACATTGTTCAGAGATGAGCTTAGATTGAAGGCTTATCACCGGAGAAGTGGACTTTTTTTTTTTTTAAACTCCAAGCCTGAAGGAGCTGAGGGAGTAAGAATGCAGACGCCTTATTGAGCGAAAATTTACTTTTAAGATTGAAAAAATGTTCACCATTGAAGAGAGCTGCGATTTCCACATAACAGGCGTATACTTCGACCTCTCAAATAGCTCATGATGGTTTGTTGGGGAAGGAGCTACAACGGTGTCACTAAGCTGTATTTCTGTATAACGTGGATCAAGATGTATGAAAACCTGTGGCGGGAGACCTGTACAGTCACTAGAGCTCCCTGAAGGAGACTGCACCAGCTCTTAAAGCAAGATCCCTCTTGACCCGACTTCAGTTCCCGATTTTACTGCTGCTCATGATGACCTTCTTGCATCAGCGTTTGAGAAAATGGCATGCAGGAAGATGTACCCAAATTGGGAGCCTCACGCGATTCTTGGAGATGATTGATGTCACTTTTTTTTTAATGGTGTTTAACGCCCATTTTTACTACTGAGACACCACAGGCGGTGGACCTGATGATACATGAGATGAAATTATATATTGAGAAAAGGAAGGAAACGTTCCAGGCCTAAGTTTAGGGTACCTCCCCGGCATTTCGCAGTTATGACTGAGGAAAACCTGGAAAAACCTCAGTCAGGGCGGACGGTCCTGGTGGGATTCGAACCCCAGATCTTCCGCTCACTCCAGACCATCCGCGCCTTAACGACCTCGGCTATCGTGGCGGTGCTGCTGTCACTGTTGAATGTTCTGACTTAAATTATGTGTGAGGGCAAAACGATTGATATTATACGTATAGAACAAGTGTGAGTACATCACCAACAGCGAAATGAGCACAGAGAGATGGCGGTGTGATACACTCACCGTCAGTTGCGGAAAAGTCGAGGCAGTCTCACACTACAGTCACGCGTACAACGATACTCGAACGTGCCGACATCTTTATACACAACGATCGGAGAATAACAGTCAAATAAACTCTCAGTTGACTTTTATATATTCGTCAGCAGTCAAAGCCATCATCTACCGAGTGGAATACTCAAAGAATCGTGCTAAATGCGTCTCTTAAACCCTAACTGTTGATAATAGGGAACAGAGAGCCACAATCTGTCCAGAGTTGTTTGTTACGAGGCTAAAGGGGTAAGGGTTCATCACCTCACACTTCTCGGAGGTGGGGTTTTCAAGACAACACTCTCAGCCGCTGAAGTCTCAAGATGTACCAATGAAGTACGCGTCAGGATTCTTCGGAGGTTGAAGAATCCTCAATTTCTCATAGATATCTAACCAAGGTTCCTCGAGACATTTGCTAAATCACATGCCAGTCTACACATCTGAGGTGAGCTAGTAAAACTTCGGTGGACTATCGTTTCTCACTAATCCTAATCTTGCACCTTTTGAGTTCTATCTCTTTAGTCTTGACAATGAGGTGGAAGCCATAGCCGCATAATAACCGCCACTTGTGGCCGAGGTCGTTAAGGCATGGACTCGTGAGCGGGAGGTCTGCGGTTCGAATCCCGCCAGGACCGTCCTCCCTGACTGGGTTTTTTTCCAGGTTTTCCTCAGTCTTCATAACTGGCAAATGCCGGGGAGGTACCTAAACTTAGGCCTGTAACGCTTCCTTCCTTAAAAAAAAAAAAAAAATCCTTTCCCTATATCATTTCATTTCATGTATCATCAGTGTCCACCGCCTGTGGTGCCTCTGTAGTAAAAACGGGCGTTAAACACTACTCCATAGCCGCATAACGAAGACAACTGAGAGACAGATCTGCAGTGATACCGCGAAGACATAAGGGTTCTGACATATAGGTGACGTATATTTAGAAAACAGCACTGAATAGTCATAGAATTAAAGAACAGGTAGTGCATTTGAAACTGCAATAAAAACATATCATGAAAAATATTTTTAAAATGTGCTACATTAGTTATTGAACGTCCCTCGAAAATGCTTTCGAACCGAGTCAATTTTTATTATTTGTGAATCGTTTGATTATCAATTTAAAACAAAATTTAACCATATAATTATGTCATTGTAAATTAATATATCTAATTAATTTATAAAAATTTACTTTTCCACCTCTTAAAGAACTGCAAAATTGATACCTATTTAAATCGTCTTTGGCACAACCTTAAAACATTGCTTCAAATTTCATGTTATCGGTTTCATAAGAAGTATAGCGTGAAGAAATTACACGAGAAAACTGTTGTAAACTAAATTTAAGAATTGAAAGTAAACAATAAATATTAAACTATTTGAAAATAGGAAATAAAACTAACGGAAGCAGCAGACAACGCAGAAGAACAGGAGAATTGAGATGACCATGAAATCTTAAAACATCGCATCCGTGCTAAATAATGTTACCTAGCACATTACCTGAAGTGTTTCGAATACCATATACACGCTACACTTGGACAATGCATGCCTGGATCTGCGAGACAATGCCACAGTGGTATGCACCAAGGTCCCTCCATGGGAAAACTGCTACCAACTAATGACATCCGGGTATTTGTACGTAATATGATACCAAATCTGCTCCCGAACCACATGGGCTACAATTCCGGGCCTGCATTTCGGCTGCGTGCTATGCAAGACCAGCTCCGATCTCTGACGTTTACAATCAAAGGGAAACTTGCATTTGAAATTGTTGAGGAAATGTCTTTGTATTGCATTTATGTTAGGCACAAGAGTATATAGAGAGAACAGAGAACGACCTTACGTTCTTGACCAGACAACTTATAGTACGTGAGAAGAAGAGGAAAAAAATAATTATCAATAAAATTAAATTAAAATGAAAGAAAAATATTACTATTAACCACCCACAGCAATATTATGAAATTCATATTTTGTGAGCATATTGAGTCGTCACCTATAAATGAAGCTGTAAATCATTCATTCTTTGATTTACCCAAAACGCCCCCGAGTTACTGTAAAAAATCTGTAGAACACGTTCAGCGTTAATTAGAAATGGCTCGCCAATGTTACATTTTGGTTGAAAATAACAATAATTAATTATATAACGCACGTTTGTTTTAATACGCATAACTTTATTAAATTATACATTGAATACCCACCACCTGGCATCCTCCTCCTCCTCATTATTATTATAATTATTATTATAATTATTATTATTATTATTATTATTATTATTATTATTATTATTATTATTATTATTAAGGTGAATAAAATATAAAACGGAACTTTTATTTTACAACTTTTAAGTAGTACGGATCTAGCCACACTTTTGAGAAGATGTGGGTGTGCATTTCAGGAAGAAAATGGGAAGAACAAATTCGTCTTGCATAATCCTTCCATTTGTCAATAGCATCACGTCGGAACAAGAAGTCGATTGCACAAAGCATTACTATGAAGTTTTGGGTGCAGGAGCGTATTAAAGCGCCTGAAATTGCAAAGATTAAGGGCATAGTTTGAGGATAAAATACTGTCTAAGATACAAGTGTACGGAATGTTATAAAAATTTCACAGAAAGACGAGAAACTCGAAAATGAGTCATCAATGTCGACCTCGGACGAGCTTAACGGAAACTAACATTTGAGTCATCCGAGACATTATCGAGTGTCTTGACGACTTCTGTGGTTGGAATATTCAGTTCATCAGTTCGGATGACTTGGATTACCGAAAAGTCTCAATACCGGGATCAAAAATCGAATCATTGGGGTAGATGTGGACACCCGAGCCAATTTCACAACTATAATTATTGCGATACCCACAGGAATTAAAAATGTCAGATAACTTGCCACAATTTATGGATAAAAAATAATTTATATAGCACCATCATTTTGGGCACTAGGGTTTGTCTTCTTATTTACAACAGGAGTGCGATGAAACAATGGGCACATCACTATACCCGAATTGAAGCAAGTGAACATGGCGGGGGGGGGGGGGATCCTGTCATGCCAAAGCAAATACTCGCTGTCAGCTGGGAAGGTTCTCTTGACACTTTTCTGGGACTGCCAGGGCATTTCGTTCATCGATTTGCTTTATGAACGTTGAACAGTCAATGTGGCTTATTATTGCCTGCTTGTGGTTGAGGCAAAACGTATTTATCGGACAACTAAAACGTTAATTCTTCTACAAGACATACATATCCTCCGATTGCGCCGTTTCTGGTGGTCTAGTGGTAACCATATTTGCCTCCAGACCCAAGATCACGAGTTCAATCCCGGCCAAGATCGACGGATTTTTTTTGGGGGGGGGGAATAAAAAACCTAAGTATGGCTTCCTTCAGAAGAGAAGTAAAGCTATGGGACCCCATATCGTAGATTTACGGTACGTTAAAGAACCTCAAGCCTGAAAGAAGAGGCCTTTGAGCAACATTTATCGGCCATTTCACACCCTGAATTTATTAGAAGCTAATAACATGAGATGTCAAAGAGTGTCCGTAAATAAATCTACTAAATCCTCTGATTAGCATATTGTAGCTTTCTGGTGCTGCAGTTTATGGTACTCAACGCTTTCTCATAAGAATATTTTTTTTATTGATTTATTTATGGACGCTCTTTAACATTTCAGGTCATCAGCGTCCCATTTTACTCAGGGCGTGAAACGGCGGACAAATTTTGCTCAGAGGTCTCTCTTTCAGGCTTGAGGAGAATATTTAGTAAAATATAGTAATAACAAAATAATTCCTTTTAATAACCACAATGTTTAGAAATACCCCACTTCTTGCGTTCCCACAATAGAAAACATAAACATGTTCTTAAGCTAATTAAACAACTAAAAGGAAAAAAAAATAGTTCCTACAACAATATGTGCTAAAATTACATGGAATAAAGATTGTAAAAAAAAGGGATTTTTGAAGAGAAATAAGCAAAGTGTCAAATACACATTGCTCATCTTTACAGAGCAGGTATATAATGATACATGTTGGTTTTCTCAAGAAGAGTGCACTATTGACATTCATAGTTTCCCAAGAAGTGTAAAATGGACCTATTCAGTTTTGTTTAAAAAAAAGAAGAAGAAGAATATGAATATAAGTATATTCATACAGATACAGTTTAGTATTGACTAAAACTATGTTAAAATTTTATCTTTCAAGTTATCTCCAAACCTGTTTGGTTTTGGCTGAAAACCAATATTTCAAATGAAATTTTTTATGCAATTTGCTCCAGTTGGACTAAAAATCAGTGCTAATCAACTGCAGTACAAATATACAAAAAAAATCCATTAAATTATGTTTTATGGACTTGTGTGTTTTGGATGCAAGCTTTTTAAATGCAGTTTTAGTTAAATTTAGTTTTATAGAATAGTTGGGAGCTGGGAAAAAATGGATGTTTAGTATAGTAATTTTAAATGTTCTACAGTGTACTGTAAATGTGGAGTTATATTAGGGCAGTATAAGAAGCATGGCAATTGAATGAATTTTGTGTGTGTGTGTGTGTATTGTTCTATAGATCCTGAGTTGAGCGAGAGCTCTAGGATACAGAAATTAAAAAAAAAAAAAAAAAAAAAAAAAAAAAAAAAAACCATATACATAATTAAGATTAATTATATTCAAAATGTTCAACCAAACTGGAAGGCGTAAGCTATTAAGAATTCTATACGCGAATTTTTGAAAGATATGAATTCATAGGTCTGTTCATTTCCTAATAATTTAATTCTGTTGGGTATGCCACTATATATCTGAATTGCAGAATAGTAGGCATCCTACTAGAAAATCTGTAATCTGTAATGAGCCTGTACAAATCACAAATACTGGTTCAAGTTATATTCTAAAGAAGTGTTGAACATTTCAAGAAGGCAACATAAGGATTAATTTGTGGATTGGTATGATTAAGAGTCAGATGAAAAGAAATGGCATCAGGAAATTATTTTATTGAGATTTGGCGGCGCATTTGGGCAAGGTTTAAGGACATGGACATTCAAAATTTATTTTCCTAAGTCAGGGAGAGAAGGTTTCATATTATTCTACAAAGAAATGGAAGCAGGATTGGAGTGTGAATTTTCAGAGATTAACTTTTTCACCACAAGTTAATCACTTTAAAAGCTTATGTCTCTTACCATCATCATCTTGCCTTAAATACAAATATTCGATTTCCAACATTGGAGGTTTCCACTTAGCAATACAAAGATGCTTTTTTTTAACTGACAATGAGAATCACAAGAAACATTTGCTGTACAAACATCAGAAGATTCAGTGCAGTGAGAATTTCAACAAATTTATAAGCCTAAGAACATAAACAAAATAAGATGTAAACACATTTAGATTACTTTTTACCGCATAGAATTTTAGTTTTGCAAGCAGGATTTTATGATTACATGCCTTAGCCTATAAAAGAAAATTTGCTACCAGTATCTTATTATTCAATTTTAAAACTATGCATTTAATTATAAAAACTTAGCCTCTGAATTTCTACTACTAAAACTATACCGCTTTACCTAAATGACTATACAATTTATCTAATTAAGATTTTATTTTGTTATTATATTATTATTATTATTATTATTATTATTAATGCCATATCCCCAGTTTCTGTAAGCTCACAGTTGGTTCAGCAATTATGAAGGGGAAAAAAATATGAAGCCCGAGATCACTAGTATATTCATACTATAGCTAAGTGTTTCTTTCACATTTCACGAATCATTGTAACATATGTCGAATTATGAATTACCTACAGTGAATTTTCTTACTAAATTATCTTCAAAAGTTCTGTATGAGCTATCGAACAGGTGTTCGTAACTTAAGCCGACAGACTTGCTAATTGTACCAAATAAAAGCATAAATTAATGACATATATGGATATACCGAGTTATCCTACTTCTTCAATATACAAAGTTGTACTTACCTTACACACATAACTAAGTAACAATACAACAGAAAGGCTCAGTTGAACTGCTCTGGATTTCTGATGTCGTAGTTTGTCTTTCATGTTCAGTACTCAATACAAAAATGTTAACTGTCTTTATAATAAAAATATATATTAACTTTTAATATACTTTCTTAGATTTCTTTCTGAATGTCATAAAATATCTATGTTGGATAGATGTTAAACTTCACAGATGTTTGCATTCTGTTATGTATGAGATACCCTATATTAAAATGCAGACATAACAATTATACTATATCAACTAGTTAAAACGGCAACACTGACACTTGCTGATGAATCTAAAACGATAAACGCCATTTTCACAAGCGATTTGTCTTTCCACTACATGGATTTACCTTCCACGACATATTTACATGACACTGTCCCACAACAAAACCCACATCTACTTGTCCTCGCTTCCTAGCTCCCATTCACCAAGCTCTTCGTGGATACACAACTTTGTAGATAGCAGGTGCTACGGCAATGGTTTATTTCAAGTCCTCCACAGTATGTCCTTTTCAAAAACAAATACAACCTGGGCTGTCGATGTAATTGTTGCTACACTCGGTTGATATCATCGCTATATGAAGACTAACAAGCGATAAATTTAGACCAGTTTAATGTACAGCATTGGTCAATGATGATTGCGGCTAAAGTTTTTCCCTTTACTATGATAACAAATATGATCAAAGCAATTTTTCATAACTCTGTGATTTTATTCTCAGGCTTCAAGTAAATTAAATGCAATTCCAAAGTTGGTGACATAAATCGAAGAAGAAACTAGAAACAATTGTCCACAAACTTCAGTTAACCACACTGACCCAGATCTTAATTCTGTACAATCCACGTAATTTTATGTAAGGCGGGAAGTTTAATTGCATTTGTAAAGACTGCATTGAACAAAATTCCGGCAATAACTTCTGTCATCTTTTGCTTAGACAGCCGTTGATTCAAACATCAGCTCGAAATTTTTAACCAGCAGATGCGAGAAAAAACGTAAAATCTAAAGAAAAAAACTATTGAACTTTGCAAAAATCAGAACAATGAGGAATTAGGATTGAAAGGAAAACCAGATATTAATTTATTTAATCATAAACTACACGAAAAAAAATTTTTAAATAAAGGGTTTAATGTATTTCTGGATTTTTCAAGAAATATGTAATAGTGCATTGCAGATATCAAAGTAGTAATACAGGATTTAAAAGATTCCAGTAAACAAGAAATTACAAGTCAGTGTGGAAGGATTTTAACAAATTAAATAAAAACATAAAGAAAACTTCTTCCAACAGACAAATCGCTAAATCATTGAATAACAAAAAAATTATATATACAAGAACTAATAAAAGAAATAAATTAGTACATTGGATGAAGAGGATTATATTAGAAGGGTGGAAAAACTTAAAATGATGCATTAAAATTAAATAAGACCCATTAAAAGAAAGCATCAAGGTCTTTAATGCAACTTTAAAAACAGCTACCTGAATGCCAAATAATGAATTGCTTGAAAACCATTCAAATAACTGGATTAATGTAATTTTATAGTGGAACATTTTGTATTGACCAGTTATACTCATATCATTTGCAGAAAGAGTTGGTTTTCTGAACTAGTATGATATTTTAAGTTATTGATATAAATCAATACTAAGTACTTTGATTTCCACATTTATTTACTTTTTATTTGTAAAATTTAATACAGATTTATTGATGAAAAGTGTGTTGTAATGGTTCTTTATAAATATAAATTATTTTAAGAGTCATAGTAACGGTTCTAAACGTTCTCGGTATTACTCAGGGATGTGAAGATAACCAAATTACTATGATAGTTGTTAAGTATCATACTTTAGATGTGAACTGTTAAGTTTTAGATGCATATGTGTAGTCACTTTTCTGATGATCGTGTAAACAAGCTACTATTAACATTTTCTACAAAATGAATAAAACTGAAACATGGAGGTGTGATCAAGTGGTTCATTTTGAGGGGTTCAATCCTAACAAAATACAAAAGGAGCTGATTCCACATTAAGGAATTCTTCCTTTTAGTTTTCTATGGTTAAAAGTGAGCTGCTGAATTTAAGCATGATCGTACATCCATACAAAATGATGAGCCCTGAGGGCATCCCGAAACTGCTACGAATGATGAGATTGTGACAAAAATTCACCATACCATACTCATTGATCACCGATTGAAGGTACACAGATTTGCAGTATTCAAAAGCTTTCAGCTTACCTTACACGTCCTTCACTGAGGAAAACGGGATATGAAGCTATCAAAAATATTGTTTCCTGTGTGAATCTTATGTGTTTAATTTTCTTTTTTAACTTGTGCTGTTAGCTAAATAATTATAATGACAAATAATGGTCAAGTCTTTGAGATCTTCACCATCCTAAACTTAATTCATAATGATTTTATCTATTTTCCTGCAACTTTCTTTTCATTTGAACAATATTTATATATACCTAAGGTTGTCAAACAGTTTTGCTTATACTATAATTATTATTTGCAAATTTTTATATGTCTCTTTCCAGAATCCTCTATCCCTACCTTTTCTGCTCCATTGGGGATCAGTCACCATCTTGAGCTTCTCAGCCCATCTGTACTTCTCATGTCCCTGGTTCTTCTCTCCCGTCCTTGGATTCTACATAGTTCTAGGTATCCCCATCTATTCCATTGCAATCTAGTGATATATTCTGGGAGCTATTTATACCAAGCTGCTTTTAATCTCCACTTTATTGATTCTGTCTTTAAAACTGAAACCATGCATTTTCCCTTCCATTTTACACTGATATATTTGAATAGTTTTGTATAATAGTCTTCTTGTTCCCTAGAACTGTCACCTGGCTTTGGTCTTTTGGGCCAATGAAAGAGTCCTTGTGAGAATGTAAATTCAGCTTTGATAACAATGTTCAGTTTGCATTCATCAATAACTTAGGCACCAATGAAAAGAATTCTTTACTTCTGGTATCTAACACCCGGTTTCCTATTGGAGTAAGTGCACTGAACTAGCAGGGGAGATTACAAGCATGTATTTTCTTCTCATTCTTAATAAACTACAATATTGTACAAATTTTCTGGTTATTTTCTGACTGTGCTTTGTATGTTTAGTTACTTTATTTAGTTACTAAACTAAATGTTAGCTTATATAACCAATGGATTTTACTTTAGCTGATGCTGCAGTTAGCATCAGCAATAGACTGAAAGTGTCTGGAGACAGAGGTACAGAACTGTTAGAAGTGGGAGGGGGTAGGGGTGTTGGAAGAGTTGTGGTCCAGGTTTATTTGTTGACCAGTAACAGATTTCAAGTCTTGCTTACTGAAAACCCCTGACTTTGTTTATATTATATAATTGCTACTCTATTTCTAAGGTATCTCTTCTAGCCATATGAAAGTATCTACTTGCTGTTGCAATTGTATATTTTAATCTGGCTTACCTAGCATCGGTTGAAAGCTTTGGTTTTTTAAATTAAATTAATTTAAATCAATGACCATGGCAAAAGAGCCCAATAATGATCAATTTCATAATAAAAACATCAGCTGTTAAAGCCTAAAGAATGATTTAAAAAATACACTTTACATTAGGATAATGAAAAGTACAACTGCCACTGACCTGGTGATAAGAAAAATAAACAAATAAACATTAATCATGCAGTATAAATTATTTTTTAGTCAAACTTTTCTCATAGTTCAATAAAAGTTAAATTTTTAAGTAACTGATAAAAATACTTATTGCTGTCTACTTCTCCTGTGAGAATTTCTTTACTTAATACTGAATATGATGCAGAAGAGACTAGTATATTTTATGCCATATTCAGCACTGGAATTCTGTATGAGATAATTCAATGAACTATGTGCAAATTATGGGCAATAAATATTATAGTTAACTCATTGACCCAGGGAACTTGGGGCTTAGATTCAAACTCCTTTGAGCCAGCCACCCTGACCTCGGTTCTTCATGGTTTTCCTGATGATGTGACTTGCTAGTGTTGTTAGTGTTAGTTAGTTGAAGATGAGAGTGAATGATCTTGAAGCATGTTCTGATAAATTCATCAGTTAGTAAAATATAGTGTTACCTGGACCTCTTTATGTGTATAATCAATTTCTTTACTGTTTCTAACTTCTATTAAGTTTAAAATTACAGGAAAGAGTTTTTGTTGGCCCATTGGATTCATCAATTTCACTACGATTATATTTTTAAACACTTTTCAGAGATTTTGAGAAAGAGGCATAGATTTCTTTTAAAGTAATCATGAACAATTTATTGGGAAACAAATGAGCTGGAAACTATGAGGACCTTGTTACAAATTTGCTGTCATCTTATCACGAAATTGGATGCAATATGTACTTTAAATTACACTTTTAATGCTGCCATGCAAATTGCTTTCCTTAATTTTTTTTTCGGATGTTAGCAACGAATATGACAAATATTTCCACTAACAAATCTGATTTGTGGAACATTTTACCAAGGAAAGTGGAATGCAAGAATGTTACTGGACAGTCATGCTCTTGATCTTGGCTACAAGAGAGAAGGAAAGAGAAAGCACATTTAGTCAAGATAAGTGATCATGAATATGTAATAGATGACATCAAGTAGATTTTATAGTAAATATGACTATTGCAATTATCCAAAATATATCCTTAAACCAGAGCCAATCTATCATTTTTGTGTTCAGCACAATACATTCCTTCATTCATGTTCTAAACAAAAAGTCAAAGTTTGTTGTCCAGTGATAATTTGTTGTATATCTGATATAAATAAATAATTACAAATGTACCTTTTCTTTTTTATTGCATTTATGCTTGAATTCCTTTTATTTTTATACTATAAAATGTTTAATTCATTCCATGTATTATAATGTCCTGTGATTAATTGACTATTTATATTTATTTATATTTATTTATATTTATTTATAAATATATATATATATTTATTTATATTTATTTATTTATATATATATATGTGTGTGTGTGTCTGTGCAAGACTGATTGACTGGGGAAAAAAACCCTAAGGCTTTAACTCTGCCAGTATAAATAAATAAATAAATAAATAAATAAATAAATAAATAAATAAATAAA
The DNA here is from genome assembly GCA_030762175.1 of Metallyticus violacea. NCBI lineage: Eukaryota > Metazoa > Arthropoda > Insecta > Mantodea > Metallyticidae > Metallyticus > Metallyticus violacea. The sequence goes on along the minus strand of CM060836.1, from coordinate 8,780,149 downwards.
TAAACAAATGTGCACAGTTCTGACTCTAGCACATTCATTACAATAAAACATTAAGATAAGACAATTTTATGGTGGTTTTTTTTCCCCCCCCCATATAAGTTCTTTGCTACCATGTGAAGGAATGATAAAAGAAATATTTACAATATTGGAGAGAAGAGTATTGCCTGAGCTATAGAAATGAAGTTCTGAAGAAGGATGTTCCAATATGATTATGCAATTATTTGTAACATAATCTGTATGTGTTTTCACAACAGAAAAATTACAGAGAAGTCAAAAATCTAATGAATTCAATGCCAAGCAGAATACATCAGCTTATTAAGATTATACATAAAATATAATATTTCATTAAATTAATATTAATATTCATAAAAAATGTAAAACTTATAAATAAATAAATTTCCATAAAAATTTGTTTGTTCACATTAACTTGCACAAGGGCATATGTCAAGAAATATGTGCTATAAAGAAAACAATTGAAGGGTACAAGGGAAAAACAATCAAAGTCCACTTTTTACTTTTTTGCAGGAATGTAAATTGAAGTTTAAAAATGCTACAAAATTAAGCATATTAGATATATAGAATTTATTTTTTCTAGAATAATTCTTAAAATAGTTTTCTAACAGATGTTTCTTTTGAAATTAGTGCCATGTGTTATTTGTTCATGCTAATTAATAAAAGGAAGTCAAAATACACATATTTGTAGATAACAGCTATCAAATTCCACCAACTACTATAGAATGTACCATATAATTTTGTATTTCTCACATCTTCATTGGACATGTCTTTCTGTATTCTTCATTAAAAAATGGAGACCAAGATTTAAAAATATCTTGGAAATAATAAATGATATTGAAGGGAGATGGTTTCATGTGGCATCTTCTGATATGCATATTTCAATCATGAAGACTCAAAAAGACTTTGTAACAAACTGGAACTTCAATAGCTTTTCCTTTTCCCTGAGCCTTGTAGGAGTAAGAATGGTCCCTGAGGTTACTGTCTTTTTCTGGTTTCCATGGTCTTTTTTATTTCACTGGTAAAACTGATAGTAAAGAACACAAGTGTGAAATCTGTTATGTTTTTATTACCAAGTAAATTGAATTCATGGATTAATAAATCTCATTCCTGTTTTGCAACTTTCACAAAACACTGCTTTCTATATTTGCAATCTTCACTGGGAATATGAGTCATTGATCTAATATGTTAACTAGCATCACTAGTCCACCATGTTTAGATCTTTTCTTTGGTTTACTCTGATGAGCTGTGATATTTTCATAATTTGATTCCATGTCTAAATTCTACACACAACAGTAACACGGCCTTGCCTGAACAACAACACAGTCAAATAGCAGCTGTAAAATATAATAAGCCTGTTGATCCTTATGGTGTAGTGGTAACCATACTTGCCTTCTAAACTCAAAATTTGTGGGTTTAAACCCGTCCAGGATCAATGGATTTTTCAGGGCGTAAATCCTAGGTATGGCTTCCTTCAGAAGGGAAGTAAAGCCATGGGTCCCGTACTGTACATTTACGGCACAGAAAAGAACCTCAAGCCTGAAAGAAGAGATATCTGAGCAAAATTTGTCGGCCATTTCATGCCCTGAATTGAATGCCGATGCTGATGACCTGAGATGTTAAAGAGCATCCGTAAATAAAATGAATCAACAATCAACAAAATATAAGCCACAACAATGTATAGGTTGGTTAATAATAAAAACAAAGCTGATAAACATTAAGTCAGACTCTTCTGAAGTAATACAATAACCATTTAATGTTATGAACTGATGTTTTTCCATTTACAGAGAACTGGAATTATCCCCTGGACATTATTTTTTCTATGATGATTTTTATGGACCACACATGTTTTTTCCCTTTATGAATGTGCTGGAATATAGTATTATATACCTGCAATCCATTGGCACCAAAATCTCAAATGTCACCAAAAATGGACTTTTGATTGTTTTTCCCCTGTACCCTTAAAATATATGAGACATTCTGTGCATTTATTTTACCAAGAACAGCTACATCAATAACCAATATTTTTGAAAATTTAACAACAGAATACATTGCCAAGTTACCAGTATACAATCTAGATATTATGTGAATAGTTCAAATTAATACAAAGTATTACAGTAAACTGTGTTGATTTATAACTTAAGTTACACTTCTGTTAAAAAGCCCAATTTAATGGCAGTATATGCAGAATGCAAAGGATATGGGCCTCTTCTTTCGCTTACAAAGATTAGGAACATATGATAAGAATACTGCACAATTATTGGCACCATTTGAAAGAAGGCATTCCTGGTATAATAAAAACGGTCATATGAATAAAACAAAGACAATTTAGATGAAGTTTTCCTGAGCATTGCTTCCTAGTTTCTGTATAAGTAAAAAGTTAAGTCATGTAAGAAAGCACTCCATTAGAATGAGTGGCAGGTATTTCTATAATGGTTTCTACCACATTTGGGGTACAATATGTTGATACAAGGGATATAATTATCTTTTCAGCTGTTTTCTAAAGCTGAAGTAGTACCAGAGCTGTAATTTTAGGAGGTATGAATCACATCTCAATTTCATTAATCTATCCCTTAACTGCATTTATATTCTATCCTTTTATCTTTCTTTGCTTATGACTATATTCTTTGATGCCAATAAAATGAGAAGTCAGAATTTATCAAACTGATCAACTAATATGCAATTTAGCAGGTGTGGAGTGTTGACTCTATTAATCTTACTGTATTTCACATTGAATATTGTATTTCAAATTGAATTTCACATTAAACACATTGTGTTTAAACCAATTTTGTTACAAACCAAAAATAACTCCCCCTGAAAACATTATTGAAGGTCAGAGAGCAAAAGATGCATTTTATTTATTGTGGCTTAGCATATTGGGTGCTAATGGTGCATGATTATGGAGAGGTTCTTTAACTAATAACAGCTCTTAACTGCAAGAAATTTTAAAAAAAGCATTAGGCAACAAAATTATAAAAGAAGCATTCTATACCCTCCATACTAATAGGCTTTAGCTATAAACCTTGTTCATCAAGTGGTGTTTTATGAGTTGGCTACTTGTTACATCACAGCTGGTGGTGGTTATAAGTAACTCCATTTTCATGTCACTTTCTGTTCCCTGCTAGTCTTTATTCATTTACAAAGATGTTAAGACAGATGATTCTAGAGCAATATATTTTTTTAATTAAATGTTATGTTAAACATGAGTCAGCTCATCTCGTGTGAGTGAAATATATTCAAAAATTTTCTGATCAATTGCCTCCTTCCAGAACTGCAATTCAATATTATGAGCTGGTTCAATGCAAGACAAAAAACATGTGTAAAAATATACATTTTTAACAGAGAAAAAACTTAATGAAATGGGCCAAAAATTGAACCGCCATAATCAATCACACCAAAAATTAGCAAAAGTAGAAAGGCTACAATAGTCAAACTTAATCATTTTAATAAAAATGCATTTATTCATGGAAAAACAAAAATTCTAGCATCTTCTACCATTTCTCATTCTGTTATGCAATCAAAGTTTTTATACACTAATGGAAAACAGATGATCTTCAGTCAATGCACAATTTCTGGTAACAATGGAGTTAAAGTTCTTCTGATGTAGGCAATTGATCTTACTCAGTCACGTTTATCATGCCAACTGTTTCAGTTGCATTTCAGTAGGATGTGCATATTAGCTTTCTGTGTATTTTATTAGATTTTTTACTAATAATTTGTAAGTTTTATTATTATTCAATAGAAATATTTTACAAATTATCAGCAACTTTATTAATATTACTAGTTTGCAGGCCTCAGGACAATTCTTTCACTCATCATGCCCATACTGCTCAAAAAACCATCAAAGAACTAGGCAGTCAGATCAAGTAACACCTGCCTAATTCTTTACAGTTACCACTGTGTGACTTTAACCTACTTCCTGCAGTAAAAAAGAGATTTGTGGCCATAATTTTCAAAGTGCTGGGGAACTAAACATTGTTGTTAATAGAGTTTAAAAAAAAAAAGGGCCCAGGGAAAGTTTTGAACAATGGTTTGATCATTGAAATCAATGAAATATACATATTATTATAAACCAGTCCAATTATTGTATTAAATTCCAACTTGTACTAATTTCACAAATAACATAATCAAAAATTTTGCTTTTTGTCATTGTTTAAACCTGCCACCTAATGGATCATTTCCTCTAAAAATCAGGAAATGGTTCTGTGCTTAAATGCCACTCCTAAATTATTTTTTTTTATTCAAAATTTAATTTAACACGGATGAGAACTACATATTGTTAGAATTACCCATTTTGCTCAGATTAAATTGTATTCACTTGAATAATGTAAGATGGACGTTAATTAGTTTTATTCATATTTCCCATTAACCTTAAAAAATCCTATGAAAATCACTAACAAAATGCTACTGATTAATTAAAAATCTGTTAAATGTATTACAAACATACTTTAAAATCATGAGAATGATAATATGCTACACATTTCTGCACCATATTATCATACCATATAAATATTTACCAAATCACATACCTGACACCTTTCAAACTCTCTGCTTTTTTGTGATTAAGTATTTTGATTTTATAGTTAATAGGTAGTATTTAAGTACTACAATAATGAGCATTAATACTCTATAGAAGCTTGCACCATAAAAACACTATAAAGGCCACAAAATTCCTACGATTCACAATTTAATGCATTTACTCCCAAAATATTTGTAGAAAAATGTAACTCTTTTCAAATCTAACTTTATTTCAGATTCATCTGAAACTATAATTTATTATTCATTTTTGAGTCTAGTAGATCAGAAGGAAATGGCGTAAAATATATGTAATTAATTTTAACTAGATGCAAGATTTGCTAATTTAACTTATTGGGGTATTATGAGAATATAATAGTAATTACAATTTTTAGAGTACTTTGTATCCCTAAAACTACAGAATTTTGGACAATATGGATTTTACAATTTACTTGCTACTTCTCTGATATTGCATATCTCCTTTCCCATTGCTCAAATAGAGCTAATTGATAAATGAGATAAAATTATCATAAAATTCTAAAAAAAACATTATAAGCATAGAAACATATAACCAAATCACTGAAAGTTACAATCACACATGCCACTGTATTCCATTAACCATGTAGTGATTGCATTGACGAGAACAGTCACCTGTAATAATGTTTTTTGTTTTAATTTTATTTCATTTTTTGAGAATAATGGTGTAAACTTTTCAGTTACTTATTATTTTACATTAATCATTTTTATTTAAAATGTACTAATGAAGATATAGACAATGGAATGATTATATATCCTATTTGTGAATTAAATAAATATGTTAACACTAACTCCACTTACATATACAACATTAGGACATGTTTCAAGGGCAATGACTCCCATCATCAGTTGTTGACCATCTACTCAAAGTGACTATGTTCCTCTATGGAGGCATTGAGGTTCAAATAGGAACTGAGTTCATCAGCAGTAGAACATAAACTTCATAATTTTTTTTCTATTTTTCAGGATGAACATATTTTCCCAAGTAATTCTATCAAATTGTGAAGTCAGATTTAAACATTATAAAAAATGCAGACAGACTCAACTTTGGAATTTACAGAAAAGAACACATAAAGAAAATTACATAAACATAACAGTGATAACCATAACACACAAATGCTGTATTCAACATCTTGGCACACAGAATAGTTAACATTACTTTCACAGAAACAAAGTATAAAACAGAATACTACCACAATTAATACACAATAGTCAACAATTTCAACAAGGACACAATAATAAAAATGATCAATAAATTTAAAAAACAAAAATCTATAAGAGAGGTATTCATTTTGGAGAACATCAAGAAAAGTAGCAAATTCAAAAGTTTCACAAATCATTCAACTTGCCACAGCAAATTCAATAAGATATTAAACATGGCATAAAGTTAACCCCAAAGAACAAATATATAAAAATGAACTAGGTTCCACATTAAAAGACACCATACAAACAGAACAATGAAAGTTTGCACATTACATTTAAAATTTCTTAGACTAACCTAATAATTTGGGGCTGTTTATAAGTGAGGTATTGCTGCAAAGATAGAGTATTTATGATTTTTGAGACTATTTTAGCTAGCGCTATGTCCCAGCGGTTAAGCTACCAAAGGAAATAAAACAGAAGAAAGAAAACTATGGAGAAATTGAAATTAAAGGATATAAAAAAGCTGAAGAGTGCAACTATGCCTCAGAGCCAGAAGTTGATTACATACTAATTAGTGTTTTTTCGTCTATATTGAAGCTTTATATAGATCTTAACTGGCATGAAATCACAGCTACAACTGGTCTTAAATATGTGCTATTTGGTACGGAACAGAAAAAGTGTGGGCAACAAAGCCTTAATTCTGGCTCCTCTGCCAAAGTATTTGCTGTAAATTCTTGGCTGGTTTGCTCTGTAATTTATTTCAACAGATTTATGCATTTGATCTAAGCAATCAAATCTAAAAGTAGTATCCGAGTAAACTTCATTAATCTACCCAATTCTTTCTGAAACCTTTCACCTTGTGGCATCCTCATAAATGGCAAATTTTGGGGAGGTACCCTAAATTTAGGCCTGGAATGCTTCCTTGAAGAAGAAGAAGAAGAAGAAGAAGAAGAAGAAGAAGAAGAAGAAGAAGAAGAAGAAGAAGGAGAAGGAGAAGGAGGAGGAGGAGGAGGAGGAGTAGGAGGAGGAGGAGAAGAAGAAGATTTATTTATTATTGCCTGCATTTAGTTGCCATCTTGCAACTAAACATTGATACATTATGAAAGGTGTGCTTTGAAATAGTTCCCTCGACCCATTCTATCCTCCAGATTTGGCCCCATGAGACTTTTTTCTATTTTTGAACCTGAAAAGTTGGCTTGGAGAGGGGGGGGGGGGCGAAGAAATTTTTCTTAAATGAAGAACTTATTGGTACTGTAAACAAGTATATGCACAGCTTTAAAGAAATTATTTTCTGAGGAAAAGCTGGAATCTCTCTGGACTATAAGTATTGCACTCAAAAAAGATTATGTTGGGAAATAAATTTTTGTTTTTCAAAAAAAAAATGTTATTACTATGTTTTTTAGCAAATCAATCCATTTTCTTAAATGTACATGGCTTTCATTTCAAAATTTCCCAATCTAAATAACTACTATTCAAAATAAATTTAACTTAAACAAAAAAAAAAAAAAAAAAAAAATTAGGAAGAAGTTTAAAACTAATGTTGATTACAGTTTCACTCCCAGTGACCCACTTTGAAATTTCAAATGGCACCCATACTTTACAATACTTGGTTAAATGGTATTTATATCTTTTGTTTTTTATATCTTTCCTTGCAACCTGAATTGCTGTTTTTGTTGTTAGGATTTGGACAGAATAAAATTACAAAAACCAGTGAGCATTTACTGTATACAGTTGACTGAAGAAGTTCTGTTGCATTTTTTACGGTGCTCAAAATTCAGGCACTGGAAATAATTATACATGCAACAAATAAAGCTAAGGTTAAAGTTAAATTTAAGCTGGTAGGTTAAATTTTTCCTATTGTCAATCAGTATTCTGATTGACAATAGGACAAGTGTGAATTTTAATTAGGGAACAATGCAACTGCATTGGCACAGAAAACATGCCAATCCTTCAGTGCTGAAGCTGTGAATGAACATATGGTGCAAAGATAGTTCATTAGCTCCAGAAAGACAATGAAAATTTAGAGGATCAGCCATGGACAGGAAGACCAACAACATCGATACCAAGGATCTCCTTAAGTGACTATATTGAAGTGTATATTAGCTAAACTTGTAAGGATGTGGCATAGCAATTCAATCAGTGCAGAAAACAGTGGAATTGTATATTCCACTTTCATCAACTAGGAAAAACATATAAACTCAGTCACTGGGGTATGCACAAGTTGACATTAGCTCAAAAGATGACATGATTTGATGTATGTTTTGCATTATTATCACATGAGCAGAAGGATATCTTTCTTGATATGCTATTGACATGTGATGAGACATCATCATTTGGTTTGCAGTCCATGAATCTATTGTCAAACAACCAAAAGCACCACTGCACTAAAAGGTTGATATACAGATGATTATAAAGTTCTGATCCATTTTTCAGAAAATGGTTGATTATGTGGTTCTCTTTATAAATCAAAAAGAGGCTATCAACTAAAGAAATAATAGGTGTGGTGTGTGTGTGTTTCAGGGGATTTACCTATCAGGAGATTCAAGTGGACTTTGAACAAAAATTCCATAAACCCTCTTCCACCAGAGCAAATATCAGACTACGGGTTTAGAAATTCAAGATCATCAGTAGTGTGAAACATTATGGTAGGCCCAGTGTGCTAGCTAAAACTGTGCAACAGATAGAGGATGCATTTAGCAGAAGCTCAAACATGTCAATCAAGAGACTTAAGTCAGAAGTTGGGTGTCTGCTACAGACAATGTGGCCTATTAAACAGTGGGTGTGGTTTATCCCTGATGATGAATACATTATCTGCAGGTATTTTGTTTCGGCCCTGGTCACCTTCCTTCTGAAACGTGATCTTAGTTCCTGCCTTCCAACCTGGTTTCACATTAATGGTTAACACTTTATCTTCCTTGCGAGCAGACCCATCTGGCTGTAATACTCAAAATTTTCCATTGCACCATGAAAAAGACAGTCATACCATCAGAAAATTCAGCATAAGCTAGAAAGGGAGGACTAAGCTGGTCACGAAGCAATGTGTGCTGACCTGTTGCAGACAGTCAAAGAGGATAAATTGATACAAAATGTGCTCTTCCACACATGGTCAACTGACTAACTGCAGAGTGTGGGCAGAAGAACAGGCAAATGAAACCCTAGAGTGGGAATGAAACATCCCAAAAGTCAATGTGTGCTGGTGATCACAAAGTCTAAGGTATATGAATCATCGCAGTGACAGACATTTCCTATCTCAAAGTGCTGCAGCTCTTCCTGCAACCACAATTTGCAGCAGGATGGCATCTTGGAAACAAATGGTTTTCCAACAAGATGTAGCACCCCTTCATTTCATATGGGTTGTTCATGAGTACCTGGAAGTCACATCTCCATGTAGGTTGATTGGTAAGGCTGCTTCGCACTGCATTTGAGCTCCATATTCTCCTGATATAACACCTATTGACTTTTTTTGCATGGGGATATGTAAAGTCACAAGTGTACAAATTTAAAATCAACTCCATTGACCATTTAAAGGAGTGTATGAAGCATATGTGCTCAACATCACACTTGCTGTACTAGAAAAGGTGTTTTGTGAAGTGGTACATTGCTGAGAGTTATGTGTGGAAGTGCAGGGTGGTCATGTGGATAAACTTAGATGGATTATTGCTGTCTGTTAGGATTTACATTCACTGTATTGGTTTGAAGTTAATATCTGTTTTTCACAAAAATGGATCTGGACTTTATAATCACCCTGCATTATGTATAATGCATTGCTGTCTGCTTGCCAAACAATCAACACCATCATATACTCTAACCACTGAAATGTGTTCATGAAAGTCTAGAAACTAAAGAGACTGCATGTGTGAATTTCAAAGGTGTTATTCTTTTGCATGGTAATGTAGTGACATAAAGTGACATATAGCTAGGGTAAATTGTGAAACTATTCAACATCTTGTTTGGGAAGTGCATGCACCATATTCTCCAGCCCATCACCATCCAGAGCTGAAACATCAGATTATCATCTTTTCCTTGCTTTGAATAATCGCCTATGAAGATAGAGAGTACTAACTTTTGATTTGGAAATTGCTCTGCATGGATTTTTTACTTCTTTCCCTAAAGACAATGGAATTCATTATCTTCCATCACATTGGCAGAAGGTCCTCAATAATGATGATGAATAATTTAAAGCTAAAGATATTGTTTGTTTCAGAATATGAGACTTTGAAATGTCTGGTCAGAAACTACCAAAAAATTTTGGTATAACAGTTGTGTTTTGGTAATAAATTGTGTATCCATATCTACAACATAAAGATTAAACAGTTATAATACTATCCAAAATAAATTATGGTTTCATCCTAAATGACTTATTTTTATTTTGTTCAAATTCAAACAATGATAACAGCATTCCAGGTAGCCAGGCAATTATAGAAAACAAACAGTGTGATAATAATTGAATGTCATAAGGCAGGGGTACCATTTGAAATTTTAAAGTGGAAGTGGCTTCTTTAGTAGAATCAAGATTGATATATTTTTCTTGATTTAACTAAATTTCTTTTAAAAAGTTGGTTTTTCAAATTGCCAAGTTATGAAATGAAAGACTGTATATTAAATATAAACAGACAGAAAAATCTTCAGTGGTAGCTCATTTTTGAAATAAAAATCATCAGATAGGGAAAGAGGTGAAATTATTAAAAACAGTCACAAAGGGAAAAATTTAAACATCTGGGGAGAATTTACATTAAAATATTAATTAACAACAGTTACAGTACATTAATTTCAATATCCTGGGATGCTTGATTTTCAGGTTTATCAGAAAGCAACAAAACATTTCAGACACCAATCAAGTAAACTCCAATGATCCAGTGGTTGTCTAATAGTTCAGATGTGGACAACAGCCGATGAAAAATGTCCTAATAAACTGTTTAGTAAGTGAAGCTAGAAAGAATGTCTAAAATAGCTTGACTCAAGACAGTTTATACTTCACTATGTTACATTCCTAAGTTTCATTAATATTGAGATTTGCAATATTTTTTTCATAAAAATGTATGTAAATTTAGAAAGGAGTTTTAGAGAACACAAATTTCCAGTAAGTTTCTGTTCCTCATCTTATCCTTTAATGATATCAGTGACTACAAAAGTGAACATTCTGATAATTATATTGTTACAAAAATGTCAACTATTTTTAGTACTTAATGTAATACTCTGTTGATCATTTATCAGTATGTTATCTCCAATAACAGACAGCATAGGGAAGAAAAATACTCTTCTCTCAAGTTTTCTCATTAATTATATGAAATAGAATATACTACAACTGATGGGAGTATAGGAAAAGGGGCATGTAGATCTATATGTGCTTTTTCTTCACATTACTTCATTGATTGTAGCATTTTTCAGTGATTATAATCCCAAAATTTATATAAATATTTAATCAATAAGGTTGGTTCTGCACATTTTGTAAAACAATGTTACAGTGGTGGTATAAATAAGTGAGAACTAAATTATTGATGTAAAATAGTAGGATTAAATTTTAGAAAATAGTTGTAGAGGTGAAAAGAATTATTTGGAAGATGAGAACTACCGAAAAAATAAAACAGAAGCCATAAGGTTGAAAATATTTAATGGAGAGACATATATTAATATGCCTCAGAGGAACTCGTGTAAATATATTATAATGGCAAGATGATACATTACAACAGTAGTAGTAATAGGAGCATATGCATGCACAAGTGCTAGTAATAGTCTTGCATGCATCCACATCTATTGATATCTAGGTAACAAGCTATGGGAATGTCTATGGTTAGCATTATGTTTATAACCAAGCAGGGACAAACATGGCAGAAGAAGCATAAATTTCAAACATTTTAATCTCAAATTGGAGGTTTCATTACTTTTTAGGGATGCAAATCAGGGAGATACCCAATGAATAGTACGCATGAAGCACATGAGGTACAAAAAAACAAAATTTAAAATGACACTATGATCTATTTCATGCAGATAAATGCATGGTAACTGGGAAAAAAACTAATGAAAAATAAAAAAATTAAATTTATTATATATATACAGGGTTGGTTAAAAGTTCTACACCACCTAAATAACTTATGAAACATGAGGTTCAGCGACATGAAACTCGGTGTGTGGGGATAGCAATATATTTAGAACTCAAAAATGGTATTACCAACTTTTTTCTATTTCTGGTTTAACTTTCTTATTTTAAATGGAATACCCAATACATTTTTACATTTTTTAATATGCTTGTTAAGAACTTTTCAAACACCCACACTAAATATTTCTGTATGCTAAATCAAGAAAACAAAAAAGTGTAGCAAGAATAATAAAATGCTCCTTCCTTATCAAAAATAAAACAAATCTAGTTCAATGTCTAAATTCTGTTGTTTCAAACTGGTAGCCCTCAGCCATTTGACAATGTACCAGCTGATCATAGAAACCATTTAAGGAATAACTTAACCCGGCTCTAGCAATATCTTGCATGCTTCCATTATTCAATACTCCAGATCTTCTAAGTTCTTGGGTCTTTCTATATACAGAATGTTAATGAACTACACCAAAATAAGAGAGTGTAGAGATGTCATATATAAGCAATTTGGGATAGTAAATATATTGCCTATTTGTTCAAATTTCAAAACTATGGCTATAAGTTTCTAATGAAGATGCCCCTCAAAAGCATAACACACGATAACAAGGGCAGGTTTCTGAATGTATCACTGGTGACATGGTTATGACATTAGCTTTCAAGTAAGAGATGGTCATTTGTTTTCAAGTTCCGCTTTTGTTCATCACTTTTTTATTTTGTTTTCTGACTGGCCTAATAATGTAGCTTTTAGTTTACATTTTAAGTTGATGTTTCAATTTATAAACTTGAATCTTAACATATCAATTCATAATTACAACTTTGTAGTTATTATTGTACTTACCAATCAGAATCGTATCCTGAGTATGTGTAAGATAAAAGTTTTAGGCATCATGTTAGTAGTAACCTTATTAACTATTGCATGCTGGTAATACCCTCATTGTTGAGAAAGAGAATAAAACTTGAAAGCATTAATTAAATTTCATTCATAATTCTTTAGTATGCATATCACAACATTTCATATTTAATTAAAAAATAAAATTAATGCCTTGCCAAGAATTGAACCTGCAGTTTGCAGAACATCAGTTTTTGTGCTATGCATTACACCACACAAGCAAAGAGCTCCTTCTAGTATAGGCTACATAATGCAAGGAGGCAGTTAATAGATGATCAGTGTTGCACTGTCACATGATTAGTTCGAGATTTGAGGGATTTTGTATTAAATCTTGAAAATGCTGATAATAAGCCGAGGAAAAAGCAATATTTCTATGCTTGCAAGGCAGTTTTAAAGACATTGTAAACTAATTTTTCACCCAGCTTCACTTTAACACTGACTTATTAGCATCTGATGCCAAAATGTTTAACACCATATAACTGCATTATGTTTAGTTGTGGACCATATGTTGCCTTTTTGTAATTGTTTATGTATAACGTCTCTACACTCTCTGAAAATATTTCAATGTAGTTCATTAACATCCTGTATACTACTGACTGCAAATGCCTCACATAAAGAAATCCACAGATGAGAAATCTGGTGATCTTGCTGGCTCTCTATGTTTCCTATATTTCCTATGTTTCTCTATATTTCCTGCCAATCCATTGTTACGGAAATACCTAGTCTAAATGTCTATGAATATTCTATCCATCTTGTTGGAAATAGATGTATCTCTGGGTAGTGCATAGCTGACTGAATGTGGAAACAAATTTGTGATAGCCAGTACCAAATGATTTCAAAGAAATTCCAAATATCTATTACCATTTCTCTAAAGAAGAAAGGATATTCAGGCAGAACCTGGTTTCATCTGAAAACACAATTTGTCTAAGAAAAACTTGATTGTTGTTAACCAGAAATGTTAATTAGAACGTTTACAGTCAACTAATCATATAATTAAGATCATTGCATGATTGAGTTCAACTACACATTCTTATTGCTCCACTCACATTATAAACAAGTTATATAGAATTTGGTATATACAGAAAGGACACACATACCGACAATTACATAAAAGCAAAAGGTTTCAACCCCAGACCCCACAAGGAAGCAGCATTCAATAGTATGACATATAGGCTAGTTAATATACCACTCAGTAAAGAAGAATACAGGAAAGAATATGCACATATAATACACACAGCCAAAATAAATGGATTTAACAAACAAATGGTAGATAAAAAAATAAAAAGATTTAAAAATAAAAAGGAAATTAAACTAATCACCACACTCAGTTCTTCACTTAAAGAAAATACCTATCAAAAATTCACATATCACCCTTATGTTAACCATAAATTCCAAAAAATTTTCAAAAAGTACAACATTACTCTAGCACCAATAAACAGATATAGTGTTGGTAAACTATTAAATCTAAATAAAATTAAACAAAAAAAGAAGAAAGAAGAACATTCAGGTATATATAGAATTAATTGCAAGGATTGTGAGAAAATATACATAGGAAAAACAAAGAGAAATCTGGGGATAAGATTAAAGGAACACTGGAGAAATATTAGACACAAACAAGTAGAAAAATCAGCAGTGGCTGCACATTTTTGGAATGAGAATCATGAAATAGAGAAGGACATAACATTACTAAAAACAATTCAACATCCGAAAGACCTTAATATATGGGAAAAAATTTACATAAAAAAATATGAATACAAACTTATGAATTTCGATATACCGGAAGCAGACAACATATTGTTTAAGTTCATTAACAGACCACCAGAGCAAGCATAGTAACATACATACTTTGCTGAAATTGGCTCCTCAGTCGTCGTTTTGGTTGACAATGTGAGGAATGTACCTCACGAAACATGTTCCAAAATTACTTTTATAAGTGTGTTTGTGAAACTTAAAGAGAGTTTTAATGTGACGACATGATTTTTAGTGTTTTACTTTAAATCAAAATAAGATTAACAAAAGTTTCACTGTGTGGATTCCCAAATTCCGTAAACAATAAGAGTATGTTTTTTGACTAAATCATACAATGATCTTAATTATCAATTGTTGTTATTGGGCTCCATTAATTCACAAAACTATATTCTTCTATCAGGTTTGGCTTCTGAAAATACCTGCAAAAGTTGAATTTAATAAGAATTTTAATCATGAACTTTGGCTTATATTTGACTCAATGACTAATTTGTGGGAGAAACTTTTGGATTTTCTTTCACATGGAGGAGAATAACCAATGAAGTTTTCTATCAATTGCAATTTTTGGGAATCTAATCTTGGCAAGTCCTTTATGCTCATGTTTTGAATAAATTTTTTATGATCCTTGTTACTGCTATATGCTGAATTGGATTGTGATTCAGATGTTTATCATTAAATTTGTTGCTTTTCAATGAGATTGTTGCCCATTTCCATACCTAGCCATAATTAAAATTAGAATTCTTTCCCTTTTTCTCAACATCAGATAAAATTATTTAACATGCGTCAGATTTGATAGCTTAAATAAGATGTTTCTGTATCAATAGACATGGTTCCATGGGCATAAACAAAGGACAGTATTTGTGTTATTACTGAAAAAACACAGTGAGTAATAACATGTCAAACCTAACCTAAACAAAAAAGGATTTTATTGTTTACTACACTTTTTTTTTCCTAATTTAGGAACAATAAATTTGTAAAGAAGTAGTGTGCATACTTTTTGAACAAATGAGCATTATTTGAAAGTATAAAAGTATATTAGATATTCCATTTAAATAAGAGAGTGTTACATCATTTTTAAGTTCTCAGTATATGGCCGGTTATCCCCACATATTGAGTTTCATGCTTCAAAATTTATTTAGATGGTGCACAACTTTAACTAACCCTGTATATATATATATATATCTCTTTTGAATGAAACATTCAAAAAGTTTCAGTACACCTATATGTGAGTGCCATTTGTGGAGTGAGCTATGTAGAGTAATAATCAATCTCTTTCACATGCGGAAAGCATTTCTAATGTGACCAATCCTATTGCTTTATTGATTTGGCCTCTTAAAATTGCAAGATTGGCCACAGGAGTAAGATAGATTCTCTCCTTCTTGAAACCCCACAGAAAGAAATCTAATGCGGTCATGTCTAGCTATTGTGGTGGCCACAGCATAGATTCTCCTTGCCGAATCTATCAGTTAGGAAACATGGTGTCCAGAAATGTCCAAGTTAAGACAGATGGAATGTTACTCTGCTGTGAGATATATGAACCTTCTTTCTTAATATTTTTCAAAATATGGATATGACCAACCCAATAAGACACCAAAATTATGTATATATTAATAATACCATATTCTGACCTCAATGCACCCAAAATAAACTATGTTCAGAGATTTCTCCTTTTAGAAAAAGTAGGGAATTGGATACATAAAATTGTCTTGTAATTTGTGGCTAAATTTTTTTTCCTACAAATATTCTACTAAATAAAAAATATGTTCTTGATGCATTTCATATTAATGAATTATAAATAAGTTCTACAGAAAAGGGGGACATTAAGCTGTTAGTTTTATTCAAAAGGTTTTATAGAACTCTCTCATAAACATTTAAACATAATTACATTTTAAAACATTGGTGAGGAACCTATCATGATTATTATAAGAGAGTATGATATAAAAGAACTAAAACCATAATCTTAATAAAAATTTTAATAGCATTTATCTTAGATTGCCATATTGGACCACATGCCCCATTTCTATAGTCCACCTGAATTTAAGGCATTTTATTTGATTTCTTTCCTATACTTGCATGCTTAGCAAATCCTGCTGCAGCACTAGAACCTGAAGCAGCACTCTGCATTTTTTTCGAAGGACCCCTATGTTTGCGCTTTTTCTTTTTCTTGTTCCCGCTACTTGCCTTTGGTACTGGAATTTCACCAGGTTCTATTTCTGTAGCTTGAGTTTCAACAGGTTTACTCTCTGCTTCTGAGCAAGAAGGAGAAATGTTAAGAGCATCAGAATTATTTTCATTGTGCATAGCTGCAGCTTTTGTACATTCCAGCATTAGGCTCTTGTGGCAAAATTTCCACTTAAGACTGGGTTTGCTCTGACGGTGATGAAGATTTGTTGTTGACTGTCGTAGTACTGAATCTCTGGCTTGTTTTACAGAGTTTAATTTTGACAAGGTTTTCCACCTTTGAAGTTTCTGCTTTTTTTGAAACAATCTTCTTGCTTCGCCTAAGTCAGCACATAGTTCTTCTGATGAAGATTCATTGCTGGAAATTTTTACTGGCTTTCTCAATGTAGAGCTTTGTAGTGATCTTCTGTAAGCAAACAAAAATAATGAATGAAATCATGCATTTTAATAAAATTTGTTTAAAAATGTCCAAAAGAGAACTAATGTTTTCAGACTCGAACTACAAAGTTAATTTTAAAAGATTTTACTACCTTGTTGCAAAAAAGTTTTTAATGATAAAATCATTAAATATGTCATCTACACACTCTTAATGCTCCACTTACTTTTTGAAGTATGGAACCAGTTTCGAAGACATATCATCTTCATCCTCAATCAACGTGATGACTGGTTGGAGAAACCTTGGTTATGTAAGAGTGAGGCTCTGCCCTGGTGGCAACTTTATGAATTTGAAATTGGTGTTCTCTTCTCCTGGAAAGTCGAAGTTCATTAAGTGATCTTTATGTTTATAAATATAAATTTTATCCCATGTATCTAATTCTGTAGGCCCTAGTGCTGCTTTAAGTAACTCTACCTCTTTTTTGATGTCATGATTCTCAGTCCAGAAATGGTATGCCACCGCCAACATATCTATCTGTTTGTATTTTAAATTCCTAAGATGCTCTGTCAAACGTATTCCTATTTTCTCTTAGTTTTTATAACACAAGTCTTATTACATCCTGCACAAAGTGTATTCAAAGTGTTGTCCTTCAGAACATTTTTTAGACTAAATCTGTTGATGGGTGCCAATCTAATATTAAAATCTTTGAAAATATTTTAAATATTTTAAAGCAGTACAGGGGCCTAGAGAATTAGATATATGGGAGAAAATTTATGTTTATAAACATAAAGATAACTAGAACTTTGACATTCCAGGAGAAGAGATCATCAATTTCAAATTCATAAAATTGCCAACAGGGCGAAGCCTCACTCTTACATAACCAAGGTTTCTCCAACCAGTCATCACGTTGGCTGAAGATGAAGATGATGTGTCTTCAAAACCGGTTCCGTACTTCAAAAAGTACGTGAAGCATTAAGAGTGCATAAACAACATATTTAATGATTTTATCAGTTAATGAGCTTCACTGTGTTAGTTCCATAGAGAATTTTTTATAATTCAATAATTAAAAGTTTTTAATTGGTATTTGGCTCTCATGTTCCAAAACTAGTGAGATTCCTAAAAGACCATTTTATTTCATGTGCAATATTCTATGGGAGTTTAATAAAAATGTTAACACTAACTCCATTTACACATACAACATTGGGAGATGTTTCGGGGGCAATCACTCTCATCAATAGATGTTGACCAACTACTCAATGTGGTGGAAGCATCTGATGGCTTAAATTGGCAACTTGCTGATTTCATCTGCTGGTGTAATATAAAAATTCCTTAATTTTCCCCTTTTTTTCAGGATGAAAATTTTCTCCCAAGCAGCTAGGCTGTATATGAAATGCTTTCAGCAGATTAGCTTATGGTTTAATTTGTGATTTTATGTCCAAAAGTGAGTTGCTACTGCAGATTTATCTATTTGCTTGAAATGAACATTCCTATGGTGTTCCTTTCTTTGAATTCAGAAATTTTTCTTTGCTTTACCAATGTATTTTTGATTACATTCTATATTTTGAATTTTGTAAATTCCTGATTTCTGTTCTATTAGTATGGTGTCTTTTAATGTGGAACCTAGTACATTTTTTATATTATATTTGCTCTTTGGGGTAACTTTATGCCATATTCTTTGAATGTCTTATTGAATATGCTGTGGTCAGTTGAATGAAATATGAAACTTTTGAATTTGCTACCTTCCTTGATGTTCTCCAGTGTGGGATGAAGTTATGACTGTTATTTTTTTTATGTAATTTTCTGTATATGTTTCTTTTAATTCCAAAGTTGAGTCTGTTTGCATTGCTTATAATTTTTAAATCCAGAAATGGGTGGCTCACACACAAATATGTTATGTTAACATTTCACTCACAGAAACAAGCATATCAACAGATAATTAATACAGCAATTTTTATTGGTTTCAGCAAAGATAAATAATAAAAATGATCAATAAATTTAAAAGTAAAAAATCTACAAGAGAGATTTCACACTGGAGAACATCAAGGAAAGTAGCAAATTTAAAAAGTTTCACATATAATCCAATTTACCACAGAAAATTCAATAAGATATTCAAAGAACATGGCATAGAGTTAGTCCCAAAGAACAAATATAATATAAGAAATTTACTAGGTTTCACATTAAAAGACACCATCCCAACAGAAAAGAAATCAGGAATTTACTATATTGAATGTGCCAAATTTAATAAAAAATTCATTAGTAAAATGAAGAGAAATTTAGGAATTCAGAGAAAGATGTACTTTAGGAATATTTATTTTAAACAGATAAATCAGCAGTAGCAGCACACTTTTGGACACAACACCGCAAAATTGAACCAGAGGCTAATATGCTGAAGGGACTTCAGAACCCAATAGGGTTACAATACTTGGGAAAAAAATTTTCATCCTGAAAAACAGGAAAAAATAAATGAATTTTGATGTTGCACCTGTAGATGACTGGGAACAAGTCACCACTTTGAGTAACCATCATCAACTGGTAATGAGAGCAATTGCCCCTGAAACATGTTCTAATGTATGTGGAATTAGTGCTAACATATTTAAAAATGCTAATATATTCCCACCAGCAATATATTCTAACACTCCAAAATGTTGGTTCTGGTGGTGTAGTGGTTACCATACTTGTCTCCTACACCCAAGATCGCAGGTTCTAACCCGGCCAGGACCAATGGATTTTTTTCGGGCGTAAAAATCCAAAGTATGGCTTCTTTCGGAAGGGAAGTAAAGCCGTGGGTCCCGTATCGTATATTTACGGCACGAAAAAGAACCTCAAGCTTGAAAGAGAGGCCTCTGAGCAAAATTTGTCGGCCGTTTCACGCCCTGAGTTGAATGGGACGCTGATGACCTGAGCTGTTAAAGAGCGTCCATAAATAAATCAATCAATCACTCCAAAACTTTTGTTTGCTCTTTGTAAAATGGCACGTACAAGAAATTCTTGCAGTGCTGTAATTTCAGTGTATCCAGGGTACATAAAAATGAAATTTTCAACATTCTCTGAAGTGCTGGCATCAAGCAGAAATTTGTGTTTTATACTGTTAACAAACATGAAGGGACTACTGTAGAAGACCTTGAGAAGTGGAAAACTAACAAATGTCAGGACCAAAAAATATATTAAGAGAATTGGGAATGTCTCCACAAGAATCCTTGCCACAAACAAATGCAACTGTCCCTGGAACTTAGACGTTCAAAGTTCATGCTTTTTCAATACTTTGAAATCTTAAAAACACCAAAAATTCTTCCATCAAATAATAATTAATACTGATATTAAAACAGATTCTGTGATCCTTTCTTCATTATTATTTCAGGTTATATTATGCTGATCTTATATGGTAAACTGCTGCCAAAAAAATGAACACAGAAAAATAATAATTTGAGGTGGTATTTGTGCAGTGAAATTTGCCTTTAGCACAATAAATTATGGCTGTAAAAAAATATGATCACTCTTTATTGAACAGTCCATGTGCAAGGACATAACAAAGAAAGGAAAGCTGAATTTAAATATTGTACTTACGAAGCTGTTGACAATGGAAATGTTTGAAACTAGTTCCATTTTATTGAATTTTAGTGGTGTGTATGTTACAATTTCGGCTCAATTTTTTAAAATGTTAATATTTGACACCACTGTTACAAAAGTTCACTATATTTTATACAGCCCAGATCAAATCATGGATGAATAACACCTGTTTCCTAGTTCTAAGCCCAACAACAGATTCAAGATTGGTTAGCTTGTATTTGGAAGAAAGACAGAGAGAAAATGACTTAAGTGTCAACCTCACCACTGGAAAATAAACAATACCTACCTGAAACCTATTATAAAATATGGAAGCTAGAGCCATAATAACTTACTATTCCATCATTTCTTAAGTGCACAGAATATGTTCAGACTCGGAGCAGCTGCAGTAAAAATCACATCAATTACAGCTCTTCAAATATATAGCAATAACAAACCTATAACAATGGAAATAAAGCAACAAGCAAGAGTATCTCATATAAAATAAAATACTTAAAAATATAAACTACATCAATCAACATAATAAGAAACTGTTTCAAGAGTTGCAGATTGAAAGAGAAACTGAACCACTTTTAGAACCCTCAATTCACTATACAACAAAATTACCGAAGTTTACCTCAGCCTTACAGCAGATGTACAGAAACAAAATTTTCTTTTAAAAATTATTTCTTTTTTTCTATCCCACATTCGTCTGCTTCAACTACAGAAAAAAACATATGTATAAAAAGTTAGAATTAACATACTTGTGTTTCATAGATGGTTGGTTCTTCAACTCTTCTCCACCAGAGCTATCCGAGGCACTTGTTGTTCGTTGTTTGTTTCTCTGGACTGCTTTTTTAGTTCTCTGGACAGGATACCTCAGCTTCTTTAGATTTGCCAATTTCTGTGAGCAAGCACGAAGGACTGAAATCTCTCCACCTCCACGGCTGCTCCAATGTGTGGCTATAATATGATCATGGCAGGTACAAGGAATTCCTGTCCACACCCTCCTACGCAAAGCTGTGCCTGACTTTGGAAGTGCTTTTGTGCTCTGTTGGCTAGTCAATCTGAAAGAATACACATAAATACATAAAAAACTTTTACTGAGTATGAGTACATTCAAATAAATACACTTTTAGCCTATAAACAATCATCACACAGATTAATTAACAATGAATAACAGTGCAAAGAATGCACAGAGAGCGCAGAATCTAATAATACGCAATTGTAGCACACTGGTACCAGCCATTGGGAAAATTATGAAAAAAATTACCTTGTTCCGATTAATTCACATGGGACAGTACAGTATTAAAAATTTATTGAAATATTATTTTAAAGATTATAAAAATGACAAGTAAATCAGGCATTTATCAGATCCATTGTAACAATTGTAATTATATAGAACTTTGAAAATCTAAACAAAAGCATTTCAGGAAGATCCATTATAAGCAAACGGAGAAACCACCAGTTAGTCCATTTCTGGTAAAAAAATTCATAACAATGAAACAAAAAAAGTATTACCATGCAAAGAATTCTCCAGAATAAGCAACATGGGAAATTTTCTTTTTTTATTATTATAAACAAGTACTGAACTTGTCATGAACTTCGAGATTTCATCTTCTTTGGATATTTTCAATAGTTTCAATCAACTCAAATTAACTTTTATATTTTACTTAACTGTCAATAACTTCTAGATAATAATTCATACAGATTATTTGTTCATTATCACAATAATGACTAACAAAATACGCAGCTTGTTTCTTCTTCTTTATATATATAAATTTGACTTTTTGGCTGATTTTCACACTTCTGCATATTCTTTGTTATGATGTATGTACCAACTCAATGTTATCTCTCTCAATGAATTCATTAAGTGACAATGCCATAAATTGTTAGATGAACACTTGACTGCTCAGAGAGCTACATACCTGTTGACAGCATGTTTACAATGCTTCTTTGAATTTTCTCTTGGTACAGTTTGAGTTTCCTTGCTTTCCTTGGTAATAGATTCAACAATTGGCTCACTATTCTTCTCCCCTTCAGGTGCAGCTACTGCCTGTACAATTAGCTCAGGTGGCATGTCTCCAGCAATACACTTACTACTCCCTGCACCTGTTAATACATTTTCAATTAATTTTATGCTAATGAATGAAATTTGACAGAAGATTAAGAGTATCTGAAAAAGGTAAATTAAAGCTGCTAATATCTTTATTTACATATGCACTAATATGTCTTGACCACTAAGCTAACTGCAGTGAACAATTCAGCTTTCCTAAACTTAGGTATTCATTTTTTTCACTAAACTCCATTCACTTATAAAATAAGATTCGTTTCAGGACAATCTCTCCCATTTTCAGTTGCTCATTGAACCGCCATTACTCAAAACAATGGCTAGACACCCGGATATTCCTGTGTTGACATCTGTTGGCTGAAGAAGGAAATGGCTGAGTTCATCCATAGGAGGAAACTCAAAGTTCATTAGGTATTCTTTATTTTTTAATATGAAAAGTTTTTCCCTGGTGGATAACTCCAATGGGTTGTGAAGATGTTTCGGCAGTTTAATTTCTGGTTTTATTTCATGGTTTTTAGTCACTTGGAAAAATTTTTCACATTAAAAAATAAAGAAAACCTAATGTACTTCGAGTTTCCTCCTATGGATGAACTCAGCCATTTCGTACTTCAGCCAACAGATGCCAACACAGGAACATCCGGGTGTCTAGCCATCGTTTCAAGTAATGGCAGTCATTGAGCAACTGAACATGGCAGAGATTCTCCCAAAATGGGTCTTATTTTATATAAGTAAATGGAGTTTAGTGTAATAAATGAATACCTAAGTTTAGGATATATTACCACTCCATTGTCAACAGCTTCGTAAGTACAATATTTAAATTCAGCTTTCCTTTCTTTGTTTTGTCCTTGCACATGGACTGTTCAATAAAGAATGATCATATTTTTTTACAGCCATAATTTATTGTGCTAAAGACAAATTTCACTGCATAAATACCACCTCAAATTATTATTATTCTGTGTTCATTTTTTTGGCAGCAGTTTACCATATAAGATCAGCATAATATAACCTGAAATAATAATGAAGAAAGGATCACAGAATCTGTTTTAATATCAGTATTAATTATTATTTGATGGAAGAATTTTTGGTGTTTTTAAGATTTCAAAGTATTGAAAAAGCATGAACTTTGAACGTCTAAGGTCATTTGGTCAGAATATTCAGAGGAATTTGATCCAGTTTTAAAGTTTTTACTATAGCCATAATTTTGTGCAATCAGACAATTATTGTAGATGTTAATTCACATGAGCAGGTAATGGCAACATATTCGCCAACTACCACCAACCTCGTGACGTAAACTTTAGTGTCAAAAGTAAATTTTTTGGAATACTTACACTTGGAAAAAATTGTTATTTGAATTTCAAACACATGTCTAATAGCTGTTGAAATTTATTTAAAAAGGAGCTATAAATGTTCTTGGTTTGTTCAATTATGCCATCCCGTTATTTATGCAGAGCCATCTGAAGGAAACTTGGTGTTGTACAGTCAGTTTTGTGACATGTGCACTAAAAATTCAATCCCATAAAGTATCCAACCTATCCCTGCTGTATATACGGTGCTGTAAAAGTAGGCAAGAATGGAAGTTTAAATTTGCATGAAATTATTTGGAGTCTTTTGAGTTCAAATGTGTCAGTACCTGGGGAAAAACAATGGAAATTTCTAGAAAAAGCATTTAATTCTACACTTTCACATACTATAAACAGGTGAATAAGAGGAAAAGTAAATCCATGAGAACTTGGTAGCCATTTATGATCAAGTGGGTTCATTTGTTACCATAGCAAGATCATTTGAAGAGGGGCAAGATACTTTGAAAGTTGGCCCTAGGTTTGTTTGGCCTCATGAAGCTATGACTGAGAACAATTCACAGAGTCAGGCAGTTAGTGGAGGAAAAATCATATACTATTGAATTGCTAAATTGCTTAAAGCTGCAAAAAAAAAAATCTATGCAAAACGGAATTCACATTCCCTAACCAAAAGAGGAGCAGGAAGCATTATGATTACAATTGCTCAAAATGTTTCCATCAAATGGTCCTTAATCATTGACAGATATATACACTAGTGATGAAAGTTGGTTTTATTACTATACCATCCCAAACAAAATTCAGAAATTTGTGTGGTTGACTAAAACTGATCCAAGACCAGTTATTGAACAAAAATTTTGGAGGCACAGGCTCACAATTTTCTTCAATTATGATGAGTCATTTGTAGCTGACATGACAATGAGGCATACTATGGTAGTTATGTGTTGGACCCTTTATTCAAGAAACTATGTGGTGGTTTACAAAGATGATAACTTCAAGGCTATTGCTTAATATGATAATGCATTAGCTTACAAGCAATTGCAAAAGTAAGGAAATTGGAGGCTAAAAAAAAAATATCTACACTACAGCACTTATCTTGCACTCCTTTACTTCTGATGTTCCCTTTAGTGAAATCTCATGGCTGGAAAACTTTTAAAATAGTTGCAGAATCTTGCTTAAGCAATAAATTCAGCCGATAATGTCTCAGAGTATCACAGCACCTTTGATAAGCAGTTGTGATGCAGCTAGGTGGAGAGTACTATAAAGGCTTGTACTTAAAGCTAAGTATTTCAACACAGCTCTTAGCTTGGATTTATGGAAGACACTTTATAAAAATGCTTTGCTCCTAGTAGCCCTGTGCTATCAGAACTCAAAATTTAAATAATAAGGACTGCATTTAAGATAACACGTAAGCAGAAATACTCTTGTAAAAAGCAAAACTTTTCATGATTGCAATTTTTGTCATAGAGCAATGAATTTTATACTATTATTTGGATAGAATATATATTGCAAACAGTTTTATCTTATTTCTTTTATTTATTTTTAACTTAATTTTTAATGTGAGCAAAAATATTGCTTCAAATATTGAATATTTCATAACAAAATTTACAAAAATAAATATAGAAAAAAAAATTGCAGCAAAATAATTATAAAATATCATTTAAGTTTGTGCAAAATTTTATTACAATAGCTATGCTAGTTTCTGAGAAAAATTTACCTAAAAAAGCTTAGAAAAGGAGAAAAGAATATATTATTTGTTATATTATAGGTATAACTCACTTAAAAGCCCCCATAACTGTATTTTGTATCTTTTTCATACCTGCAATTTTTGCCATAGAGCAATGAAATTTTGCACTATTATTTGCATATATATTTTATATTCCTGTGATTTTTCTAAAATGATTTGTTTAAAAAAAAACATTTTTTTTATCTTTCAGAGCTTTATGATAAATATCTACCTTTGTTTACAAAGTATCCATATTAAAAAAAAAAACCCTCATATGATAGGGGGAAAAATAGTCTCTCTCACTCTCTCTCTCTCACACACACACACACACACACACGATAGGGGGGAAATAATAAAAATAAAAAAATATGATTTTTCATTATTTTCTGCCTACATGCCACCTTAAGCATTAGGGGACGACACAACAAAACATGCATTAGCATGACTTTTAGGTATTAAATAAAAATTCCACACTTTGTTTTTCAAAATAGTTAGCACAAAACCTATCACATTTGTTGAAAAATACTCTAGCCTAACACTAATTACAACTTCATGTAATGGATCATTTTTTATCTTCGAATATTTATTAAATGTCAATGATGATGATATTATTATTATTATTATTATTATTATTATTATTATTATTATTCCTGAGCTAAAGAAAATGTTTCACATTGCAAATTCAGTTTACATCATGTTAATGCTCCATAGCAAAACTTAATTTCTATTTTCTTATGTTCACCTCTGGTTGGAGAAACTTCTGATTTTGTGCATTGGTTTGTGTGCTTCCATGTGGAGCTTTCTTCTCCTGAATCTATTTCAGTGCCAGGATCATTGAAATCACTGCCAATATCTGTAGCCAAATCAATGTTTGTGCGATGGACAGGCAGTACAGAACGCTTTCGTGCCATAGGATTGCGCTCCTGGAGAAAAACATTGTTAAGTAATATTAAACCTTCTTTCTTTACACATCCTTAAACTATATTTTCAACAATAAAGTTCATAATGTAAAAAAAAGATATATATATATTTAACTTGTAAAGGTGAACACTAACACAAACAAAAGGAGACATAAAATTATCTAGATTTAGTAGATGTCACGCAGTATGACACCCGAACAGATATGTCATAATTATAGATTTAGATCTCCCTTTATGCTTTCTGACAATGAAATTAATTGCTAATGCTCCACACCATATAGCAACATGCTCTAAAATTACTAATTACAAAATTTGCATTTATATGTATATTTTACCTCTGCAGGGATTTAAATTTTTTCTATGGGGAAAATGAAAAATTTTATTTGATTTGTGGAAATTTTAATTCATACTTGTTGGCATCACTGCCTATGATTATTCTGAAGTATACAGAAAATATCATACTAAAAATAACAATTTCATTAATAATAAATCATCCTAGATGTTAGGTTTACCTAATTAAAAAAATGGCATTAATAAAGAATCTTACTTTAGCAGTCTGAGACCTCCTGTGTTCCCTCCGTGGCAAAACAGGAGAGGGAGGTGGCACATGAGGAGGAGGGCAATACATGATTTCAATTGGTCTTTCTTCTTCAGATGTGCTGCTTGTATCTCCTTCATCACTGCAAATCAAACATATATGTACCTAAACAATACTGAAATGAAGGCAGAAAATAATTTTTTTAATTCCTGGATATCAATATCTGTATTATATATGGAGGATGGCTCCAGTTAAGGGAGGGCATTTTTTATGATATTTCATGGCAAGATTCCCCTTTGCCACCACCAGTTGTGCTCAAAGTGATGTTCACAGGCCTGGACTATTGCTCTACACCGCAATTTCCACTGTACAAGGCCATGTCACAGTGCAGGAAGAGGAATATTTGCCTAAATCTCCTGACAGACATTCCAAAGGCCTTCAATGATAGTCAGATATTTAGAAGCAAGGTCTTGCTTCAACAAACCAAGCCCATAAAACTCCATGGGTGAGGCATTCACAGGGATTGATAAAAAAGAGTATCACATGCACACCAGTTTCAGTAGCTTTCTGATGATAGTAAGTGAAGGATGATTTGGCAGTGTGAAATGGATGCCTTATTCATATGAATATTCAAACTGATGAGGTGTTCTTACGAATCAACCAAGGAGCCTTGTTGTCAAAAATGCATTCCATGATGTTATTATGGAAGTAGGCTGCATTAATCTTTACATTTTCCACTCTGAATCCTGAGTTGTCCCTGTGAATCCCGTAACCACCATAGAGTCCTTGGAGAAGATGTTTTCTTCCTCCAATATGCCCCATTACCTGTGTATTACATGCTTTCTATATTGTTCAGTTGTTATATACAGTAATTATATATTTTTTAATTCTTTGTTTTCAGATGAAATTGGTGCACTCCTTTTGGCCTATTGGCTATTAGTTAATAAATGTCACAGAGTCAGTTTATATCATCCAGGTATACCAAACATCATCCACAGAAGCCATTCATAGCCACCTATCATCTGATAGAAGTTACTCATGCAGTTTTTTCTGGCATTGGTAAAGAATTCTTTGATATGCTGTTACCTCAATGAATGCCTACATGCTTTATGAGGCTGTTCTAGTGCAAATTATGGCTCTGGATGTACCTGTGTGGTTGGCAAGGCTTTCCTGTGTTACTGGATTTTTTTGAGTTACTGCTTTCTTGATATGGATTATTTGTTGGTATTTGTATTGGCTATGCACCCTCCCTCCCTTTTTTTTGCACTTTGGTCTTCAGCTGGGAGCCTGTTATTGTAAAGTTGAGTAATATGATCCACACATACATACCTTGAGGAGGCCCTTCTCTTTGCAGCATTTTATAATCAATGAGAGACTATAATGAGTGTGGAAAGTCTACATACAAATCTCAATTTAATGCTGTATGCCATATTTCATCAGATCTTGCATGCAACTGTACCATTAATGACTCCAGATTCAAATTGACACTGTCACAAGAATAAATGTGTGCGGTAAAAATAGACATAACGGTCATTCAAGCTTAAGTGGAGGAACTCTCTGTACAATACAAAAATAGAATAATCAGGGTAGCTAACATAAAGTGTTACAAGCTATTAACTATCACATGGATCAGTAAAATTAAGTCTTATTTTACCCAATAACATTAGAGGATAGACCTTTTATCAGTCTCTTCATGGGCTATGGTGGGCATGGCAACAATAATATTTTAAATGGACTGAGTGGTAATTTTCTTTGATATCCTGATTCTCATCAATAAATAGACATTCTTTGTTTAAATTACTTTTTCTAAACTGAAGTCTTAACAGCTTACGGAATGTCTGAAAATAATACAAACTTAATACTCTTTGTGAACTAGAAAAAAACATGAGAAGAAAAGACATCAATAATATTCTGGTAAAAATCTGCCTAATTTCATTATTGCATCCAATGATGAATAGCACCCTTAGACGGTGCATCATGTGAATTTGCTTCCCGTGGAAATGCTCTTTGGGTTTCTGTGATGGAACTGGTTCTAACGTACCAAGTTATGGAATAAATATGTTCCCTTACTGTCCAGCGCTCCATGACTAACTAACAATCAGAGAGAAAATACCAACTGACAAACTCATTTCCAAGGTTAATTTCCCCCCCCCCCACACACACACACACACAAAAACTGCCAGATTCAAAATAACATTTAATTCAAACCAGCTTATTCTTTCTGCTGCACTCTGTACATAGTATGGGTACTTTTTGAAAAATATATTTAAAATAGGAGACACAGAGTCACTTCCTGCTAAATAAGAAGTATAAAAATTGGTAATATAATTTTTGAGTTCCCAGTATATGACCATCCATACTCAGTTTCACATCATGAATGACATGGCTCAAAACTTATTTAGAGTTTTAGAATTATTAATAAACACTGTATAAATAAGCCATAAATAAAGTCTTTCTCAATACTAAACAAAAAAATGTATCAAATTTCTTGTTCAATATTACTCATCTTGTGCTCTGTCATATTCTTATAGTTAGTGCAACTGGTGTAGTAGCACGAAGTGTACCAAGTTCTTGTGGCCAAGCCATGCCAGTTTGTTGTTTTTTCTTAATAGTGTTTAATGCCCTTTTTCACTACTTTGGCATCACAGGTGGTGACATTAATGATAGATGAGATGAAATGATAAATTAGGAAACAATTTTTTTATTAAGGAAAAAAGTGTTCCAGGCTTAAGCTTAGGATACCTTCCTGGCATTTGCCTTTTTTTGAGGACTGAGGTAAACCTGGAAAAAACTTAGGGAGGACATTCCTGGTGGGAATCAAACCATAGACCTTTTGCTCTTGAGTTCATGCTGTAATGACCTAAGCCACTTGTTTTGATCCAAGCTTGTTGCTAGTCACAGATCAAGTTCCATTAAAATCAGCTGCAATCAAATTACACTTTTTAGTATGAATGTGTTATCTGGTGGCAAAATTATCATTGCAGTTAATTCAGGAAGAATTAATATGCAAGTCTACCAAGTGTCATGCAGTTAAGTCTAGACAAACCAAAACAGTTCCCTCGTTAATATTACCCAGGGGCACTACCAGCAGGAAAAAGATAGTAAAAAGTATGTATGTAGAACCAGAGCATAACATTCTGTTATCTGATTAGAATGCCAAGAATGCCAGTTCTGATTTTATTTACACTAGGGGAAATGCTCTACTTGATTATCTGTTCAAGAGAGGTGAGCTCCTAGTGATAAACAACATGCATTAAAACACATCAATATTAAACATTTCTTAAAATTACTAACTTCTAGAGATTGGATTTTTAAGTATACTAGAATTTCAATAATTCAAATTAAATGGGACCAGTGCCTGTTTGGATTATCCAAAATTATTGTTATAATAAAAATATGAGTATTTGATGCTTGTCTATTCAATGGTCATGTGATCAATGCGATCGTTACTGTGTAAGAAGTTTAGGAGAAATGTCAAGTTATGAGAGCTCAAATAAAACACATGTATGACTCAGTTTGTCATTTTGTGTCTCTTAAGCATTTTTGTAGACTGTACAATGACAGTAAGAGAAAGCATAAATTGCACACACTTAAAGAAAAACTAGAAATATTGAAGCAATTGGACAAGAGAGAAAATTCTACAAAATTAGCTGCTGAGTTTGGCATCGGTAAAGCAACCATAAGTGAAAGGAAAAAAAGAATTCTGGGGAAATTGAACAGTTTTGTGCATCAACATCAGCAGACTGAATAGAATTACAAATAAAAAAAGTTTTTCTAAATTTGACAAAATTGAAGAAGAAATTTTGTCTATAATTTTTAAAGAGAGACAGAGTGGAACGATGCGAGTGTGCCTTTGATTATAAAAAAAGCAGTCCACATCAACAACCTGTTGTTTAAAGATCCTAAATTTATTGGTAGTAATGATTGGTTAGATTGATGGGAAAAGAGGTACAAGATAGAGCTATATCCTCTGACTGGAGAAGCATTATCAGCTGTATTAAAATACATAGCAAAGATTTACCTTAGTCTCAAAATTACTCTCCACAAGAAATATACAACTGCGATAAGACAAGGTTGAATTTCAAGACACTGTCAATGGAAATTGCAACCAAACAGGAACTTCACATCAACATCTCCATCATCATCATTAGTTCGACAGCCCTGGGTGGGCCTTGGCCTTCCTAGGAAGTTCCCTCCATTCTTCTCTGCTCTTCACTTGTTTTCAATTTCTTATCCCTATTTTGTAACACCTTAGTCTAGGTCTTTCGCATTTTCTTTTCCTTTCAGGTCTTGCTAGAAGTGTTCTTTTTGTTGGTTCACTTGCTTCCATTTGTGCAGATGGTCTGCCCATCTTAATTTCTTTATTTTTATGTTATTTCACTATATCAATATCTTTATAGAGCTTGCAGAGTTCAAAATTGTAGCACCTTCTCCATTGTCCATTTTCTTGTATTCCTTAGGATATACTTCTTAAAACCTTCCTTTCCAATGACTGAAGAGCAATCTAATCTTTCTTTGTAAAAATCCACATGTAATCACTGGCTGTAAAAGAAGTTTAGTTTTTCTTAAAATTAAGTGTAATCTGATATTTTAAGGTTATGGAAGTACTTATTACCTTAAATTATGCATTTCTTGATTTCTACACCATTGTCAT
Source organism: Metallyticus violacea (assembly GCA_030762175.1). Classification (NCBI taxonomy): domain Eukaryota; kingdom Metazoa; phylum Arthropoda; class Insecta; order Mantodea; family Metallyticidae; genus Metallyticus; species Metallyticus violacea. Next base: position 8,748,416 of record CM060836.1, on the reverse strand, counting down.
TATAACAATTAACCTCAGATCTCAGATAGTCAAACATAAATACTGTTTCTAGTTTATATGGTATTATTTTTAAATGCTTGGGGCATCAATATAAGGACCTACAGAGCTAGCAACATTTGTAAATATAGAGACAGATTAATGAGCTTCAACACTTCCAGGGATGAAAACATAAACTTTAATTTCATCACCAGAGCAAAATATAAATTCCCAAAGAAACACAAATTACCCAGCAGTTGACAGTTAGCTGACAATGTTGACAATGGCCTGCAAAACATATTCTATATTTAAACAAGTAAATGGAGCCAATAAGAATTGTAATTTGACTTCATCATACAATAATTTTAATTACGGAATGACTTCTCTCCATATGCCACATGTCTCATAGCATGCTCCTAACAGCAAAGTGTAGAACCAGCAGTGCAGAGGACTATTAGATATAAACTTATGAACATAAGACCCAGATTTACACCCATATAATATTAATAATAATAATAATAATAATAATAATAATAATAATAATAATAATAATAATAATAATATGTTCCATACAAAATACAGGAAATTCTTTTAGAATAAATTTGTATGTACACAAGCAGGATATGTTGAGTATTCTGTATTTCAATTCAACATATCTTATTATTTTAGTAGAAATTATAAGATGATCAAAAAAGTTAAAGACTTGACATTTCAGAGTATTATATTGTGAACAAAATAATATCTTTAGTTAATATAGTAATTTTTGCATTCAACACCTTCTGCCAATGTTATGAAAGACTATGAATTACATTGTAATAGCACTTCTTAGGGCAGGAAACAAAAATATCTATCCATTGCAGTTTCCAGATTGGCAAAAGTGCGAAATAGTAATACCATATTATTATTATTGAGTGCATACTCCTAGTTTTTAGCTTTTCTTTGTTACATTCCATCTGATTGTTTGGCTGGCTGGCAACAGTTCATACTGCATTATACACCAAACACAGAGCATAGCTTCTTTTGGTGCAAGCAGATTTCAATTGTTTGAAGATAGATTCGTGGGTTGCCAACCGATGATGATGGTATGCAGTCCACTTCTCGTCACATATCAGTAGTTCTTGATAAAGGGATCCTTCTACTGACATGATAATGCAAAACAGGCATCAGCTTAAGCCACCTTCTGAGTCTTTGTTAATTCCTGTGAAACCCAGCAATCAAGTTTATGTATTTCTCCTAGCTGATGGAGATGGAGTCATATGGTTTCTGCACTGATGTTGAATTGCTGTACTACTTTCTCTCAAGTCTGACTGTTTGCCTCAATAGCTGCTAAAAGCGCCTTTTTAACCATTGTTATTTGTCCTGTTTATTTCTCACCCTTGAGGGTTCTGTTGTCTTCCTGGAACTTCCTGAACCATCTTTGCATTTTCGTTCCATCACGGCATGGGGATTGAAGGTCTGGTATATTTTTTGCACCACTGCAGTTAGAATACATAGAACATATGAGCTTATATAATCATCTGCACAGTGCCCATGCTTCACCAAGCTTCTCAAAATACTAGCTATCACTAGGAAAACTTTAATGTACTAGCTTAACAAACTATTCCTAGGCAAAATTTTGTTCCCTCCTTAATCTTATTTGTTGCACACGTAATTGTTGCCAATACTTGAAATTGAGGGGAAAAAAAATTTTTTTTGATCAACTATATACATGAACCACTCCACTGGAACAACACTGAGCTTGTGGACAGAATATTCTACTGTTCCATGCCTTTTTCTAGAGGAAAAGGTAATGGGAAGGCAAGTGAAATGACTTTTGAAACTGCACTGCACATTTGAGAAATGCTCATTAGGGATTCATTTTAAAATATCATGAATCAGAAGTAAGGTTTTTCTGTTCCTGACTGCACAGCTTTAAAGTGGTTAATGCAAAAATTTATAGCACCTGAATCTAGGTTTCCAACCTTGCAATTATAGGTTCTGGAGGTAGAGGTAGTCATATACCAGCTGCTTGTAGCCCTGAACATGATAGGAAGCTTTCAAAAGCTTTTCAGTTGTTGATATTACCTAATTTACCTTCAAGAACAAGATTCTGTTTCTTCTAGTTTTAGAAGAGCATGGGTCAAGGGAGCAGAATTTGGATAAAACACTTTTGAGATGTTAAGTTCATGCCACTGCTGTTACAACTGTATACATAAGCAACACTTCTTTAATGCCATTTGGCCCAAGAATCTGAAGCCCCATTATTCAATATCATGCTATTGATGAATGCATTATTTCCTCTAAGTGTAGTCGGTCCTGGTGGTGTAGTGGTAACCATACTTGCCTTCTAAACCCAAGATCGCAGGTTCGAACCCAGTCAGGATCGATGGATTTTTTGGGCATAAAAATCCTAAGTATGGCTTCCTTCGGAAGGGAAGTAAAGCCATGGATCCCGTGTCGTACATTTATAGCACGATAAAGAACCTCAAGCCTGAAAGAAGAGGCCTCTGAGCAAAATTTCACGCCCTGAATTGAATGGGATGCTGGTGACCTAAGATGTTACAGAGCATCCGTAAATAAATCAAAAAACAAAATCCTTTGAGTGTCAGCATTATTTTCAGTAAAGCTTGACAAATATAACATATTTAAGAACATAAGCCAAAGGTAATTTATGATTTTGTTTCAGACAAACATGCATGCTTACCTTGAATAATCTGAAAGATTTATATTTGTAGGTTCATCAGCATTTGAGCCCTCACGCTCCAAGCGACTTACAATCTTGCTGCGCAATCGCTCCTATAACCTGAATACATCGATATTATCATCAGCACATTAAACAAAAGTAATTGTTGAACAATATCTTAATCATAACAAAAACAGTGACGTTATTTAAGCTATTGGCCAACAGAGTTTGGTGCATACTGGAAGAAGCCAGTTATCAAGGCCATAACAACCATGTGCAGGTATCAATTTGTAGTTAGTTTGAGGGTGACTATGTGAGCAAGTGATTAAGTGTTCATCTGCTTTCATTGTTTAAATTGGATGCTAATTATTTTTCATTAGTTATACCACTACATATAGTTCTGTAGAACAGATTTTTATGCATGATACATATGTGAAAATGGGTTCTTATAGAGAAAGCAATTTGCACACTCGCGCACGCACCACGCATGCACAAACCTTGTCAATCGCGTTCCAAGTAGAGAAATTGTTCATCAACTTGTTAAAAATTTACGACAGACATGATTACTCATTGATTAGAAATATGCTACAACTGCTGAGTTTTTATGCAAGAAAAGTTAGATGAAATACAGGTGTTATCCTATGCAGATGCCAGCAACGTATGCCGCTAAGGGGTCAACATCTCTTAAAACACAAGTTAATGCTTATTATTATCAGTTTTAAATACAGTATAATTTTAGGATTACAGTAAAAATAGCAATACTACTATAAATACTACTTATCCAATAAGCAACATACCCAAGAAACCTATAACTCAAATAACCTCATTATAGAACAAGAGTGTTACAACTAATATATTTCTGTTTTAATCGTGTACTTTACAGCAAGAGCAGATTAGTTAAAATATGGAAAAGTGTTCTTTCATATAGGCCCCAAGGGCTTCTGCAATGGCAATACCCTTTGGGTTTCTATTAGGTGTTTCAATTATTCCTGGTTAATGATTTTTCCCTTATAACTTCATTAATTTTTTGCCATTTCTTTAATGACATTCTGTTTATGTAGTACTAATTAATGTCAATGTCAATGACAGCAAACTGTACAAGCCTGAGAAATATGTAAAGTATACCAACATTACCTCTGTAGCTTTAGTTTTAGAGTATTGAAATTATGTGGTGTCATAAATATGGCATGGTTCTTTGTTATGTCTCATTGTTGGGAAAGGGAGATGAGAAGCATATGACCTCAAATGCTGTCCATTTCACTCACTCATTTTAATGTGTTCTGAAATGTCTGACAAAAGTTGTCTAAATACTCAAGAGAGATGGTGGAGTGTATGGGTTCATGAACATTGAAACACAGGACAGACAACTTGCAAGATGCCTTTCAGGAATAGAATAAGGCTCCAATAACAACAAATAAATCCTGCTTTTCTTGGAAAGAAAGGGCTAAAGACCAGCAGAAAAGTGGAAGAAAGAAGACAAACTTGTAGGCATGCTGAAGTTGCTGTATCACTGAATGATGCCAATGAAGTTCATTTGCAAATGAGTAGCTTAACTTGGTATGCTGTAATACAATATATTTGATCACATTAAAAATAATTTATCTATAAGCCCATTTTGCCTGACTTTGGTGAACAAGTTATCAATGTGGACATGAACCAACATTTTGCGACATTCAATGTTTATAACTATAAATTAACAATTAATTGTCCATTGAGTAATTATCTTTTCTTACTATGGCCTGTGAACTTTTAGAATCATATTTCAGTTGGTTTTGATTAAAGTAATATGTTTTCTCTGTGTCTAATCATTAGATTTAGCATTATATTGTAAAATAATTATTCTATGTTCTTCACTTATACTTATTTAGCCTGTTATTTAGTCACTTAAATACTACATTTTTCGCATTTATTGATTTAAGTTTGCAAGCTTTCTAAGTCTATAGATTTCATATAGCTTACAAATTATTTTGTGTATTCTTGTACTAGTTTCATTTTATTAATGTTCCATTTTCAACACTTCATTAAGATTATATTTTGAAAAGAGGATCTTCCTTTATCTAATAAATTACCCTTGTGTGTGTGTGTGTGTGTGTGCGCGCATGAGGGCATGTATTAAACTTGCTCCGGTAAAAACATAGGGTAAGATATTTCAATATATTTAGTGGACAGCCTGTGCTGCATTTTAAATGAAGGTAGACTTCCCTGCAATATATGTAAACAATTAAAATCATATTCTAACCTTAGATATCCTATTTCCTTCCTTTCCTCACTTGAAAACTTTGTATTGCAGGCAAAGCTGTCTTCATTTTAAAATATGCATAAGCTGAATCTGGCAAATTACTGATCACATGCTATTATTGAGATACAACATTAAAATAGTGAAACACACGATCACTTACCATAAATAACAAATCCAGGATTGGCAAATAAAAGAATAGTTGAACATATTAGTTTTCTATATTTACAGTGCTTTTCAATACTTATATCAAAGTTAGTAAAGAAATGTAAGTGTATATCTTTCATATGCCCTTTTTGTTTTTAAAGTTCATACTTAGATGTATAAGTTATGCATAGCTCTGTAGCTCTGTGTCATAGCAGATAATTTAATGAGTTGAAATAGTGCATTTAGGTATGTATGAAAAGTATTCATCTTATTTCTTCCTACAGAAATTACAAGGGGCCAGCAACCCTGTACACAGAGATGCAGAAAACCTTCATCCATGCACATGAATTTTGCTAGGCTTGCCAAACTCATCAGTGACTGAGAGGCAGCTGGTGAATGAGATAGGTGTCTGCATGAAGTCACATTTTCATTTGTCTGGGATTATAATATAATTATTGTATTGTATATGTGTGTGTGCATATAATGTCATACTATATATGTATTATAATTTGTAATTATAATGCTTTATGCTTGCTTGTAGACAAAATAAATAAATGTTCCATACACTGGAAAACACTACTTTGTAGCACAAGCAATAAGTTTATGCAGTGATACATGGTTATGACTTGTAAATATTATACTAATTATGTATACGTTGAGGCATTTAACTCATCTGTAAATAATTTGTAGATTTACATTGTATATATTTTTTTAAACAGTATATAATACTTGTTTTTATTGCTGAGACATCACAGGTAGTAGACACTGATGATACATGAGATGAAATAATAACTGGGAAAGAATTTTTTTTAAAGGAAGGAAGCATTCCAGGTTTAAATTTAGAATACCTCCCCAGCACTTGCCATTTATGAGAACTGAGGAAAATCTGGAAAATACCTCAGTCAGGGAGAACGATCTTGTTAGATATTGAACCCCATAGCCCACACTCATGAGTCTGCGGCTTAATAATCTCAGTCACCTGTGGCAGTCATTCTTATGAGTCTACTGACAGCAAAAAATCATCATAAAATCATCATCAAAATGGCTTAATGTGTAGAGCAGAGGTACTGCATCCAGAATTTTGTGACAAAGAAATTGTTCACCAGTCTGCTAACTCCAAATATGGTTCCATGAGATTTCTGATTGTGCTCAAAGTTTAACTTGCCAATGAAAGGATCATAGGCTCAACACAATGGAGTATTGAAAGTCATTTCAACAGAAACACTCAAAAGGTGCTTCCAGCAATGAAAGACTCATTGGGCTAAGTGTGTGGAAGCCCAAGAGGCTCATTTTGAAGAGGACTAGGAAGTGAACTGCACCAAATTAGTAATTATTTATGCTGGAGTAAGACATGTGCTGGCTTTGCATTAGCCAGTCAACCTAGATTCAATACTTCCACTTCTGTCCTTTCTTCCTTCTAGTATTTCTCAAATAGTGATAAATGAATGGTTCCATGGCAGAAGTGATTGCTCATTGATTAATAAGCTTCTCTGTTAATGAACTTCTAAGGGAGCAGGTCTTCCTATGTATCAAATAGAGAGAGACACACCTTCTAGCTTCCTGAATAGATACAGTTGCTAGTCTTTTGGTCTAATAATAAGAAATTACAAGGAGACTCTTGGCTGGGTGCCAGTAATCCAGATATTTAAGTTGTAAAAGTAGTAGGTTTATAGTGTTTTTAGATTTGAGTAATTTTGTTATATGTGCTCGTGACAGCATTTGTTTAAATTTATTATTATTATTATTATTATTATTATTACTAATCTTTTATAAATTTACTATTACTATTGCTCATGTATGTTTAATTCAAATAGTTATGTATAATAAATTGCATTTTAAAAAGTACCTCTTAATTTTATTAAGCTATCCTCTTTTCTTTATTATTAAGTCACCTTTCCAGGATACCTCTAGGGATTATTATATGCCCTCCCATTGAAACAACAACCTAATAGTATGACATTATTTTATTTTTTAATATGAAATTATTAAAAAATACAGAAAATCTAATGAATTTCGAGTTTCCTCCTATGGATGAGCTCAGTAACTTCCTACTTCAACCAACAGAGGCCACCAGAGGAACATCCGTTTGTCCAGCCATAGTTTTGAGTAACGGCGGTTCAGTGAGCAACTGAAGATGGGAGAGATTCTCCCAAAATGCATCTTACTTTTGTGTAAGTGAATGGATTTTAATGTAAAAAATTAATACCTAAGTTTAGGTTAAGATTTGTTATATTAGCAGAAAAAAAATTATGTTGAGTACAACCTAGAATATTTAAAATATGCTCATTCACAAAATCAAATGTGCATGAATGTGAACTATCTATGGAAAGCAATATAAATACAACAAAAAACATGAAAATTGATATATGTGCCATTACTAATAACATGGTAAAGTATATACGCTTTAAGTGGTACTCCTTGTGGTTCAACAACACTTGTTAGATGACAGTTGATATAAGTTTCAAAGCCAGTTTCCAAGGGAATGATAAAATGCATATTCCATATACAACAAATTGATAGTGAACCAAAAAGTTTCTAAGTGATTTTGAGTATTGGGCTACTTTCCATGTGATAAAAATGGTGCAAAACTTCTTCAAATATGGACAAGATCAAACTGCTAAGTACTAAAATATCAAATTGGCCTAGTGAAATCAATTGAAGTGATCTGTAAATTCTGTAAGAAGTGGGGACTAAAAATAAACACTCTAAAAAAATCATGATATTTAAGAATGCAAATAAGTTATGCAATAAATGAGAAATGGTATTGGAAAGGGGCAGAAATTGAAGTGGTCAACAAGCGTGAGTATTTGGGTATCAGGCTTAGCAAGAATGCAGGGTGGAGTGAACAAAAAAGAAAGGTTCTAGCAAAGGGTAGGTTAGCTTTGAAAGCTATTACTGCCTGTAGGCATAAAGTATTAGAAATGGACATAAAGTGGCTGGAGAAAATATATACGGCAGTGACTCAGACCAAAATAATGTTTGGGGTGGAAATCTGGGGTAGTGGTGACAGATGGCTAAATGTAGATTTGATTCACAGGAATTTCTGCAAACAAATAATGGGCCTACCAAAGCCTCGCCAAATGGGGTTGCACAAGCTGAATTAGGCTGAATAGGGAGTAAAAGAAAAATAATGACAAGAATTTTGAAATATTAGTTTAGGATTAAGAATCTAGAAGAGAAATGTATTTTGAAACATTGTGTAGTGACACAAGAGAAAGTGAGGGAAGGAAATACTAGGGTTAGTAGAATCAATGAGATTATGGAAAAAATTGGCTTGGGTATGGTGTGGCATGATAGAGAAAGTAAAGAAAGAGGTTTTCTGGAAAGAAATTAAACAAAGAATTGATGATATGGAAAGATAGGAGATATTAGGTAGTTTTAGTAGTAAAAGGTTACTGAGGGTTTATAGGGGGCTAAAGAAAATATGGGGCAGAGAGAATTATGTAGATGAAGCTGACAGATGTGGATGAGGGAGGGAATTGCATGGGTCTGAATAGGGGTAGTGAATTTGAAATGAATAAGAGGACGGTTAAATATAGAGGAATGTCTGATGTGTGGAATGCAAGATAGTTATTGGCAAGCAATTTTGGAATGTAGAGCAACCTAGCAAAACTTAGGATTAAGAAGAGGGCTAACCTACCAATTGAGATAAGAGGAAACAAGTTGGTGAATACGTAAACAAGGCAGAAAATTTTGGAGTCTGGGAATTACTTAGGTAAGGTTAAAAGAAAATGGTTTGAGAAAATAAGTAACAAAAAGTGAGGAATCAATTTGGTTGAAATATAATTTAAGTTGGTTTTTGATTGAGTTAATTTTTAGATGTAAGTTGCCTGATAGTTGAGTAACAGCAAGGTTGAAACTATTCGAGCCACTTGGTTACACAGCAACTTGGAAAAATTCATTAAAGTGATTATGATTGCATTTTCTTGTATAATTGAGCGATTGTAAAATAGTACTGTACAAATAAATATTGCACTTACAAAGCTGTTGACAATGGAGTGGTAATATAACCTAAACTTAGGTATTCATTTTTTACACTAAACTCCACTTACTTATGTAAAAGTAAGACGTGTTTCGGGAGAATCTCTCCCATCTTCAGTTGCTCATTTAGCAAGTGAGCAATCAAGAAGTGAGAACTGAAGTGAGCAACTGATTGCTCACTTGCTAAACGAGCAACTGAAGATGGGAGAGATTCTCCCGAAACACGTCTTACGTTTACGTAAGTAAGTGGAGTTTAGTGTAAAAAATGAATACCTAAGTTTAGTACTGTACAAGTTTTTTGTATTATTAAGCGGAAAAAAAAAGTATTAAAAAGGAGTTTCTGCAAAAAAGAAGAAGACCCTCTTTATAATGTGAACATCATAAATGTTATGAAGATATTTTCAAAGTACTTAATTTTGTGAATAAACTTGAGCATGAAGTAAAATGATGCAAAGTATTTAGACTTTATATAAAGCAAAAATACTCTTTAATTATTCTTATTCATGTTATGCAATAACTTGTGTTTATTGGAGTGATACTGCTTTTAATAATCTTGTAATGCATCCTGTTTCCTGGCACTTATACCTTTTCTGAAGAAGTGCTGCAAGGCACTTATCTTTTCCATGTAACTTCATGTTTTGCTTTGGTTATTAATAAAGTCTCATATCTTCAATTTTACAATACATAATATGACTGTTTTAAATAACATAAAAGATTGATAATAATATCAAATTATTAATAATGGAAGTGCAAGAATGTTTTTCTTTGTTTCTGGATAATTTCAGTTTTTATGTTATTTTCCATGTAACAGTCACAAATATATCCTAACAAGGCACCTGATTTAATTAATTTTTCACAAGTACTGTTTACTCAGGATCTAATCACCCTTATCCAACAAAAAAAAATACTTGCTGTAAAAAACCAGCATTTCCAAAGACTTCACAATGCGTACTGACAAAACATATTTGAATACAATACAGGAAACTTAATGAACCCTTTATTGAACAGAAATTTGTCTTATATGGAAATATTTTCAGATCCCATGACATTGGGGCTTAAAAGTATGTTAAATATCCTGGATTAAATGAAACCTGTCTTCTGTGGAAACAGAAATTAGAATAAGTCTTTATATGAAAAATTTCCAGTATTGTTGAATGCATCATTTAGAAGAAAATTAGGCACTCTCTTTTAAAGAATTTTGTTTTCTCTAAATCTTCCATTATTTTGCAAGGATTTGAAATGAGAAGTCAGACATGTTTTCCATGTCCTTTCATAGTTCTTTTTTACCTTGTACACTGTAGAGTAATTGTTTTTTGATTTATTAAGATATCTATCCTTCCCATTTCCATGTTAATTGGTAATTCTGCTTTTGATGATACTCCCCTACTTGCACTAAATTCAACGAAACCATTTGATCCCTCCTGAGTTCTAGATCCATATTTTTACTTTAATCAAGCATTTGTCATCATGTCATCACAAAGATAGGAGTTGTACTTGATCTTAACCTAAGAATAAAAGTGATTCATATGAGTGAGCATATAAATTGACTGTTAAGCAGATCATGAAAATGTTTAATACAAACTCAAGTATGTAAGAATCTAAAGAAGTAAATGTGAGCAATGGGAAAATTTTGCTAATAGAAAAATAAAAAGATATCTTAACAAAACTGCTAGTAAATAATAAGAAATAGTGTGGAAGTGGTTTGTCAGTGTGAGGGTGAAAAATCACCATATGTCGGGTCCTATGGTGCAGCAATTTGATAAAAAGTTGCTAAAAAACTCAACAGTGTAAACTGTGTGTTAAAACTTTGCTTGAGTCTGGGAAAATTATAAAAAGTGAGCAATGCTATTTTTCTGTCAGTGTAATGTTTGCACATGTTGACTACTAATGAATGAGTATGGTTTATTCTTAATTAGATAGTGAGTTGATTTAATACCCTTATGCTCCACTTACCATTGAATTATACAGAATGTGTTTCACAGGCCTTTGCCTGCATCACCAGCTGTGTGTAGACTGCTGGATTCGTTGTTGGATGAATGTACTTGGTGTAGCTTTTGTGGACATTTTACAAACTTTTGGATTAATTTGTCTTCTGTTTGGATCTTGAAGTTCATAACCTTATCTTCACATTTTTTTATAATTTTTTCCCCATATTCCCAGCTCCAAGGGTCTATCTATGAGTTTCAATAATTTCCTCCATTTCTATATCATCTTTATCACTCCAAAAATGATGTACAACCGCTGATTTACCTTTTTGATTGTACATGATGTTTCTCCAGTGCTCCCTTAGCCTAATCCTAATGCTTCTTTTTGTTTTGCCAATATATACTTTGTTGCATTGCGAACAGTTGATTTGATATATTCCTAGTTTCTTCTCATCAGGTATTCTATTATTATCACTGGAGTTGAGCAGATCATTTAGGCTGAATTTGTTCACTGGGGACAAAGTAATCCCAAACTCTCCAAGTATTTTTTGGAATTTTTTGGTGGCCCAAGGATAAGTAAATTTCTTGTGCATGGTAGATTCTTTTTTGCTGACAAATGTTGTAACCTGTTTTAACCTCTTCTATTGTTTGAATTTCTTGATTTTCTTGTCTACAAATTCTTGGTCATACCCATTGATTTTGAGAATACTCTTCACTGTATTCAAACTCATTCATGGGTATGTTAATGAATCTATGTGCTAAGCTGTTGAGAACTGCATGTTTGTGTGCTATGGGATTGAAGCCACTTGGCTTTATGTAATTTTCTGTCTGTGTATCCTTTCTGTATATTCCAAATTTCAAATTGATGCCTGTTCTTATAATTTCTAAGTCAAGAAAAGGAATCATGTTGTCTTCTGTTTCAGAAGTAAATTTAATTTTCCTATCTTGTAGGTTTAGCAATTTCAAAGCATCACCCAAGTGTTTCTTATTAACTACTGCAAAGATACCATCCATGTATCTGTGCCAGACTTTAAAAATGTATAGAAATGATTTGGTGAGATGCATTTCTAAACTACTCATATATAAATCAGCCAGAAAAGGTGATAATGGATTCCCCATAGCTAAACATGCTTTTTGTTTGTCAAATTCACCATTGAACCTGAAGAAATTCCGACTGATATAGACTTCAGTTAGTTGGAGGTATTCCCCAAACTCCTCGTTGCTTAGTTTCAGAGACTGGAACCACTTCTGAAGGGATGTTGGGAATTTGCATTTTGGTATGCTGGGAAAGAGTGAATTTACATCAAAGGATACTAGATCACCCTTTTAGAGAACCAAATCTTTAATTTTCTTCACCAGTTCTTTGGGATTACTTACACTTTAGCTATCAAACTGTGAAATTTATGAAATCTCTGGAGGAACCATCTTACCAGTTGGTAGGAAGGTGTGTTTCTACAGTTGATTATTGTTCTCATGGAATTTCCCAGTTTATGTATTTTTGATAGGCAATGTATCCTTGCTATTGTGGCATTGTCTGCTTTTAATTTTGGTTTCTCCTTGTTCTGTATAATACAATGATAAGTGGAGCATAGGGGTATTAAATCAACTCACTATCCAATTAAGAATAAACTAATTGCTTTGCTGTATTAGTTCTGACTGAAATTAATTTTAAATTTAATGAGTATAGTGTTTTATTTTGTCTCAAATATGTGCATGTTCTGGATTAATTTTTATAGAATAGCTTGATAAGACCACCATCATAGTCTAGTAGAGCATTTACACTTCCCATGAGGTGATCTGGGTTTGATTCTCAGTTAGATTAGTTTCCTGATTGAGGTTTTTACAGGTGTCTTCTCTCAGTTCTTTAGGTGAATACTTGGAAAACTTAGGCCACAAAATCCCCGGAAATCATTTGCTCAAATTGTCATCTATCATCCTTCATCTGGTACAAACAGATCTTGAGATCATAGTGTAATGGTATAAAAAAATATGACTAAACAGAAACCTGGCTTTAGTGGCAAACCTCTGGATTCTGGAGGTTTTACTGTATTTAATGAAGTTTTCATTGGCATCATTAAATTTATAGAATACTTACACCTTTAACAAATGAAATATATAACTTTAATAAATAATAAGGATGATATTTCAGCCTGTTTTCCATGTAATATGATAGAATATGTTTCACAAGCTCTCTTGTTCTTTACTATACAATATCTTGTTTTAGACAAGATGACTTTTAAAGAAGTTTCTGCCTCTCTCATGTCTTATTACAGTTGAAAGCCCAATTTCCAATGTTATGTTAATATATGATTTGATAAAAGGATCTGATACTTTTAGGTTGGCAGCAACTGTAGCTTGAAAAGTTGTTTAGAAATGGGAGCAGAAAGAATGAACATTGTTGCAATATGAGTAGGTGGTTTCATTAAGGCAGCAACAGGAGATCTGTAATTGAATTTCCTCCAGAATTCTCTTTCCTGACAGGTTTAGTCCAGGGTTTTCTCAGTTCTCATCATTAGCAGGAGAGGTATCCAAAAACTTAAGCCTGGAGTGCTTCCTATCCCTTCCAAAAATTCCTTTACCAATTTATGGATCTCATGTGTCATCATTGATCATTGCCTGTGATGCCTCAGTAGTGAAAATGGACATTAAACACTTAAATAATAGTTGTCCCAAGGCCGAGGATGAAGACGAATGTCTTCGAAACCAGTACCATACTTTACAACAAGTGGAGCAAAAGGAGTGTTTAGGTCCACATATCTCAAATGATTTTAATCATATGATTAGCTTCACTTTGTTAGTTCCATACATTTTTTTAAAAAGAAGTTTTTAAAAAATTTTAAAATATAAAAAAAATTACAATAATTGTTTAACAGATGAGGATGCAGAAAAAGGTCCAGAAAACATGTCCTAAGTAAATCTGCAGTAAAAGAGTGTGATTGTATAGTTCAACTCAGAAGAGATTAATCATGGTAGAGCATGTTTTGCTGAACCAGTTATGCTTTAGGAACATATGAGAAAAATGAACATCTAATGGATAGTTTTATTTTCAGAACCTAATTTTTTTTTTAGTTACATTTGTTCTTTTGCCTCTTTCCAATAAAAGTAATTTAAAAACTCACATTATAACTGTGTTTTCTCATTTCAAAAACCATAAAATCTTTTTGCCAGACACTGTATTAAGTATTGTCAAATATGCAAGTCAATGAATTTTCAACATTTATTTGTTTATTTTGTGGCCTTATCATTTATAAATTAATATATTGGGCATACCTTACTTGGATCTTGGTCACAAAAGTCCAGCAGTGTTTCACAAAAATGTCGCCCCATCTGCTCATAGTCATGTGTATTAAAATGTGTTCCAGCCCTACTTCCAAGATCTGACCCTCCAAAAGAGGCTTCCATTGTGTAGCTATTCGCAACTCCCATCATCCACACCACCACTCTTCCAGTACCTTCCTTACATCGTTGTATTCTAAACTTGCAGCTTTCAAAACAAAACTAAACCAGAAAATCTGAATTAGATTTAACTATATTCTATATAGCTATCAGTATTATACAAAATATATAGGAAAGCTATGCCACCCTATCTGGCCTAAGCCATGCATTTTTGCAGGACAGCTATAACATGTCTGAAGCACTGGCATTTTATAAGCTACCACCCAGAGACCAAGATATTTTATACAGTGTTTCATAAGTGATGTTTAAAACTGAAAGGATAGAAAGTACATAATGGTAGGAGCAAAAAATCTCAGTAATCACTACTGATTTGATTTTTAGTACACATGCTGTATGGTTTTCTTCTTATACACTAGGTGCTGTAACCTTAGATAGTATATGAACATTTGAATTTGAATTTATTTCTCTTTACATCAACATACAATTAAATATTACAATAAGACCTATGTCTTTGTCAATTCCATAATACTAACTAACAATATAAAATTAATACATATAATTATGACTCTATTACAACATTTTAATTCTAAACATCAATTTATTAATCACTGACTATATGACCATTTTTTATCATTTCTCCCTCACCTTCTGTAAATACACTGTAATAACTATAAATTATTTCTAAGGTTACATTTCTTTCTACATTTCCTTCCATCATTCTCTCTGTCATTCTTATCCATTTCTCGCTAACTTTACCTAAATAGCTCCCTGTCATTTTTATATTCTTCTATTATTTTATACTTAAAATCTTCCTAATTAAAATTCCCCCCCCCAAAAAAATTTTCCCATTTTTTATTCCAAACCTTTTCTCTCCATAGCTTTATTTGATAACAAACGATGAAAATCTCTACTCATTTCTCTGCACATTAAACAATTTCATATTTCTTTATCATATTCTAATTCTTTTAAATTCATAACTCTAGTTCTAGCCCAAGCAAACCCTGCTCTACCTGTCTTATCACATTTTTCTATACTGGGTGTTAATGAAATCACCAAAATGATTTCAGAGAGTGTAGAGATGTGTATAAGCAATTTTGGATGGTAAACATATTGTCTATCTGTTCAAATTTTGAAGCTTGGCTTTAAGTTTCTAAAGTGCCAGTACGACAATAACTAATGAAGATGTCCCTGGAAAGTATAACATATGATAATGAAAGCAGGTTTCTGAAAATATCACTCTGGCACCATGATTGTGACATTAGCTTTCAAGTAAGAGATGGTCATTTGCTTTTGAATTCAATTTTGTCCAACATTTTTTTTGTTTGTTTTCTGACTGGCCTAATAATGCAGCTTTTAGCCTATGTTTTCAGTTAATGTTTCAATTTACACACTTAAATCTTAACATATCAATTCATATAATTATAACCTTTGTAGCTGTCATTGTATTTACCAATCAGAATTGAGTCCTGAGTATGTGTTAGGTAAATTAAATTTTGGGCATCATGTTACTAGTAAGCTTACTAGCAATTGTAGTTGGTATTTTCGTTGTTGATAAAGAGAATAAAACTTGAAAGCATTAAGTAAATTCATTCATAACTCTTTAGTATGCATATCGCAACATTTCATATTTAATAATAAAAAAAAAATTAACAGCATGCCAAGAATTGAACCCATGGTTTGCTGAACATCAGTTTTGCATTAAGCATTATGCCACATAAATCAAGAGCTCCTTCTAGAGTAGGTCACATAATGCAAGGAGGCAGTTAATAGATGATCAGTGTCGCACTGTCACATGATTAGTTTGAGATTTGAGAGATTTTTTATGGTATTAAATCTTGAAAACGATGATAACAAGGTGAAGAAATTTGATATTTTTATGCATGCAAAGCAGTTTTAAAGGCATTGTAATTTTTCACCCAGCTTTACTTTAACACCGACTTATCAAAATCTGATGCCAAAATATTTAACACCATTTAACTGCATTATATTTAGTTTTAGACCATACATTGCATATCTCAAATTGTTTATATATGACATCTCTACACTCTCTGAAAATATTTCGGTGTGTTCATTAACACCCTGTATATTTTTTCCTACCCTGTACTATTTTTAATCCCCTATAAAGTCCCAATGTACTCTTTTCACCTAAACTACTAATTATTTCTTGTCATTCAGTATCTTCCAATCTTATTTATTTTTTCCCAAAATCCTTTGTTTTGGTATTCCCTATTTAGCCATACTTTTCCAACCTATAACCTATACCTAGCTAGAAATAGCTTTTATTAAGCATAAGATATTTCTATTCTAATGATTTTAACAAGATATATGTTGTAAACTTCATAGAGGTTAGAAACAGTAAAACTGATTAATTATACACATTATTATACCTGCATAAGCAATATGTTAGATATGTGCATAATTTATATGATAAATGTTACATACCATTGTATCTTGTATTGTATTTAAAGAAGTGCAAGGAACATTACAAAATGGCAACATAATTTATGAGACTTCCTCTATTATGAACATGACAATGGAACTTAAATGTAAATTGGAACTTACACAGTGAAGCTAATCATATTAATTGATATCACTGTATGATTCAGTTGAACTACACACTCTTAAAGCTTCACTTACTTTTCATAACTGTATGGAACCGGTTTCCAGAACATTTAGTTCTCATCTTCAGCCAGGCTAAAGTTCAACTCATTGGCTGAAGATGGGAACAAAATGTTTTCGAAACCGGTTCCGTACATTTATGAAAAGTAAGTGAAGCTTTAAGAGTGTGTAGTTCAACTGAATCATACAATGATATCAATTAATATGACAATGGAAGCTTATCATTTTATTTTAGCATTTATTTTAAATTGGTTTCTTACCTTATCTGCTGCATTTTTATGGAGCATAAGTGGGAACACCTGTTCCTGGAGATGTCGATCTGGTGTGCGTCGATTTTCACAGCCATAGATGAAAATATTGTGCTTTCGTGAGTGTGCATGTAGATCACAGTACATTTCAATCCCACATTCTTCCATTAATCTGTACAAAAAAAAAAAAAAAAAAAAAAAAAAAAAAAAAAAAAAAAAAAGGATGTAGAAAATGTTTAATACTTAACACTAGATGGG
This sequence comes from Metallyticus violacea, assembly GCA_030762175.1. Lineage (NCBI taxonomy): Eukaryota > Metazoa > Arthropoda > Insecta > Mantodea > Metallyticidae > Metallyticus > Metallyticus violacea. Next base: position 8,730,968 of record CM060836.1, on the reverse strand, counting down.
AACATTTCTTTACGCACTTCCTCCTTATGCTATGATAACATGCTTGCTTGGTATTTACTGCAAACTGGGATAAAGTAATGATCTGCTTGTACCATAAATTAAGAGGCTTATAGTACTGACACTTAAGTCATTACTCTGATTACTATTGATGTTCTATGTGCAGTTAAACTGGTTGTGCTCTAGATTTAAATAGCCAGAATTTTCACAGTGAAATATTTATGCAGAAATCACTCAAATTTTACTAATTTTGTTCCACTTTACTTGTTATTATTTTGAAGCCTTTGATTTTTCCAAATTTCCAAATAAACTAATGCTTTAATATAGAATTAAATAGGGGGAATTTTCACAGTAAAATATAGCATAATATCAAAAATGATCTCTGCATAAATAATTTGTTATATGGTTATGCTATGTTCCCTGGATGATTCTCTCACTAAAATATTGTCATAAAAATGTATGTTATTTAGATGTCATGCATATTTATATATATATATATATATAGAGAGAGAGAGAGAGAGAGAGAGAGAGAGAGAGAGACACACACACACACACACACACACACACACTCAATGATCCAAAACAGGATCTGCTTATCAAAAGTGGCCATGTCTATGAATTCAATATTTGACATATAGCTTCTTTAAATTTTGACTGTGCAGGGTTTACTTTTGTGCAAGAAAGAAGTCTGGAGGCATTAGATCAGAAGAGCTAGGCTGCCAAACAGGTTTATTGTGATGTTATATTTAATTCTTGAACACATGACATCAATAAGTGCATAGTTTAGCTTTTTTTTTTGTTTGATCTTTGAGATATGAAATATGGGAAATTATTCAATAAAGTTAATATTAACATAATATTAAATTACTAGAAACTTATACCACCAAGAGTGGCCAAGATCGTTAAGGCGTGGACTCGTGAGCAGGAAGTCTGGGGTTCGAATCCCACCAGTACCATCCTCCCTGACTGGGTTTTTTTCCAGCTTTTCCTCAATCTTCATAACTGGCAAATACTGGAGAGGTACTCTAAACTTAGGCCTGGAAAGCTTCCTTCCTTCAAAAAAAAAATCCTTTCCCAATTTATCATTTCATCTCAGTATCTCATGTTCACCGCCTATGGTGCCTCAGTAGTAAAAATGGGTGTTAAACACTAAAAAAATAAATAAAAAGAAAGAAAGAGGGGGGAAAGGAAAAGGAAAAGAAAAAAGGAAAAAGAAAAAGAAACTTATGAATTGCTATCATAAAGCCAGTCAATATGAATGAATTTATTTTCAACAAAAACAAACTACATTACAATTAAAATTTACATATTTTCATTATTTCACAAATAACCAAATACTATTGTTAATTTTGAACCCTAGTCCCAGTTCATCAGTAGTAGCCTATTGGAATGACCAAGAGATCAGGCTTCAAGCTAACCAACACTAGAGAGTGTAGAAATATTGTACATAAGCAATTTGAGATAGGCAATGTACGCTCCACAACTAATCACAATGCAGTTTTATGGTATTAATCATTTTTGCATCATATACTGATAAGTTGATCTTAAAGCCCAGCTGGGTGTAGAATTGGTTTAGAATGTCTTAAAACTACCTTGCAAGCATAGAAATATAAAGTTTCCACAGCTAGTTATCAGCATTTAGTGCCATAAAAATCTCTCAAATCTCGAACTAATCATTTGACAGTGCGACAATGAACATCTATTCACTGCCTTCCTGCATTATGTAGCCCTCTCTAGAGGGAGCTCTTTAACTGTTTGTGTGGTGTAAAGTACAATGCAAAAGCTGATGTTATGCAGGCTGCAGGTTCAACTCTTGTCATGCCGTTGAATTTTTTTTTATTTAATATGAAGTACTGCGATACTCATACTTAAGAATTTTGAGCGAAATTTACTTAATGCTTTCAAGTTTTATTCTCTTTCTCAACAATGAATGTGTTACCAACATATATCTAATAAACTTACTATTAACATGAGGCCTAAAACTTAATTTTACTTACACTTTATGTAGCCTACTCTAAGGAGAGCTCTTTAACTACTTGTGTGACATAATGCGTAACACAAAAGCTGATGTTTCACAAGTCATGGGCTCAATTCTTGTCGTAACTTTAATTTTATTTTTATTTAATATGAAGTGCTGCGATAATACTACAGAATTATGAATGAAATTTAGGTAATCTTTGAATATATGACACCCAAATAAATAAGATTACTCATAATTCTACCTTTGGTAAGCAAGGATTGTAATTATATTAATTGATATGTTCAGATTTAACTGTATAAATTGAAACACAACTTTAAAACAGCTAAAAGCTGCATTATTAGTCCCTAGTCAGTAAACAACATAAAAAGTGATGAACTCAAAAGTAAATGACCACCTGTTACTCAAAAGCTAACATAATAACCATGGTGCCAGAAAGATACATTTGGAAATCAGCCTTCATTATTGTGTATTATGCTTTCAAGGAACACATTAGCCAATGCCATACTGCCTCTTTAGTGCCTCTTTAGAAACTTATAGCCATAGCTTCGAAATTTAAACAGATAGGTCATATGTTATCTATCCCAAATTGCTTATATAAGACATTTCTACACTCTCTGAAATTATTTCTGTGTAGTTCATTAACACCCCTTATATATTCTTAATAAAAAATAACAACAAACCAAATTCAATCTGATAATTACTAATTTCTAATTATATTACAAATAATGGTATGTTTCCACATTTGACTCATTCTCATGAGTTGCTAAATACTCCAATGGCCGGAAAACTTAACACTGTAGTTATTCCACTACCGGGACCACTTTGCATACCCTTCCCCTTATCTCCCCTCCCTATGCTAACTACCAACATACAGAAATTGATTACATACGTTAGAATATAATTTTCTACATTTTGTTAATGTGTAAGCAAGATTTTGGCTTATAAGGAGAATCAGATACAAAAAATTTGAATTCATGTCTATTAGCCCAGCTGATCTAGTGTAGTGCACATGATAATGATTCTTAAAAAGCTACTTATTATGAAAATTTAATTCTTTAAAAATTGGTTTACTGGGAGCACGGGAGATGGTAATTGCTGCATTATTCAATATTTTTTCTTGCCATTTAAAAACCACAGATGATCAATTTGCAGATTAAAAAGGGTACATCAAGAGATAATATAGAATATACATAATCAAAATATACTATTCTCAAAATATCTTTAGTACAACTCCTATGCACATTGCATAAGATATCTTACTTAATTTATTACATTAGGTAAAAATATGTTCATTCCCAGATAAGTCTGAGTTCATTATAACACCTAAAAATGTTAACTATTACGGTTCTTTATAGGTGTATTTTCAATTTTATGCAGCGGATTTTCTTGATATTTTTCCTTATCAGACCAGCTGTATGTGGAAGTATTGTCTTGCAGGAGAAGAACTTCAGCTTGTTTGCTGATCATCCCAAACAAGAATATCAAAGTATTCCATTATTGCAAGCATGACTGCAGTGTGCAACCACCAGGAATTTGAACAATAACACTGCCTTGACATTCTTCTAATAATAAGCCTTTTCTTTTTGTCCAAAGCTCTTTGAATCAGTTAATTAAATTGTCTGGTAATGGAGATTATAGGTTTCACATCTGGCATCACATGTATAAACTAGAACAATGACCAACTGGAACTCCTTTTCTTTCCAGATGTTTTGTCAGCAACTTGCCGACATCTTTAGTGGCATGGTTGACCTTTCCAAAGTACTCTTCTGGTTGTTTCAACGCCAACTGTGCCCTGAGTGGGTTGTCACTGTTTTTAGTGGAGGGTGTATTGATTGGATGGCTTCTGATTGACTCACTGGAAGTTGAAGGCTCTTAACCGCATGAAAACTACATCAGCTACTCTTCAAAACAAGAACAAAACAGGAATATCTATGAGGGTAAGTTCGTAAGTTTCCAGCGTAACCATTTTCTAGGTGTGATAAAGACAAAAACCATACTTCATTTTTCAATATAGTTACCTTTATTGCAATATACTTCTCACATTTTTGAATTAACATTTCAATCCACCCCAAAAATAGTTAGAAGTCTTGTCTGCAAAATGGGCATAAACAGCATCCGTGACATCTTTATCACACTTAAATTTTCTTCCTGAAGGTCCTTCTGGAGTTTTGAGAAGAGGAAATAGTTACTGGGAGCTAGATCTGGGCTGTGGGGAGGATGGTCAATCTTATTGAAGCCACATTTCTTCACAGTTCCCTTTGCAACAAGAGCTGTGTACACAGGCAAGTTGTCATGAAGAAGGCGCACACCACCACTCAGTTTTCCCCACCTTTTCTCTTTGATGGAAGCACATAGCCTGTGCAGTAGGCCAGCATAGTAATCCCCATTTACTGTGGTCCTTGAAGTCAATGAAGAGTATTCCTTCACAGTCCCAAAAGATTGTGTCCATCTTCTTGGTTGACAGAGTGATCTTGGCCTTTAGAAGTGGTGCTTTGCCAGGTTTACACCACTCCATTGATTTCTCTTTTAGACAAGGGATCATAGTAGAGGACCATAGTTGTGTAGGGCATAATAATGGTTTGCAGAACTTGTCTTTTGTTGCCATGGCAGAGCTCCAAAAATAACTGACAATAGATGACTTGTTGCTGCTTTTGGACTGAAGAAAGAAGTCTAGGCACCCATCTTGCATTAATCTTATTTAAGTTTAAATGTTCATGAATAATTCAAAGAACTACTGTTTTAAAAAGGCCCAACCTTGCTGCTATTTCTGTAACTTTGAGATGCCGGTCTTCCATAATTTCTCCTTCCACAAGAACAAGATTTCAGGAGTGAGCACCTCCAAGGGCCAACCTGCACACTCTTTGTCCTGAATGCTTTCTTGACTCATTTGAAAAGGTTTGGCCTATTCTTTCATGGTAGAATATGAGGGGATGCTTCCCCATATACAATGTTATATCACTGTTTAATTTCATTTGTGTAAATCCTCATTTTATGAAGAACTTAATAATAGCTGGATACTCCATTTTGAACATGTCACAATCTTCAGCACATAGACTTTTTTATAGAACTATATCTGAACAACTGAACATAGCAGAGCAGAAGTTACTGTTGTAATTATTTACTTAACAGATAAGGTATGACAACAGATAAGGATTTTGTGAAATCGATTACCCTTATCAAATAAGGACTTACCCTCATATCTACCCAATATAAAAAATGTCACAGATTGCATTGGAAGATACTGAACCAGAGCAATGTCAAGAACATCTATAAGTTCATGCAGCAGATCAATAACCTACTATATTCCATTCCCGCAACCCTCTCTCTACTAATGCAGTATACAGCATTGATTGCTCCTGTAATGTAGTATATATCCGCACCACACAGCACAGCATAAACACATGACTGGCCGAAACAAGAGGAACTGTCACCAAGATCAGACAGACAAATCAGCAATTGCAGAACATGCCCTCCAATATGGAAACCATATCATTCACTTTGTGAACACCACATTGCTATCAAAAAGTATACATTACAATGGATTACCTATAGCATGAAGCCATAGAGATTCTCATACACTCTCAATTTTAATAAAATGGATGAAGGCCCTCACTTAAATAAAAAAAAAATAGTTACTTGTACTGCATAAGAACCCAGCAAAACACTAAATAAGAGTGAACCAATCAGATGTCTTACTCCTGCATCCCAGAGTTCACGAATTCAGTAAAATAAACATAAATAATTCAGCAAGTCATTCAATTCATTCAATTGAGTATCCCCTCCACTATAAAAACAGCCTGCTCATGGTACAGGTGCTGTCATGACAAGTAGAAGACTGCTTGAGAAAAGTCAACCGTGCAACTGAAGATGTCAGCTATAGTCACTGACGAAACTATCTTCAACATTTGTTGCTGGGCAGACAGGCCTCACATCATCTAAAATACTTTCATGCCCATCTCAGAACTACTGGCACCATTGCAACACCATTTTCTCTAACATTATGTCAAGACCATACACTTACACTAGGTGGCTATGAATTTTGGTACCAGAGGTCCCACATGCCTCAAACTATAGCTTGGACTTCCTTTGTCCATATTTGCAATATACATCTGTTCTCCATGTTTGCTGGCCACTCATTATTCTGTTTTTCTTTCTTTAACAAAAAACTGAATCAGTGCCGCATGTGTAATGCAAGTTGTACATGACAAAACAAAAAAGGAATTATGCCTGTGTAACCACAACATATTGCTAATCCCCATTTCTACTGGATCTCTGGGATAAAATAGGGAAACTTATTTTATGATATCCCTTGTGTAACCTAATTTTAAAAGTGAAAGATATATGACTAAAATCCAACAAAATATGACATTAATAAGGCCAATAAAATGCATGTTATTTGAATTAAAATATGTCAAACAATAAGTTTTTTAAGTTTGTGATAAAAATGAGACAATGGAGAACATTAACATCTTGGCCTTAGTTATTAATTAGATCCCTTATCAACTGCTCAGAGATTTACCATATGTTAAGTAAAAGTTTGTATTATAGCTGGATATTTTATTAATGAATTTATTGCATTAACCCTATCAGAAAAATAAAAATTACCTGCGTATCATAAGTTTAGTGTGCCACACTGGAGGGTACGTCTCTCGAATGACTGTGCGATATTGTCTGTTGAGATCCCTTCCAGTTAGAGAGCAGCGATTGTTTCCAACTATCACACCATCAGGATTCAACATTGGCACCAGCTTGAAGATGAACTTGTCTCGGAGCTCCTAACAGCAATGGAACATGATCTAGAGAGACAAGTTGGAAAACTACTGTGATTTCTAGAGAGATTTCTACAAACAATGTTAATCAATGGGAGATATTGTGCAGTGAAATAGTAATAGTAACATAGGTGAACTTATTTTTACTTACTAAAATAATATATATTCATGACAATTTTTGTATCAAGATTTCAAAAATCTATGTAACTAAAATTATCCCAAATAATATAGGATTAAAGCAAGAATGTAAATTATGTCCTCTATCATTCACTTGTTTATTGATATATTCTAGAAACAATTAATAAGATTAACAGATTCATTCTAACAATCAATGATAAAGAAATTTCTAGTTTGTTATTTGCTGATGACCTCAAAACAAGATGAATAACCAGTGTTGGTTAAATGAAAACAATTGAAACAATACCTGATTATTGTAAGGAATGGAGTTTAAAAATTCATTTATATAAATACAAAATTATGGTATTTAAAAAGGGCAGTAAGTTAAGGAAAGATGGGAAATGATGTTGGCAAAGAATAGACATCAAGATGGTTATTAAATGATTACTCAGAAGTAAGATTAAATAGTAATGCCAGATGGAGTGAACAAAAAATAAATATTAGCTAAAGGAAAACTTTTTTTGAAAGCTATTAGGGCATGTCTAGAGTAAATACCAGGGATGCAAATTAAATGGTTGGAGACAGTTATTTCGCAGTAGAAGATGCTAGAGTTGAGATTTGCAGATTGGAGAAATAGTAGATAAACATGGATATAACTCATAGAAACTTTTATAAACAAATATGAGTTTATAATAAGCTGGTTTAGAATAAGAAATTTGGATGAATGAAAATATTTTACATTAGCATCTGATTGTACAGGAAAGAATTAATCAAGTAAAAACTTAGATTAATAAGATTAAGGAAATTTTGGGTAAAATTGGTTTGGGAGGGGAGAGAAATCATTAGAAAATGGATTCTGGAAATTAATTAAATTAAGAATTGAAGATAATGTAAGGCAAAAAAAGTTGCAATGCTTCAGTAATTGGCCCATACCAGAAGCTCAGTGGTTAGCAGGAAGACTTTATGAGGATAATTTTCAATAATGGTAACAAGGTTTCACTAGAAGATCTGAAGTAATATAATGAGAGCTCCATAATTTATCTTGAGAGAATCTGGAACTTAAGTTCGACTTAGTTTGACTATTTAACAAATAAAGTGATAAAAATCAAATAATATATCCATAAAATGGGCTTATAGCTTTGAATGTTCACTCTGGCACTTTAATTTTCCCTAACAGTCGAACAGATGAAAGTTAAAATTAAATTGATTTACAGGAAATACTGTTTTATTTTTTCATATAAACTCTTTGGTAACAAACTGAAGACAAATGAAGCATTATGACCTAAAACACTAATTAAATGCACAATTATTAAAAACACAATTTCGAAAATCAAATGACTAATAAAACTGGTTCCAGACAGTATTTTGGTTTTGCTTAGTATTTTTTGGCTTGGATCTTTGAATTATAACATCAATTTGTGCATCTAACACCTTGCCAAAATGTTTTCTACTGCCCACTAAGTTCATTACTGATTTCTAGTGCATGCTGAAGCTATTCTAGGCTAAAGAAGGTATAAAGATATTTAAGTGCACAGTTCTGATGAATTTCCAAAAAAACCAATTGCAAATAGGTGCAATAAATGAAAGTGATAAAAGGGAAACGATAAAATTGTGGCAATAGGCAGCTGTGAATGGCTGGAATTTCTGATATTCTTATACCAGATTGGTCACTGATTCATAAGCTAAATAGTCTTCAGAACAAATGGACATCATATATAATTAATTATCCTGACATATCATAAATTATTTTTAATATTCTAATTCTAATGTAAAAATTTACAATAAGAGTATCTGAGTTACAGGCACCTGAGTGCGGCTGCTTACTGAGGAAGTACAGCCATTTCAAATACATTTATATTTTTACAAAGCATAAAATGATACTGTAGTTTAAACTGATAATAAACACTAATCAGTTTTATAAAAAATGTTGAAAAGTATGCACCTCAGTGGCAATACCTTGCCAGAATCTGCATAGGAAATTCCTGTATTTCATCTAATTTTTCATCCAGAACACGCCATGGTTCAGAATTCATTTCTTGTCATTGGATTATCCTGTCTCTTGTAACATTCTAACAAATTGGCAAACAGTTTTTCTACCTAAAACACAACTACTAGGATATTTTCTTGTCAACTGCTTTGCCATTTCTTTACAAGAATTTGTTTTCAAATATGTATCATACTAAATACATATTCTTCAAGACTATATTTATGTAGTGGCATAACTAGCAAATAACAATTAGCACACAATTTACACACAATGAAAGCTCCAAGAGCACACAAACTCACAACTACTTGCTGACAAAATCTTCCTCAAACTAGCTACAAGCTACTACCTGCATATGCATTATATGGCTTTGACAACTGGCACTTCCCAGTATGCAGCTGTGCTCTTCCAGCCCAGAATTTAAATTATTTCACTATACATGTGACGTGTCTTATCCATGCATTACATGTTAGCAGAAAAAATCTGAGACCTTTCTAAATTATTACTCAATATCTGATTTCAAAGAAATATCTTTGTACAAGCTCCAAGATATTTCAGGCATTTAAGCAGATTACTTTATTGACTATTTCTTTGAACCATATAGAGGTAAGAGACACAACTTAAAGCAGTAATATTTCAGATGCTAACATTCTCGGCTCTTGATTTTCTATTATAACTTTCAAATTAATATAACTCAGTGAAATTTGTAATAGTACTGAGATGACAGGACATATATGGTGACCATTCTCTAGCCTATGTTTTGCATGTGAATGAAGGTCAATTTCTTGTTTGCTCTCTTTCTGGCAGTAATGTGATAAAACTGGCTATGCTATTTATTAAGAGATCATCAAGAATCACTGAACCTTTGTGTTACAAGCAATATGCATATACATACAGTAGAAACTGATATACAGTGAAACAGCATGTGTTTATTATTTACTGTAAAAGCAATGATAAAGGAGCACCACAAACAATTTAGTGTGCAGTTTGAGGTTGAGAAACCGCCAGAAAATTCCCATATTTTGCAGTGAAGAAATTGAAAAACATGAGAAGATCATTGGATGTCTGCACATCAGAAACTGCCAGAAGCAATGGTGAATTGTGCAAAAGATGAAATACAGATTGCAAATCTCCCCACATTGTGCAGATGGAGATTTTCATAAGCACAAGACTAAGAAAAGAAAGCTGCATGCATATTGTGTTACTGCTATGCAAGAACTGTTATCCTATATTTGTGAGTTACTTATTTCCTTAGGACTATATACACACTAACACCTAGGTTATTGGTGTATAATAATCTTGTTTTCTAATGCTAATTTACTCCCATTCCCTCCCCTATTCAATTTATTGACTATCTGACCATTCTTTATCATTTCTCCCTCACCTTTCCTAAATACACTGTAATATCCATAAATTATTATACTCCTAAGGTTACATTTCTTTCCACATTTCCTTTCATCATACTCTCTTTCATTCTTATTCAGTTTTCTCTAATTTTACCTAAATAGTTCCCTGTCATTTATATATCCTTTTCTCCTTTTACAATTAAAATTTTCCCATTTTTTATTCTGAATCTTTTCTCTCCATAACTTTGTTTGATTACATACATAGATCTTATTGTAATATTTCAAATTAGATGTTGATGTAAAGAGATATAAATTAAAATTCAAATAAATAAATGCAAGGACTGAAACTCCTGACCAACAGAAGATGAAATTCAGTTCCGGTTACTGATTACAGGAGTTTGTCAGAGCTCATTAGAGAACACTGGACTACATGTGGTTCTTCATAGTTGGCATAGTCTTCTTCTATATGAAGGTATCTAACTTTCCATGATTTTCTGAATCAGATTACAAACTCCATACTAACTTAGGTAGATTAAAAGTAAAACTACTTAAGTGTTATGAGTGGAACATCAAGAGTGTTTTAATGTGTTGACATGATTTTAAGTAGTTTTACTTTTAATCTACCTAAGATTTTAAGATCGTTTCACTGTGTTGACTCCCACATTCATCATTAATTATTTCCATACTAACTATTTTCAGCATGGTGCCACTTGCCACATCCCAATGTAAGTATGATTGCAATTCTTTCCTTTTTCAAAGATTGTGTAATTTCTTGGTCAGCAGATTTGCCTGAACTTAACCACTGATTTCTACCCATGGGATATGCTAAAAGGGAAAGTCTATTGCAACAAAGCCTTGTACTTACTGCAAGAAAACACTTGTTGGGAAATTAAAGATGTGACCCCCTAAAGTGTTGTTGAATATTCTCTGTAATATGCAGAGGTATGCCTTGATGCTAATGACATCCACTTTAAACAATTGTAATGAAACCATCATGTTACTCATATATCAAGGAATATCCATATCAAATGTCACTGGATTATGCCTAATAAATTGAAAATTATGAAGGAAAATCAAAGGTTGAAATGTTAAACATCCATGCATAAAACAACAATGATCCATAACTTACTCTTGCTTGTAGACTGTCTCCTGTAAGGAAGTCCATGAAGCCCTTCATCATCCAGGATGCTGGAGTTTCTCCAGGATGAACACGAGCAGTTACTACAATTGCTCTTTTTTTCTATATTTAAAAAATAAAATTATATTAGTATAATAGTGGTGCTTTAATTTCTTTTTACTGTTTGAGTCTATAAATCTTTGATTCCTAAACTTCCCAATTCTAGAAGTTTAGTCTTTAGATCAAAATGGCGGTGTTTGTGTGCCAAAATTTGGTGTGGGAGGCAGGGATTGGCCATTATAAAGGGATGAGGGGGAGGGATGAAAGTGTGAGAGCACAATGCTTGCCATATATCTTTTGCTTTGGCAGACTTAACTTACAAAGATTAGGTCTATGGCCTGTTTCAAATCTTGATGGCCCATACAGAAGGATATGTGGTCAGCTCATTCCTTTAATAGTTTTATTTTTCAATAAATTAATTAAAAAATGTAAAATTTCTAATAACCTCTTTTGTTACTTTCATATGGAATGTAAAAAGAAAAAAAGAAATAATTACCAAAATATTTAATTAAAAAAAATATCTGATGCCTCAATGCTTGTTGTTGATTTGGTTTATTTATTGATGCTCTTTGACATCTCAGGTCATCAGCACTCCATTCAATTCAGGGCGTGAAATGGCTGACAAATTTTGCTCAGAGGCCTCTTCTTTCTGGCTTGAGGTTCTTTTTCGTGCCATAAATCTACAAGGACCTATGGCTTTACTTTCCTTCTAAAGGATGCCATACTTAGTATTTTTATGTCTGAAAAAATCCATCGACACTGACCAGGATTGAATTTGCGATTTTGGGTTTAGGAGGCAAATATGGTTACCACTTCACCACCAGGACTGACATGCCTCAGTGCTAAATTTCATAAACATGATACACTGTTATGAGAAAATATTTAACATAATAGATGTAGTGATAGGTTATGCAGGGCTTCCAGAATATGTCCTTAAGGCTTGCACAGAGTTATGCGTCTCAGCAGTTGAACATGGGACAGCCAGCTGTACCTGTAATCTGGTTTCACTTCTTAAAACTATGTATTAAATCTTACCTTGCTGGAAATGTTGTCCTCCCTTACCTAAACAGGTATTGTATTGGGTAAATGCATTCCAATTGATACAATTTAGTTTGACCACTGTAATGTTTCTGAACTTATTTAATATGTTTTCCTTGATAGTTCAAATGTGTGAAGATTTGTTATGTATACTTTGTCCTTCAGGCTACCACACAAAGAAAAATCACAGACTGTTAGATCTGGAGAGCAAGTTAAAAATGGGATAAAAATGTAATTTTGCTACCTCTCTGATACTGTCCCTCATAAAAATCAGAACAATTATGTGTTTTGCACTAATTGCATATCAAACTACAATTTTCTTATTATAAATAGGGCTTCCAAGTATGAGGTGGTATCCAGAATATTAGGGACTGGTGCTATCATTTGGTCAAAAACCTACTTTGAGACTAATGTCCGCTGTCACCCTCAAAGTAATTCCCTTCCACACGTATACACTGGTCCCAGCAATTCTGCCATTTTCCAAGTGCATCTTGGAAGTCATATTCTTTGAGGGTGTTTAGCACAGACAGCGTTTCATCTTGAATCCTCTCAATTGTGTCGAACCAACGTCCTTTCAACTTGATTTTCAGTTTGGGAAATAGAGCAAAGTCGCAAGGTGCCAAATCAGGCGAGTACAGTGGTTGGGGACAACCGTCATGTTGTTTTTCGTCAAAAAGCTCCTGATGAGCAAGGCATTGTGACATGGTGCATTATCATGATGTAACAGTCAGTTCCCTTGTCGCCAAAGTTCTGGCCGTCGTTTCCGTACATTTTCACACGGAACCGCCGCAAAACGTCACAGTAGTACGTGGAATTCACTGTTTGATTTGGTGGAACGAATCCTTTGTGCACAATCCCTTGGTATCAAAGAAAACGAGGAGCATGCTCTTGACTTTGCTCTTCATTTGTCTCGTTTTTTTTTTTTTTTTTTTTTTTTTTTTTTGGTGAGTTCCGGCTCTTCCACTGGGAGGATTGTTGTTTTGTCTCAGGGTCATAAGTGTACATCCAGCTCTCGTCGCCGGTAATGATCTTGGACAAGAAGGTCATCGGATATGGTCTGACGAAGCCCCGTGCAAACTTCAACACCTGCGCCTTCTGATCAGCAGCCAGGATCCTTGGCACAATTTTTGCGGCGATACGATGCATGCCCAATTCATCAGTTAAAATGGCATATCGCATAACCAATTCCCACTTCATGAGCAAGGTCTTCAATGTGGTTCGACGTCGATCCTCATGAACGAGGTATTGAACATTGGCAACAATGTCAGGCGTTGTGCAGCTGATGCACCTATCGGTGTGAGCATCGTCTTCAATAGCTGTACGGCCGGCCCTGAACTGAGCATGCCACTCAAACACATGTGTACGGCTCATGCTTTGTCCCCCAAATACTTGTTGAATCATTGCAAGGGTTTCCGTAGCATTTTTCCCGAGATTTGCACAGAATTTGATGCACACTCTCTGTTCTAATCTTGGATCCATCATAAAATCACCACACAAAACACACAGAGTATCATGAATAGTACTATAGAATCTCAACACATCTACCCAGCTGCATGAAACTTTAAACACTCACTCATCAAATGTACTACTGTTGCCACCAGGCGGTACAAAACTCTATTGCAACTACTGTCGAGATGGCAGTACCAGTCTCGAATATTGTGATTACCACCTCATTTACAATTGGATTTTCAAAACATCAATAGCAAGTGTTCTGAAGTGTTCACATGTGCACTTTGGTGGTGGAGCCATGCCCAATATGAAAATAACACAAGCTTTGGATTGAATAATCTTTCAGTCACAGATGTTGTTGAATAGTTTTAACGTCAGTTTTTACTGCTGAGGCATCACAGGCAGTGGACACTGGTAATACACAAAATAAAAGGATAAATTTGGAAAGATTTTATTTTTTAAGGAAGGAAATGTTTCAGGCCTAATTTTATGGTACCTCCCCAGCATTTGTCATTTATGGGGACCAAGGTAAATCTGGAAAAAACCTCAGTCAGTGCTGGCAGGAATCAAACACCAGACCTCCCATTTATGAGTGCATGCCTTAACAACCTTAGCTACACATGGCAGTTGCAGTCACCAATGAAGAAACCATCAAAATAATGTACGCATGTTAAGAGATCACCTTGTTATAGATAATTGACAAGTGTACACTTGTAAGATTTGATTTTTAACACTTTTGTTGCTATATGTACAGAAGACAATGAAATGCCAACTTATGCTAATTTTGGTAGTAGTTTTTTTGGCAAATATTCGAGTTTTGCGCCAATTTTGTCTAATTTGTCTTCTGTTAAAACTATACATCTTTGTGTTTCTTGTTCTGCACTGAAACAATAATATAAAATTTATTAATAAGATTGTGAAATGCAGTTCTACATGGAGGTAATTGCCCAGGGAACTTCCGAATAAAATTTCTTGCAAATATCATGAGCTGATTCATACTTATAAAAACTTTTACACACAAAAATACATTGCTCTAAAGTCAGCTGGCTTGCCATCTTCATGAACAAATGTAGACTGGAGATTGTTTGTTGGAAATTCAAGACAGGCAGGCAGGTGGCCATGAGTGGGAAGAAGATTCGATCTTGATTGAAATAAAAAAACCTTGTGCAAGCAGTAATGATATATTCTGGTAGCCCAGTAGGCTAGACTAAGATTATGTGTGCTCTTTCTCTGTTAGGAACCTTGCATTTCTTTTACTTCTAAGTTGTGCTATTACTTTCCTCCTTTCATTAATGCTTTACTTGTGGCACATGGCAATCAGTTCTCATTTTTAATGTAAATAACATGATTTTATTCTTAATCTCTTTACTTTAAAAATGTACTGCCATTGCTCATTTATTTATCTGTTTATGTTTTATATTTCTCCAGTATTCTTGGAATCTGGTGCTATATTCCTTTTTGTTTTCCCCCATATATTTTTTCACAGTTCAGAAAATTAATTTGGTAAATTCCTAATTTACTCTCTGGTGACATATGATTTATTTTATTTCATTTTATGAGATTTTTTATATTATACTTATTCTTAGATATTAAAATATTATCTTAGCAAGCTACAAAATTAATATCAAATTTATCAGAGCACAAAGCAAGATGATTTTATATTCCAATCAATTATCTTAATCTCACCTTTGGTTCATCTTGCAAAGAAGGTGCTGTAACTGTCAGGTAATATACATTGTTCCCTGCTAATGAGCGACAAAGAAGGCGCAGTTTGCTATATGTTGACTTAATTGGATGATTCTATATGAAAAGGAAGTTATTAAAATTATGTTACCTTCTTACATAGTAGAATACACAAAACATATATGAAAACTCAAGTATATGAAAACATTTATAATATATTAGAAGTTAGTATCTGTGAAGCAACACAATGTTGTACAAAATTGATAGAAAATAAATTGTATTTAATTGTAAATTTAATTGTAAATATATTTCATGGTCAGGGCATGTTTCAACAGCTCTTGCTCCCATTCTTAGCTGCAGACCTACAGGTTCCATTGGTGGAATTTCAAAATTCATGACTTTTATTTTGTAGAATATAAAGCTCTCCAAAATTGCTAACTTAAAAGGATTATTTACAGCCTTTAATAGCTTAGTGTTTCTTGTGAGATTGTAATTTTTTGTCCAGTTTAACCTATATATTATCTAACATCCCTCCTAGTATGGAAGAATTTACAAGCAAATACTTATGTATCACCAGGACTGTCACAACAGTATTTTAAATTGCTCATTAGATGATAAAAAAAGATTATAATAACTATAGAAGATGATTATTAGTAAAGAAACCAGTACCTTTCTGTTTTTTAAAAAAGAAATGCATTTACAAAATTACCATCCTAGTCACAAAAATTCAATTATACATTTAATAAATATAATATAATATAATTTTGGTCTTGTAGAATAAATTTAGCACAAAAAGCTTACTAAAATGCAATTATAGATACAATCCTGGCCAGCAACAAGTCTGAAATTTAAGATCAATTGTTAAGATTGCAAGCAAATTTATATAGGCATAACAAAAATAAATTTGGAAACTAGGACAAAAGAACATTTTAGAAACATTAAATATAAACACATGAGTAAATCAGACGTTCCAGCATATTTTTGGATAAAAATCACATTTTTATTCTAGAAAATAAAGATGGAGTCAAGAATTTAAAAATTCCATCAATGGACTATCTTTGGCAACTTGTATTGGAATCCAGATGATTCACCTACAACACCAAGTCTGCAACTAAGGACAGGAACAATGGGTCTCAAAATATGACCTAACCATTAAATATAAGTGAAGTTTACCCATGTTCTATTTTGTATAACATGAAAACACTTTTTTTATTTGATGCATTTTTTTAAAATTACATGGTAATAAAATGAAGCTTGTCTTGTGCCTAAACCATTATTTAAAATGGCAGTAAAATTACCAAATATGCTAATCTTAAATAGATTATTATTATTATTGTTGTTGTTGTAGAATGGAGGCTTTTACGGCTGGCATCAATTATATGAACTGACGCTTACGGGCTATAAGGCTTTTCCATGGGATTCTGCTCCATCATCTTTCCAGACATTTCTTATTTAATTGAAAGAATTATGAAATACCTATATAGAATATATATGTTAGATGATGGAGAGATTGTCCAGGAATGTCTTGATGTGCAGGGAAAATTAAATAGAAAACGTCATGGGTGCTTGAAATTCAGGATATTGTTGAAAAAATTGGTATGGGGGATTGTTGCATAAATAAGCAATATAGGAATAAGTTTTGGAAAGAAGTAAGAGACAGCATTGAAGATATTGACAAACAAGTAATCTTTGGGAGCTTTAGGGAGAAGAGTTATTGAGAATGTATTTAGAGATAAAAAGAGTATGGGGGAAGGAGAAGTACCTAGAAATTTGTGATAAATTGGGAGAGGAAGGTTTTGCTTGGGCCAGGTCAGGAGTAAGGAATTTAAGAAGAATGAGAAAAATCTGTGGGAATGAATGTCCCATGGTGGTGAACCTGATGAGTACAATAGAATATTACATTGTGAGCAAATGAAGTGGTACAGAGTACAGATATGGAAAGAGAATAGGAACAAATTTGAGGGAGAAATTTTAGGGAGATAAAAATATAAAAATGATGGGAGAATACATGGACAAAATTAGGGATAAATGGTGGAGGAAGATTAGAAATACTACAGGAGAAGAGAGTTTAAATATAGGGGATTAGTAAAACAATTGTATTATTAGAATAAGAATGAAAGTAATGAAATTGATTATGGTTCAGTCTCCAATACATTACTAACCTGGAGTTATGATGTATTGGGACTGAAACAGTATAGCCAATTTTATATTAACATCTTTAAATATTTTTTGAAATTTATACATCACTGTTGGGTTATATGTGAATTTTTAAAGGACATTTTTTCTTTAACTGTTGATAATTGAAAATTGCACTACATTATCAACAGTTAAAGAAAAAATGTCCTTTAAAAAATTCACATATAACCCAACAGTGATGTATAAATTTCAAAAAATATTTAAAGATGTTAATATAAAATTGGCTCCCACTAATAAATTTAGTCTAAACAACGTTTTGAAAGACAATACTACAGATAATACTCCAAAGGAGAAAAAATCAGGAATTTACAAGATTTCATGTGCTGAATGTGATAAGATCTACATAGTAAAAACCAAGAGGAATGTGGGGATACATCTTAAAGAACATATGAGGAATTTAAAATACAAATAAATAGAAAAATCAGCGGTGGCATATCACTTTTGGACCGAAAGTCATGATATAAAGAAAAAGGTTGAATTATTGAGAGCTGTACAGGGACCAGTAGAATTGGATATTTGGGAAAAGATTTATATCTACAAACATAAGGATCATTTGATGAATTTTGACATTCCGAAAGAAGAAAATATAAATTTTAAGTTCATAAAAGTTTCACGAGAGTGGAACATTGCTTCTGATACTACGCAACAACAACCTTTCACACCAATCGTCCACGGCCGAAGATGGAGATAACATATCTTTGAAACCGGTTTCGTATATTTTTAAGGTTAGTGAAGCATGAAGAGTGTTAAGACGATAGATTCAATTCACATGAGCTTCACTGTGTTAGTTCCATATGAAAACTTTTTTTACAGATTTACAATTTTTAAACAATTTTGACATCATAATGTGCTGAGTAGTACTGAATTGCAAACCAATACTTTTTATAATGTCTATAAACTATCAAACAGTAAGTATAATTAAAATGAAAACAATGCTATACAAGTATGGATACTGAACAATAATAATATTTAAACATATGGCTTTCAAACTGGAAATATTTCTGCTCTTATTTTAAATATTTTAAAATTACAACTAAAATGCCTGTTTTAAAACTGCAAAATTATGAGGAAGAGGAAACAAAAAATAAAAGCACACTTACCTGCAATCGTATTAAATAATCCTGAAGGTCTGTGTAAGTATATGGATAACAATGAGCCAAGTATACGCGATCATCATCATGTGGAAAATCAAGTGTGAAAGTCAAAGTATAACTTGGTGGCTGATCTTCATCTCCAGGTCTAAGTACATAAAGAAAAGAGAGAGGTAAAAACAGAAAAAGATTCTAAATACCTTTAATTTGGTGGTTTATTAATTACAAATCCTTAATTTTATAATTGCACATTATGCGCATTTTATAATGTACAGTTACCATAATGTAGAGCTAATGTTGTATGAATAGTGACAGTGCTTAAAGGAGGTCATTTTTATATGTTGCTATGTGAAAAACCAATGAAAAAACTACTTTATCACAAGGTGTGTAATAAAGTAAAATTCATGTTAAATATCAATAAAAAATCTTAATGAGAACAATGCAGTAGTTAACTTATTACTTAAATTGCATGTTTACATTCAGTACTAACATTAATTGCGCTATTATTCACATTGACAACATTTTTAGGACTATTTACAGTATTTTGATTCCCATTAAGTTCAAGTTGTCAAGCAGTCTCCCCCCAGTTTTACCCTGAGTTAATGAATGCCAGATAGCTTAAGGGCCAAGGACTCTGAACTCATATGTGTCATTATTAATTCATTTCATTCATCCCTACAGGCTACATCTATAGTATTTAAGTTCATAATATGCAGATGTCCTGGTAAGAACAATGCAGTCAAAACAACAATAAATAAACATTGTCTTGTTGAATTAAATGTAAAACTTATAAAATCATGTCAATATTCTAAACTCTCTTGATGTTTCACATTATAACCTTTTTTTTTTTATTATTAAAAAGTAAGTTGGGACTAATTTCATGAGTCACTTGCTCACAATGTCAACCAATTGACGACTAACGGATCTCTTCAAGTAGGATGTATACTTGGCTGTGTGCCCTCTGGTGGTCTGATGATGAACCTGTACAATATGTTTGTCTGCTTCTGATATATCACAATGTACATGGCAAAAAAATAAATTTAAAAATTTACACAAAAAAACCAATAAATAAAACCAACAATTTTACGAAACCTAACCTTGAAATAATTAATCTTTCAAAAGAAAAACTTAATATGAAGGAAATAGAACTATTAAACAACAGTATAAATACATGTGTTAATTTTTCATCTAATATCCAAGAATACATAGCTGATATCGACTCAACTGTTGAAAAATTGAGTTTTATAGATAAAAATTTTATCAGAAAGAGTTCATCCAAGATATTACAAGAAATTAAAAAGCACAAGTAATGTTCCAAGTCACATCTCAAAATCATTAAATCTCTGAATTAAAAAAAAGTAGTTTTTATGAATTTATTGGAATAAACATAAATCCACTTAACATGCAAAAAATTAATGGAGGATATATTAAAAGAAAGTACTATGTTTTCAAATTTTGATATTTATAAAATTAAAACACTAAATTCATCAATAACCAGGATAACAGGACTACCCAAAATACATAAATCGGAAAAAAGCATGAGACCTATCATCAACAACGTTAATACCCCATGTTACCATCTAGCTAAATTCAATTTAATACATAATTCAATTTAGTACCACTCAATTTAATACATTACCGAGATTTCCGAGCTTAAGTCTAAAAAATTCTTTAAACCTTATAAATAAAATTAAAGATCATAAGTTATCTACAGATGAAAAAATGGTATCGTTTGATGTAAAAGCCCTGTTCCCAAGTATTCCAAAAAAGAAAACTCTGACATTGTTAAAAAAATGGTTACTATCCACTAACATTACAGAAATACATATACAAGAATTTGTCAAGCTCATGGAATTATGTTTAAATCAGGCCTACTTCACATTTGAAGGAAATTTTTATGAACAAAGTTCAGGTTTAGTAATGGGCAGTCCTCTCTCTCTGTTTTTGGCAGAGCTATTTATGAGCTTTTTTGAAATGCACATAACTAAAACCTTCCCATATATATTAAAGGTCTGGTACAGATATGTGGATGATGTTTTTGCCATCGTGCAAACCAGATACATAGAAGATGCTCTCAAACTCTTAAATTTACAAGAAACAACAATAAAATTAACTTTGGAAATTGAAACTAATAATACTTTACCATTCTTAGATTTGAAGATAATAAAAAATAATAACAAATTAGAATTTGGCATATACAGAAAAGATGCACACACTGATAATTACATAAAAGTTAAAGGTTTCAACCCTAGACCTCACAAAGAAGCAGCATTCAATAGTATGATTTTTAGATTGATTAATGTACCACTTAAAAAAGAAGAATATGAGAGTGAATACTCACATATAATACACACAGCAAAAGTTAATGGGTTTAGTAAACAAAAGATAGATCGAAAAATAAAAAGATTCAAAGGAAAAAAGAAAATCAAACAAATCACCACAAACAGCAATTTATATAAAGAAAAAACTTATCAAAAGTTACGTACCACCCTTACATCAATCACAAATTTAAAAAAATATTCAAACAATACAACATCGCATTGGCACCCGTAAATAGATACAGTGTAGGCAAATTACTGAATCTAAACAAAATTGAACCCAGATCAAAAGAAGATAGTTCAGGCATACATAGGATCAACTGTAAGGAGTGTGATAAAGTATATATAGGCAAGACTAAAAGAAGCTTGGGTATTAGATTGAAATAGCACTGGAGAAACATCAGATACAACAAATAGAAAAATTAGCTGTAGTAGCACATTTCTGGAATGAAAATCATGAAATAGAAAAAGATATAATAATGCTAAGAGCAGTTCAGCATCCAAAGGAACTTAGTATATGGGAAAAGATTTATATAAAGAAATATGAACATAGACTTTTGAATTTTGATATACCAGAAGCAGACAACATATTGTACAGGTTCATCAACAGACCACCAGAGTGCACACAGCCAAGTATACATTCTGCTTGAAGAGATCTGTTAGTCGTCAATTGGTTGACAATGTGAGCAAGTGACTCAAGAAACTAGTACTTTTTAATAAAAAAAAAAGTTTTAATGTGAAATGTCAAGAGAGTTTAATATAGTGACATGATTTTAGAAGTTTAATTCAACAACATTATGATAGTTTCACTGTGTGGATTCCTACATTCATTTTTAATTGAATAAATAAACAGCTGAGAATTCTCTTTTACCATATGCTAAGATTATTAAATCTGAAAATTTGTGAATAATTTCTTTCCCCTCATACCACTCCATAAAAGATACATATTGTCTAACCAAATAACCATTTTTTTGCAAGTAGAAAGTCAGCAGAAGTTGCTACTTTTGCTACATAGCACATCTCTAACAAACAGAGTCCCCAGATTCACATCCTTCAAGCAACAATGCTCATACTGTACCGATTTGTTGCATAAGCTGAAATCCATATATTAACTTATACCATCATGGGTGGCCAAGGTCATTAAAGCACAGACTCGTGAACTGGAAGTCTGAAGTTTGATTCCCACCAGGATCATCTTTCCTGACAGGTTTTTTTCAAGTTTTCCTCTATCCTTATAAATGGCAAATACACTAAACTTAGGCCTGGGACATTTCCTTCCTTTAAAAAAATTCTTTCCCAATTTATCATTTCATCTCATGTATCACCAGTGTCCATTGCCTGTGATGTCTCTACAGTAAAAATGGGCTTAAACAATTAAAACAAAAATCATGTTACATAATTTGTCTTTTTCTTTTTGTTCCCCTTTATTCCCTCTCCTCCTTCTTAGGATGCTCATTTTCTGGAATTTTCTTTGAAACTGTGGTTATTAACATTGGTTGGAGCATGTGGCCAGTCTGAGCAATGACTAATTTTATTCTATGGCATTATCCTTCCTTACCATTGACATCTTGGCTGCCTTTGCACATGTTATGCAAGATGATCATTGGCTCTGTGGAAAAAAATGTTTTCGCCCTTGGCTCGAGTAGGTGTGCCACCATTCCTTGGTCTGCACTTCTAATACACTATATATGGACAGTGCCTCCTCACCACAGAATTTTCCTTTCCTTTTAATTCCACAACTATTGACCCAGTGACTTAGGTACTTAGGCATTAACAAATTTTTAATTTGAGAACTCTTAGGCATTTTGGAGGATTAAGGGAATAGGGTTTGTTAATTTTAGGAGCAAGGCAATGCTTATATTTTACAAGAGCTGCTCCAAAAGTATGCCAAAAATTTATTTTCATGGAAACTATAACAGATACAAATTACAGTTAAACAGAGGAAGATTTTAGGTACACAGTTATTTTTATACATAGTCATCATAATTCATTATGCACTTTAGCCAGTGATGAACATGAACCTGTAAGCTTCAGAGAATGCCACTCCAATCTTTTAGTTCTGGCAAAAACCCAATGTTGCCAACATTGTTTCAATGCATTACAACCAACATTAAGCTCCATACACAGTTTCTTGGTCACAAACTGCCAATTTGTATGGATATGCTGATTGATGCTTGCAAAGTTTATGCCAGGTTGATGCTATGAATGCTTACATAAAACTACGAAAATTATCAAGTTTAAGTCTGTCAGAACCTGCTTCACCAGTTTGAGGCTGGAGGTGACAATGTCAAGGACAGCACTCATGAGGATAGAGCATGGTGTCACCACTATAAGCCAGAATTCAACTGACAGTTTATGGAGTGGTAGTCTTTGATTTATATGAGTAAGTCTTACAGGCTCTTGTTTATTGCTAGTGAAGTGGATAAATGGTGAACAGATGGAAAAATTATGGCATGTACCTGAAATTTTGGTCTATTTAACTGTGTAATTGTGCTCTCTGTATATATTGTAATATCCATGAAAATAAATGTACAGTACAACCTCATATAACAAAAGGTTTTTTAGCAGCCTAGATGCAAGTGTTCACACACTGTTGCCATATCCAACTAATTAAAGCAAGGCTTCATCAGTGAAGTGTGAATGTATTTATTTCTTTCAATTACCAATTTCCATGCAGATATAATATTTTTAACATATAAATATAGCCCATTTTAGGTCATTTTCACAAACCAGTAAACATGTTAAAATCAAAATAAACAATTTATAAATCCATATTATCAATGCATGTTAACTTATTATTACTATTAAAACATTTCAATTTCCCACTTAATCACCCCCAATTTATGGAGTTGCATTCCTGCCACATCCCCTTACAGTTAACACCAGGTTGAGCATGTAATGGAGATGTATTCACTCCTAGATAGTACCATTATCAACATTGTGCTCCCATTTGTTTTGCCCACCTTCCAAAAACATTTTTGTCTCAACTTCCTGATGTATTTTCCAAGTATCTTTATATTTTAGTCTGATTTTAAATTTAAAATTCTTATGCATCTTATTTTATTTGGTAAGATTTCTCACTTTTGTAAAAGGAACTGTACCCTCCAAAACTTGGTTTGCTTACATTCTAAAATACAACGCCAAGTACTATTTGGTTCTTCACACATTGGACATTTATCCTTTATATATTCAATTTCTTTTCTCACTTAAATATATTACTCCTCTTCTAAACAAGGTCAGTCCTTCCCTCCCTGCCTTATCACAGGTTTCATTGTATCTTTCTCTTCCCCAATCAATTTTAGTGTGCTATATAATTTGAGAGATTTTTTGACATTAAGATTAGCCCATATTTCCCGTTTTCAATATCTTCAATTAATGTTTTTATCTCTTTCCAAAATCCATTTCCAATTCTTTCCCCTCATACCATATTGATCCTATTTCCACTTCTTGTAGAATATTTTGGATTTTGCTCAGGTGATTCTGACTACCCTACATAATCTGGCTACATACAAAACCAATAATTTTCTATATATCAAAGTATTTGTGTGGTGAGTACTTACTGACATTCATTCTTGTAATATGCAATATTGTCACCACACCTTCTCCACCCAATACTATTAAGCTGAGCATCCTTGACAGAGTATAGAAGGGGTCGCATTCCAACACTGTATAAGCTTTCTCCTTTGGAAAGGTTCACCAGAGAAAACCTGTATATTTAAATCACATTTTAAATGTCATTCTTAACTATCTTATTTTAGTCAAATTCTGAAAAAGAAATAAAATTTCTGTATAATAAAAATTCCAATCTTTGCATTACATATTTGCCTTTAAACTTTATTAACCTAGCAAAAACAATAATATAATATTGGATGGGTACCAGGGCATGAGAGAAAAAGCTAAACCCTGGAAATGAAAAAGCAAGCTTTGAAATAAAATATCTGCAAAAGTATAAATTGGAACTAAGCCAATATTTAAAGTTCCAATATACTTTACTTTACTTCAAATTTTACTTCACTTCAAGTAAAGTTCCCAATGATAAGAAGATAAGCAGACACCATTATTATTAATGGATATCATTGTATGATTAGTTGAACTACACACTCTTAAAGCTTCACTTACTTTAAGAGTGTGTAGTTCAACTAATCATACAATGATATCCATTAATATGATTGGCTTCACTGTGTTTAAGTTCCAATTTTACATTTAACCATTATTATGTTTTAGTTTCTTTCTCAATTACTTATGAAATTGACTATTTTTAATTTAATGGATAGTGTAGGGTGACCAGGTGTTCTCTTTTGTCTAGATAACTTCTCCTTTTTACATCTTTATCAGGGATCTGGGCAAATTTGTCCAAAATCATTAAATGTACTCCTTTTCGTAACTTGTATGCCTAAAATTTTTAAATTATCTGTTTTGACACCTTTATAAAGTAATTTGCCTTTAGGTGGCACTGGCATCAACAGAATATACTCTTTGTTACAAATAACAAGAAAATGAAAGCATAGCACAAGGAGTGAATATACTTTTTTTGCCACATTCTCAGTATGCATGTGTGGAACTGTTCTCTTGTATTTTTTCTCAACTATGTGCTATTAAAGTTAGATATTACATTAATACATTCAAAATGCCAAAATGGCAATGTAAATTCAAATGTCCTAGCCAGTAAATATCCTGCATTCAGAAATGGAAGAAATTCATTAGAAGCTGAATGTAAAATTTGTGGAATCTAACCCTTCTGAAAGACATTATAAAATAATATTAAATGCATTCTGCCTTTTGATAATTTAATATTGAACATTATGTTTTCCTTGGCTTTTATAATAATAATAATAATAATAATAATAATAATAATAATAATAATGATGATGATGATGATGATGATGATGATGATGATGATGATGATGATGATGATGATGATGATGATGATGATGATAATAGTGTTTTATTCTACACATTTTGTATAAAATAGATACAGGCATAATTTTAATTATAATATAAGACTAAATCTTAAATTAATATTTTGTGTCTTTCTTTTTCAAAAAAATTTCTTTTTTGAAGCTTTTTGTCCCCCCTTTTTATCAATTTTAATTGGTCACCCTAAACTAGCATAATGTTTGCTCAAGAATTAGGAAGAAAAAAGAGCATTAACAATGGAACTAAGTTTTGCTGGAAAATCATTATAGTAAACAAATATGGCTCAATACACTTGAGTGTGATTTTTTTATATTAAACTTACTGGAATAAGTATATAGAATATAAGACAAAAGGCTAAAAGGTGTTGAACAAATGTATGTCAGGAATGAAGTTGTGGATGTTCAGGAGAAACAACTTCTATTCACATACAAAATCAATAATACATAACAAATAAATAAATAAAAATCTCAGATAAATCACATGTGTTCTTGAATCTACCTTGCAAAGCAAATGCATGTCACCTGCTGAATATGAACTGGAAAAAGATGCTGCTATTCAGTATGAAAATTGAATTAAATTTACATTCAGCATATTAGGATTACAAAATCTGATGGTTCATGTAAAATATCAGAAAAGAGGAGTTAAAATTATTAGCTTTAGAAAGAGTGAATACTGGAATGGCTTCATATTTTACTGATGGATACCTTTTGCCAACCAAAATGGAGCAGGTTCTGAAGGTATATATCAATTGCTTTTATTTTTTAAATCCCAACATTTTGGGACTTTACAATTTTGATGGAGAAATCGAAGCATTCAAAATCTTTAGCAGATACACTCTTTGTTTCTAGAATAGCTATCATTTCTATAGCAAGCCTAAAAGCCAAAGATACTAGAATCTTGTTGGAAAAGCAAATACCACATAATAAAATTTAATAAAAAGATAATGTTTCAATGAGTACTATGAGACATTATCTCATATCGCATTATGTTTCTTTTTTTTTTTCCCCCTTCCTTGAATGATGCCTATTCCAAAATAGTGATTACTACTCATTGGTTAGAGTATGTAGTGTTATTTGTATTGTTGATTGTTACATGTGGCACCATTCCTCCTTTCTGTTTGCCTTTCAAGCTAAATTCCAAGACAGGAAATTGCTCAGCTGCCTTATAGAGAATACTTTTTGGCTTCAGGCTTAGATGCCAAGATGAGCTGCCATTCCATACTTAGGCTGACTTTCAATGCATTGCATGTAGATGGTTCCTTGGTATTCATAATTATAATTTTTTTTAAAGAAGGATAGCAGTCAACTCTTACATTTATCACCAGTAACCCTGGTATTTGTTTGCTTAACAAATTGTTTTGTCAAACGATGTAAATTATGGAATTCTTTGTTTAATTTGGCATCTTTAAGAAATTAAATGAGGAATTCTTTTCATTATATGCAAATTATGGAATTTCCTCTTGTATATTATTGTTGACTTTGACTATTTTTGGTACTGTTTTGAAGAGAGTTAAATAAGAAATGCTATTCTTTATCGTTGAATCCATGAAAAATTCCTTTGGGTCACTCTTTGAATTTTGGGTAAGAATTTTGTGAAATTAGGTAAGATATTCTTTCCTTTTGGTTTTTGGGAGAAAACCCTAGGAAAATTCCTTTGGTATAGTTTCTAAGTTGAGTTGTTGTTGTTATTGTTGTTGTTGTTTTATGTACCAAGCTCTGGGGATCAAGTTACTGTATAATTGTATTTTGTGTGTTTTTAAATTTCTTGTTTAATTTATTTTGTCTTGTTCTTTCATAAATTTGATGTCAAATCTATATTTATCTCATTTTAACATGTTAAATTTATATTGTATAAAGGGAAATATTTCAATGTTCTTATTTATTGTTACTGTTATTTTAATGTGCACTTACTATTTTTATACTTGAACTTATAATTCTTGAAGGAGTGCATTTATTGAACTGTTAATTTAGTGAAGCTAATTAAACAATTTTAAAGATTATTGTGTTAAAAATGTACTCTTCCCCCATGATATTTGGTATGCTAACCTTTCCCACTATCAAATTCCAGGGACTTCTGTATGGTTCCTAAAATTGAAGGTATTAATATTGCATTATACTAGTAGGAGAGTGCTGATCATTAATATATATATTGCAGCAACCATCACATTACCTCGATGTCCTCGGTTAGATTCCCAGCCATGTCAAGCTGTCTGGGTAAAGTTTTATCTGCAGTTTTTCTTATGTGAGAATGTGAATGCCAAACATCTTTAAGACATCAAGGATCTATGAGCTCAATTTGTGGCATAATTTATTCATTCCAGACAACCCTATGTACTACAAACCTACACCTGTACCACCATCTACAGTATTCACATTCATAATCTACAGATGTTGCAACAACACCAATGTTGTCAAAATTATAATAAATAAATCAGTATTAAAAAAAACTATGACACTGGTTTAATGATGACAATGAGGCTATTGATCATCATCATTGGTATGCTAACCTTTCCACTATCAAATTCTAGGGACTTCTAGAATTGAAGGCATTAATACTGCATGACACTAGTGGGAGAGTGCTGGTCATTAATATATATATATATATATATATATATATATAAATTAACAGTAATAATAAAAGTAGATAAGGATAAAACACTTAGATAAAGTCACACTTGAAATTGCTATTATTAAGTGTTTTATCCTTATCTACTTTTATTATTACTGTTAATTTGTTACATCTGTTACATTGTGTTACTTTATTTTTATTTTTCATTTATATTATTATTATTATTATTATTATTATTATTATTATTATTAAAGGAAAAAGGTAAATAATATTATACAATAATCTGTGACAAATTTAAGATTCATGCAGTTAAAAGTCTAACTCTAGATTTAAAAATATAAGACCAGACAATTCAAAAAATAAAGATAAAAATGTTTTGCAAATTACTCATGGAAAATTGCAGTTGCAGCATTCTGTTTCGTAATGATTATTATTGGCAAAGCACTTGAACGTAATTGAACTAACTTATTCAGCACTTTGTTTACTGCAATTTTAAAGCAGGGATAGATCAAGATCCCCTTCAATGATGTCCAGTCACTTGTATTATTTATTTATTGAATTTTGTTTTACTGTATTGATGGACTGCTTCATTCTTAATGAAGGATGGAACCTGTATTATTGATGGTTTTAAGGATAAACATTATTATTTTGAATATGTAGATACAAGTGGTTTACATATTGTTCTTGGACTTGGTCCTATCATGGCTCTAATTATTATTATTATTATTATTATTATTATTATTATTATTATTATTATTATTATTATTATAAAACATACATTGCATTTGATTTCCCCCAGAATATTATGCCATACCTCAACAAAGAGTGGACAATACGAAGTAAGCCATTCTAACAGTCTCTGGCCTTGTACATTCTGCTAATACCCTTATCATTACAGTACTGAATTTTTGTTTATATGACTTATATGCATATACCACTTTAAATTGCTTTAAACCCACAGGCCAAGAAATTTGGTGGATTCTACTTCTGGTTTAGGAGTTTAATTTGTGGAGCTATATATTCCTTATTTTCTTTTGTATGAATGTCCATTGTTATGTTTTATTGACATTAATTATCAGACTGTTTTCTATGAAATAGCTAGCAATTTGATCTATTACTTGGCAAATTGATTTTAAGAAATTTTCTTTGTTTACAGACCTTACCAGGACATTTGTGTCATCAGCAAAGAGTACAGACTTTGCAAAATCATCAACTATAATGAAGCCATTAATGAATAGCAAGAAAAGGATAGGATCTAATATAGAACCTTGAGGTACTCCATACTTTATCGCCAGTGCACTTGGCCAATATTTCTTTCCTTCTCTAATTTCTGTGTATTTAATTTCAACAATTTGTTTCTGGTTATTCAAATATGATTTTATCCAGTTGTAGGGTATTCATTTAATTCTAAGCTTTTCTAATTTTACTAATAATGTTTTATGGTCTATCGTGTCAAATGCTTTAGACAGATCTAGAAAAATGGCTGAAATATATTTTTTTTCATCAACAGTTCTGAGGAATTTGCTAACAAAAGAGAAAGTTACTGTTTCAATAGAGTGATTGTAAATCATGTTGGTCTGCAGATAGTAAACTGTTCCTTTCTAGGAAGCTTAAAAGTCGCTTGTAAAATAATTTTTCCAAGATTTTTGAGAAAACTGATAGTAATGCTATAGTTTGACATATTATTTCTTTTCCCCTTTTTATATAATGGCTTAATAATAGCTAGCAGGAAAAATGCCACTGCTGAAGGATTCATTTTAAAGATGTGTTAATGGTCGAGCAATTAGATATGCACATTTTTTTAACAAGTCAGGTGTATCATCTATTCCTGCAAAACATTTTAGTTTTAGTTCCTTTATTATTTTTCCACTTCTTTTGTTGGGACAAGGTGCATTGAATCTTTAATTATGATACTGATTTCACAGCATGTATTTTTTATTAGATTTTCTGCTATGTTGACAAAGTAATTGTTGAAACTATTTGCTACTTCATTGGGGTGTGAGATGTATTGAAAGTTCTCCATTAAAGTAATGTTTGTGGCCTGGGGTAAATTGCCTGTTATGTATATAATCAACTACTTGTCGTCTAAACACTCTTATGCTTCACATTATTTTTGGATACGACGAGACTGGTTTTGGAGTGACATCCACTCCATTCTCAACCAACTTGACGATTTTAAAAAAAAATTGCCTGTTGTTTCTCTCCTAATTACATTTCATATGGCTTTTGATTATTTTATCATTAACCTATCATTTTTCGTCTCTTGGGATTATTTTATATGTAGTTGCCTTTTATTTTAGGACTGAAAAGATTTTTAATAAAGTATATATATATGCTACATTTTGTTTTGCATTATTTCTTTATTCCTGGTGTAATCCAATGCTTGATATTATTATAAGGACTTTTTCTCATGATTTTCATGGAGAAGGCCATGTTTAGATGATAATGGAAAGTTTGTAAGAATAATTCAATGCTCAATTCTCTATTTATGATAAATGTTGGAGAAAAAGTTAATGACTTTATTGTCAACAATTCATCTTGTATTGATTTGTGCATAAATACGTAACATTTAAATATTTAATTACATAAAATCTTGATATATATACTATAGATACACTAAAATTTCAATTTATTCTCTTTACCTACACTCTATTTATAGAATAATCTTTTACCTGTAAAGCATATTAGTCTTAGTGTTTTCTATTCGAAAATAGAACCACTGCATGTGTCTATTGGTATATAGGTCAGTACGGAGATACAATTCATAGTAGCTATCCGTTATCTTCACCACTTTGGCAAGGTTACCAGATTCAAAACGTGATTCAAAGCGTAATCCCTCCACTTTATCACCACATGGACATGCCTCCAAAAAATATTTGCTACCTCCAACACTTGAGCGGCTAAACTAGAAAGAAAAAAAGGACAAAATGTACTTTTTCTATCTCACTTTTAGTTTCAAATAAAATAAATCAATTATAAGCTATTAGGAGCACTGACAATCAAGAAAGCTATAATATTTTGTGCTTGAAAATGTTGTAAATACCCCCACAAGAACTGTACAGATATATAATAGCAGAGATACATTCTTGATACTCTTGATATTTCTGATACTCGAGAGGTATCCATACCAAACGATATTGCTACACATGACTCGATACCTTGTTATAATAATTTTAAATTAATACTGTCAGAAGTAGTGTTTTAAAGTGATTGCAAGAAACATGTCATTTATAAGCTTCTAAATAGCAGGAAATTGGCATTTTTAAGCCCCACTGCCAATCCCATATTAATAAAAGTTCACCTTCCTTATGTGCTAGTCCATGTGAAATAGAACAAACAATTTCCTTCTAAGTTTATATTTATGAACTTATAGACACAGGTAACAGTAAGCTTCATGCAAAATATAATTTATCTAATAGTTTCTAAGCCAGAAGGGCATTAAGTTAAGAGTGTTTTTGAACTTTTGGAATAAATAACTGTGAAACATTTTGGAATGGATAAATCAAATTCATATTTAGTGAAAGCTGCTAATAAGCTGTAAATAGCTCTTTATTAAATATTATTTTGTCCTAAGAGGTTGCTTTTGGAATTAATTTGTTTCACCATTTTTCAGTAACTTTAAAATATTTTTTAAATCCATGTTGATTCCTTACTTATACAGAATAAGATAACACTTTTCACATTAATGGTATCTTAACAGGGAATGAGAGAATAAATCTGGAATGAAATAGTGGTTATTTCAAATCATTTTCGCTCACATGTAGTTTCTCCAGCAAATGCATGGTGTGAGGAAGTAGCTAAACAGTTAACTACAGTGCAATTTCAACCTTCCACCATATACTAAAATACATTTTTGTAATAATTTCAAATTTTATTTTTGATAATGGGCCACATTTTTGAAACCTATAATTCTGACATTTTTAACATAGAATTTGTTGACATGAACTTCCATTTCATTTCATGATATGTAACCACGACATAGTGAAAAAAGCAAAATTATTAAAGTCAGCACAGAGACTCACAGAGCTAAGCATGGGAGAATATCTATATTCATAAATAATGAGACAGGTAAAGCTTCAACACCTCAGGAGATGTAAATATAAACTTTAAGTTCATCACACCTCCACCAGAGCAGAATATGCATCCCCAAAGGAAAACCTTGAATTATTCAGCAGTTGACAGTTAGCTGAGGATGCAGACAATGGTCTACAAAATATGCTCTAATAATAAACAAGTAAATGCAGTCAATAAGAATGTGTAGTTTATCTCATACAATAATCTTAATTATGTCTTTCCATATTTTAAAGATAATGCAGCTCTTTGAAATATGTTATAATGAAATAACAAATCCTTGGTTAAATAAATAAATATTGGTTACATACCATTAAGAAAGTTTTAAAAAGTGGTAATATAAAATTGTAATTTATTTTCTGCAATGCTAGTTCCAAATATATTTATTTTCAAAGATGAAATTTTTCTTAAAATGCCAAATATTATAATACAATGTAACACGTGTAGCATACTCAGTGAATCAAAAGTATTTCCCTGGTTTCAGGGGTTGATAGAACAGAAACCATGACAACACATAGTGAAAATGCTTGTATCAATGGAAATGGTATCTCTTCAAATTTACATTCATAATAGATACCATGGCATTGTTATAGAATTAACCACTGGAGTGAAGTTATAGCTAAAACATGGTGTTCACTGGTGCACATAAAGCTTTCTGTGTGTTACAATTAGCTAAATGTAAGTCTTTTGTGAGGATACAATGACAATTTCATACAAAACATCCACAGAACACCTAGAGTCAAACTAATTTGTGCATGGTACAAAAAAGTTTGAAGCAGCTGGCTGCTTGTGTGATGGACAATGAACTAAGAATGTCTAACCAAGAGTGTCAGTTGAGACTGTTGAGCGTATGCAAGAAGCATTTGTCAGGAGCCCTAAAGAGTCAACACATCATGCAAGCCAGGAATTGCACATTCTGCAGCCAATTGTCTAGCATATTTTAAGTCTACTTCAGTGAAACCATATTGAATACAGCTGTTGCAGGTGCTGAGTCCTGAGGATTACAATTGTCATTTTAAATTCTGTGTTGATTTTCAAGAGAGGCTAGAAGATGGTTTTGCTGAAAAACTGATTTTTATGATGAGGCCATGTTTCATGTGTCCAGCAAAGTGAAACGTCACAATATACACATCTGGGGCATGGAAAAACCTGGTGTTGTGGTAAAATATGTCCATGATTCCTCTAAAGTCAATGTGTTTTGTGCTGTTTCTTTGTCAAAAGTGTATGACCCATTTTTCTTTGAAGTTAACAGTGCAGTGTACATAGATATGCTTCAACAGTGGTTAATGCCACAATTATATGCAGATAGCCAAGACTTTATTTATCAGCAAGATGGAACGCCACCTTATTTTCATCATGATATCCATGAGTACCTCAATGCTGAAATTCCTTATAGTAGGATGGAGGTGCTGCTTGGAATGACTCTCCTCTTCTGTGGCCTCCATGGTCACCTGACCTAACCCCATGTGATTTTTTTTCTTATGGGATTATGTCAAAGATGTGTGTTCGTGCCACTTTTGCCACATGATTTAGCACAGCTGCAAAACTGCCACATGCAATCACTGGGGCTGTCAGATATTGAGACATGTGGGACAGAATTGATGTCTGCTGTGTCACCAACAGAGGACATGAGGAACACCTGTAAGGTATGTACAAAACTTAGATATTCTACCCATTGATATAAGCATTTTTGCTATGTATGTCATGATTACTATTCGATCAACCCCCAAACCAGAGAAGAACTTTAGAATCAACCCCTGTTTTGCTGAAATTATCTTCTATTGTTTCATATATTAACATATTCATTGACTTTAAAAAATATGAGATCAATTTTTTTAAATGTCTTGTCCAATTTGAGATGAAATGTTCTCTTATATTTTTGCTGATGGTCTGGTAACAATATGTCTGAACTACAAATGTCTAAAAATTGCATAGCAAGGCAATAAAATATGCTAAATTGCAGTTTGAAGTAGATATATTTGAACATGCTATTGCATTAATTTCTAGCATGTTTTTAACTTTTTGCAAATGCGGAAAAATCACACTCCACCTATAAAATAACCTCATTTCTGAGTCTGACCAATATAAAACAGAATTTTGGTAAACACATTAATCCCCTGCTAATGTGATGTAAAGCTAATCTTCCAGTGGAGTTCTATTATTCTCATGTTTCATAGATAATCTGCCCACCTAATAGGACAGTGCTCAATATAAAAATGGATGTTACATATAACAACATATATGTTACAATTACAGTACCATACTTGTGTTCATCCTGTATCATGTGATCTCTGCATTATACACTATTCTGGTACAACCAAGTGACATGATGTTTATGTATATCTGGAATATAAACATGGAGAATAAACGACTCCAAGTCTAATATATTTCTTACTACACAGAAAAAACTTTCTTTTAACAATACTATTGTCCTCAATGAAGAAGTTATGCAGCGTATAAAACTGCAGTGCAACAGATCATTATATATCATTGCTATCATCAACCCATTCAAAACAAGCAAGTAATTGCCAAGAACTGCAAATGCAACCATGCTGAAATCCATGTTTGAAAAATCTTTAATTTACAGCTCTTGTTGTACCTTTAGTTTGCAACTTTTCTGTGAAATAGAGCATTTTACTCACATAGTTAACGGCACTAACAGGATAATACTGAAATACCACTTGTCCTGCTTCTTCACCTACAGGTTTAGGTTGAACTTCATTTCCAGTAGTTTGATAATAGTACTCAGGGCCTGTGATAACGGAGTCAATATGGTGTACACGCTCTTCCAACACCTACACAAAACATGTTTTTATTTTAATTATTTCAGCTCTAAACTACAGCTAAAAGGAAGAATCAGACTTGAAAAATTTGGGTCAAGGGTGCAATTCAAACTACGAATCTTTTAGTCTTCCTGGCTTATGCTGTAACCAAGCATCTCTGCTACTAATAACATGTATATAAATCCTGCTAGTAGTGAAAAGTTTCCTCCTGCATAACTTTGTGCCTTGGTCAGCATATCAAAGGAAAGTGGAATGTTCAATTGGGAGCCTGCACTCAACAAGATGTTCCTCCAGTCTGCCATTTCTTCCTCTACCTCATCCTCCATATTGAACCATGAACTGCTCTCATCTGATACCCTGAAAAGCTCACTAAGATTTTCTGTACTGTGAGAGAAGTCTGAAAATCTGTGGTTTGAATCTCGACCAGACTCAAAATTTTCAAGTATGACTCTTCCTTTCGAACTAATGTCCTATTCATGGCTAGTGTGTAATAACTATTTCTACATATAAAATTAACTCCTATATAGTTGGTGATCAAACTAAAAGCCTGAATCAAAAAGCATTTGCTATAAGATTAGATTTTGTACACAGTGTTAAGAAGTGAAGTCCAAATACTGTGGTCCATTGTAGCATGCCCAGCTGCCGAAATGCAAAACCCTGCATGAGTGGTAAGGAATATCCTGGAAGCCCTGTAGTTTTGTGTCACTAGTGCAAGCATTAATGGAGTTCAGAGCAATATGCTGAGATCTTTACAGATTAATGCTATGGAGAAAGTTTATGGAAAGGAACCAAGTTCTTAAAAGGGGGTTGACATTTTGGTTTTGAAAAGATTAAAGAATTAGGTTGGGAATCACTTGCAATCCAATGGAAAAGTAAAATGATATGCACACTGTTTAGAGCATATGCAGTTTTAAGCAATGGGTGAATATTCAGAAGAGGCTAGAAAATCCCACACGTTATGGGATAATGCCAAAGCATAAAGAACTCATCAGAACTAATAGATAAAATTAGACATATGAAATTGGAAAATAGGGATCTACTAGTTTCGTATGATGTGGTCTCTATGTTTCCTAGCATCCCCAAATAAAATCTGATAACGGTCATACAGAAATGGCTAACCTCAATAAACCTACCTGGAGAAGCAATAGAACAATATGTGAACCTCACTAAATTTGCATCAATCAAATCTTCTTCACATTCAGAGGCAACAGTTATACACAAAATAAGGGTCTAGCAATGGGGAAACCCATTATCTTAGCAGATTATTCTTAGCATTATTCTTAGCAGATATCTACACGAGTTTTTTAGAAATAATATTAATTGAGGCTTTTCCATATATATATATACACACACACAAATATTGGTATTGTTATGTTGATGATGTCTTTGCAATAGTAAATGAAAAATGGAAAAAGGATGCAATAAAACTGCTCAACCTGCAAGACAGCAGTGTTAAATTTACAATGGAATTGGAAAAAAACACGATTCTTCCTTTCTTGGATATAAAAATTATAAAAAATGGCAATATACTGGAATTTGGCATATTCAGAAAAGATACCCACACAGATAATTACATAAAAAACAACAGCCTCAACCCAATACAACATAAACATGCCATAATCAATAGCCTCACATTCAGATTAACAAACCTTCCAATAAGCAATACAGAATACAAATTGGAGTACCAAAAAATCATAGAGATAGTACAGAAAAATGGTTACACAACAGATCTGGTCAACAAGAAAATAGAAAAATTCAAAAAGAATAAAAGATATCACCACACTGAAAGGCTACAAAGGGGATCATATATATAAGAAATTCACATTCCTCCCATGGGCACACCAAAAATTCCAGAAAATTTTTAAAGAGGCAAACATCATTTTGGCTCCAGCAAACAAATGTAGTTTAAAAAACCTGCTAAAAACGAACACAAAAGACAAAATTCCTCCAGAAAAACAATCAGGCATTTGTGAAATTGCTTGCAAAGATTGCAATATGAAATATATAGCCAAAACAAAAAGAAATATTTCCATACGGTTTAAGGAGCACATGAGACATGTAAAATATACACACATGGAAAAATCAGCAATAGCAGACCATTTCTGGCAAAAGAACCACAAATTCCAAAAGGTACCAAAACTCTTAAAAGCTCTTCAAAAATCAATAGAATTGACAGTGTGGCAAAATATATTCATAAATAAAAACAAAGAAAATTTGGTTAATTTTGATCTCCCAAACAATATTAACCTTATCACAAAGTTCATAAAATCCACGGAGCAACATCTGAATACAACGCGGGGAAGCGGACATTGGGATCATACTGACGATGAAGGTAACCGCCCTTGAAACATGTCCAAGTAAGTGGAACTAAATTAGTGAAATTTTAGTGATTTCCTCAATAATAATTAATTATATTATACTATATTTCACTGTGAAAATTTCCGCTATTCAAAACTATTTACAGTAGCTTAGTTTTTAAGGAGAAGTTATAATATTTCTGTATTAACTATTCATTCTTTCTGTTAGCTGTATTGTGTTTACTTATTTGTATTATTGCTGTATCTCTTTTAGGACCACTAACACCCATTAGTAGCAATAATTCACTCCTTTCTAGAGCTAAGTACTAATAAGTATGTGTGTTATACCAGTATGTGTATTATAACAGTAATGAACTACAGTTTTTTGTAGGCATCATAGAAGAATGGGTGCGACCTCAAAGACTCAAAAAAGGTTTGCATCTGTCTGTCTGTTTCTCTGAGTGATAATTAAAATTTAGGATTGTGCCTCATATAAATAGCAAAATGAATCTTGAATTTTCATAAATAAATAAGAATTTAGTAAGTAAGTAAGTAAGTAAATAAGAATAAACATCCAAAGGAGAAATACTAAAACAGCACCTGACATTCTGCAGGCCATCGAGCTGCTTGTTGTGGGCAGTCAGGTTCCTTTGGCAGTGCAAATAAATCCCTAGGTTCCTTTAACTTTGCAATGGGACGCAAAGTTCTACTGTCAGTATTTATCTCCACTTGATTGGTTTTCAAGGTGTTCTGAAGAAAACTGCTTATGTAGCTTCCTGTAATCATTCAACAGTTAAAGAATTTCCATTATCCGTGAATGTTGTTTTATTATAATAATGTCATTTACTAATTCTTGAGTCATTACTTCTACACCAAAATATTTTAAATCTGAAACATTCAGCCCCTTTGGTTCAAAAATATAATAAAAATAAATAAAAAAATTCCCACAAAATTCAGCTAAAAAGTACAAGGAAAATGCTTCACAATCTATAAAATCACAATACAACCTTTTAATTCAATTAATAAACTAATATCTAAAATTGCTTTTGGTGCTATTATCTATTAGAATTAATTTAACTTACAGCTTGCTGTAGTTTAGCAAACAATAGAAAAAAAATACTTTAAAATATTTTTTGGCACACAAAGAAAAATATCTGGGCCAAACAGAGCTTTGGAGCTTTTCATGTTAAATTCATATATGTAACTGTCCTTCTTTATCACCCATGGCACTCTGGCTAAATGTGAAAGAAATATATAGCTAATATTGACATTAATTTTTCACATATTCGGCTTTCCTAAAAACTAAAAACTTAGAACTGTCAATTTTTTGTGTGTCTTGTATTTGCAACTTCTCTATTGAGCCTTCAAAAGTAATTAGCAAGCATTCTTGCATTCCACCTCTTTTCTTTGGCAGAGATGTCATGGTAAAAATTATCTCCTATATTAATTACCAATGACACAAAGTCTATCAAAGAAAAATTCCCAATTGGAATCCAAAATTTGAGTTTTAAGCGATATTTTACATTTCATAGCTTTGAATGTCTATAAACAATAGTACTAATTTCATGATAATTACGGGCTTTATGGGTAACAGTATCGAAAGTAACCTTTCAAAGTTATCTGCCTATCAATATTATAAGCTTACTTATTTAGTTCAGTTAGCTATTCAATATTATGCCTGAAATGCTTCCTTCCTTAAAAATAATTCCTAGTTTCTCATTTTATTTCATACATTTCACTCTGCCTGTGATACTTCAGCAGTAGAAATGGGCATTATAACACTATTAACAGATCAGCATGTGAGATCAATTATATAGCCATGATCCTACTGTAACATTGGGGACATAATAACAGACAGCATCAATGATTAAACAAAACTTTTAAATAATAATGAAATACAGATTTACTAAAAATGGTAGAGCAATTCAAATACTGCCCATTCTTAAAATAAAACCATATTTTGATATATTATCAACTTGGATAGGTTCTTGCAGTTGTGCCTTGGAGCCAGGTCTTGGGACTCTCGTAACAGAAGCCCAAGCCCAGAGCTAAAACAATGAGACAGATACGAAGGATTGATGTTAAAAATTAACTAGCTGTAAATTCCCTTAACATTCAAATTAACAAAAATTCTGCTTCATCAACCAATGTTAATTTTAATAATGTGTTAAACTTTGTTAAATTAACACCACCTTTCCCTTGTATTAAAGTTTAGCAACTAGTATGAGTTTGAAAATGGCATTCATAAACCTAGCTGTTGATGTTGAAATTGTATTTTTGGATATATTAAAGTTATTCATAACAGAGAAATGGCTGTAAGATGCAGTGACTTAGAAATTTTCAGCAAAAGAGTAATTTTTTAAAAAATACAGAATTTGAAAAACAGTTGTCTTAGGATTGTAGATGAAATACGAGAGGGGTTAGAACATCCTTGTGCCTCTACTCCTTTTGATACTCTTTGCATGAGCCATATGTTTTAATTATTCTATGCAAACAAAAGTACTTCAGAGTGCATTCAAAAGTCACCATCTTGTCGATCCATCCAACTTGCAATACTCAGGAACCTTAACAACATGTTAGCTAACAACATGCTGGAAATGCTTCGTGGAACATAGACATCTTAATATATCGTTAAACCATTAACACAATGTTAACAAACAATATGTTAGCGCATTTTTCACATTTGCTGATGAAACTGGCCCCAATAGTGCCAATCCTTGAGAGAGTGACAGAGAGAAAGAGAGAGGTAATTATCCATACTAGAATTTTTACATGGGAGTCTCACAAGAGGAGCCAATTTGGCTATGTTATTATCCACCAATGATGACAATCAATACTCTATCCAAAGTCAATAGGCTTGCATGATGAAGGTATGATATTGCTAAATACCAAATATTTTCTGAATGTTTTTTTTCTATCATCAATCTTTATTCTGGAGTTCCTTCTGGGAATTTGCTCTGTAATCATGTCAGAATTATGCAGGAAATAAATTGTCTCTCCAGGATTTCTATTTTTAACTAGAGACAGAAGAATGGTTTGCAGCTGTTTTCTTTAGTTACTGCATTAGTCTCAAGCTGTAAATGACTATTCTCTTAAGAATGAAACCTTGCAAACTTATCATCCATTAATTCATATTACATACAGTTTAATAAATCTGGAAAATAATTTATTTCATGGGCTTCATTGTGACAATATGAACTGGGCTACCAGTACGTTTTTGCCAAATGAATGTCTCTTGTGTCTCACACTTGCAATGAAAGAAAAGCATATGATTTGCTTTCCATGTAATTCTATTGATTTGGTTATTTACAGATGCTCTTTAACATCTCAGGTCATCAATGTCCCATTCAATTCAAGGAGTATAATGGCAGATAAATTTTGTTTAGAGACCTCTTCTTTCAGATTTGAGGTCCTTTTATGTTCAATGTGAGATTCACTGCTTTACTTTGCTCTGAAGGAAATTATACTTACAATTTTTATATCCAAAAACCATTGATCCTGCATGGGATTGAACCTGTGATCTTGAGTCTACGAGACAAATATAGTTACCACTAGACCATCAGGACTAACCCATGTACTTCTAAATTGATATGAATGTGAAGAAAAATAATTTCTAGATCAACTTAATTGTCGCTGGCAAGAAGAATGGGTGCTCTATTTTGCACAAGCAAACAATCTAAGTTCCATGGAATGGAGCAATACATATTTTTCAATGTAAAAGAAAATACATGCACTGTCTTCTTCAGGAACGGTAAAGATGACATCTTTTCGGACCTAAAGAACGTAACAATTCACA
Organism: Metallyticus violacea; assembly: GCA_030762175.1. NCBI lineage: Eukaryota > Metazoa > Arthropoda > Insecta > Mantodea > Metallyticidae > Metallyticus > Metallyticus violacea. The sequence continues at coordinate 8,689,390 of CM060836.1, read as the reverse complement.
TTATCTACCCTATGACCAAACTGTGCAGCAAAAGAAACTGGGACTTACTGCAAAATGCATTAGAACCTCTTGTACAAAGGAATATGTCTCCAGCAAGACTTTGCCTTACACAGCATATGTGAGTTTGAGGTCCCGCCACATCCACCTTATTCCCTTGAACTGGCACCATCAATTTTATCTTTTTGGGCCAATGAAAGAGTACTTGCAGGGCAACAAATTCACTCTGATGTTAATGTTTATGATTCAGTGCACGAAAGTCGGTCCTGGTGGTGTAGTGGTTACCATACTTGCCTTCTAAACCCAAGATCGCGGGTTCGAACCGGCCAGGGGCAATGGATTTTTTCGGGCGTAAAAATCTTAAGTATGGCTTCCTTCGGAAGGGAAGTAAAACCGTGGGTCCCGTGTCGTACATTTACGGCACGAAAAAGAACCTCAAGCCTGAAAGAGAGGCCTCTGAGCAAAATTTGTCGCCCGTTTCACACCCTGAGTTGAATGGGACGCTGATGACCTGAGATGTTAAAGAGCATCCATAAATAAATCAATCAGTGCACGAAAGTCTCAGGAACCAACAAAAAAGAGTCCTTTACTCCTGGCACAACAGTTGGTTTCCCAATACATTAGTGTAGAGAGATTATGTTGAACTATATACACATCATCCTCCTTTTCTCTATTCACCATAATATTGTACCACTTCTCCAGTATTTCCTGACTCTGTCTAATAGCATTCCACACTATCATACCACTAATAAGATGTAAATAAAATGTTGTGAATGTGTAATATGAAAATTAAAGGAATTTTGAAGATTTTACCTTCAGAAAATATCAATACCAAATGTTTTAAAATGTTAACTATAAAAATTAAAATTAACAAAAAAGTTTTACAACAGTTTAAATAAACCACAGTACCAGAAACACAAGCAGCATTAATGTTCATTTCTCTTCTGATTCCCATTTAACACACACAAAACAAAACTACAGACAGCAGTAACTGCATTGTTTGCATGAGCAGCCTCCTAATTTTATACTCTTTCCACTGGTGAATGAAAGGTAAAGCTTGGTTTAACATGCAAGGCAGCCATTATTCACTCATCAAGCAATCAAGTTAATATGGCAGGAAAAAATAAAACTGATATGGATAACTGTAATAGAAACTGGCATGCCTTCAATTCAGTTTAATCCTCTAGTCTTCCCAGAATAATGGATGAGAGATTTTTACAATAAACAAAAAAATAAACACAAGATTGTAGCACAAACATGTGATCTGAGCTACCTTACCAAGATACAAACATTTCTTAATATATTTCTGAGAAGGTAAATACAGTTTCCTTTATTGTATTCTATATTGATGAAAATTAATCTGAAATATGGGTGCAATTTTTACCCTGTATTTTGCAATGTTTGAATATAAATCTAAAAATATTTGCTTCACGCAGAAAAGGAGTAAATATTTTAAAATATTTTATTAATGTTGTCATGGCAATGAATTCTTGATGTCTCAATGTTTGATCTTTTGTTCTGCATATATTAAATATCTCTATTTGCATTTCATAACAGCCATACATAAATGTTAATAGAATTTCCTTGTATTGCATTTCAGCAAAACATTACAGCAAATAGCTTTTACAGTTAAACATAATAGTTAAATGGTTACGGTTGGTTAGGAAGTTTTAGTTTGAAACAAAATTTTTTTCTCAAATTAACTTATTTACCTTTGGCACAGACAGGAAATAAAGCAGCCTGAAGTTCCTTCACTACACCTCCTGTTTCCATCCCTCCACACCGTCTACTGTTGTCATGCTACCTATATACCTCCCCTCCTCTCTTCCCCTACTCCATCAGTTTAGCAGTGCCTTGGTTTCCACCTTTTCATTTTCCCATATTAATCTATAAACTGGAAGATGAATGAATTTATATTATCTTCTTAAAACAAGCAATTTCCAAAAATCATTCTAGGAAACATAATGTCATATTACAGAACAGAGAAAATGGAAGGAGTTGCTACAATGTATTACAGATAATTAAGATAAGCAATGCCAACATAATAACAATAACAACAACAACAACAACAACAACAATAATAATAATAATAATAATAATAATAATAATAATAATAATAATAATAATTTTATTGCAGACCATAGACTCTAGTAGAGTTTCTATCAAAGTCAAAATACTTTGATAAGAACTATACAACATTTAAGTTAAAATCAAGAGAGCATGTGTCCAGTATAATTTTAGTCATCCATAATAAAAGTTATTTACAAGATAGATTACCATAAAGTTATTTCCAATTAATGCTATTTATATTATTTACAATTCATCTAACCTACACATATATTTATCAATAAAAAGCTTTTTAATTAAGTTTGGAACCTCTTTCCATTTTGAGTTTTAATTGATTAAAGCAGTTTATTAAACAAAATTTTACCAGTGATTCTTTGATAATCTGTGGAATTTTACTCTAGCTGTATTTTTATTTGTAGTAGACATCTGATATATGCACAGCAAAGAAACCAGACACAAGTAGGACTTACACAGACCAAATAACAAGTTGCAGGCATCCAAAAAAGTGCTTACTACAATGGTATAGTATTCACTTCTACCGTTTATAAAGGAACTATACATTAATAAAATAAGTTCAGCTTACCATTAAAAAATACTAATTATTCTCTACTGAATTTAGCTTTGTAAATATACTAAAAGTAAATTATTTAAGTTAGCATTAATGTTTTTTTTTCTAAGATGACATTTTAATGTAAAAAATGGACATCTCTTCCAAACTCTACATCAAGTTAAATTTTTGTAAATGTGAAGTGTGACAATTTCAGCAAATGTACATAATGTATGCATTTTCTGATGAAATCTATATCCTAGAGTTAGACTAGCTCTTTTAGTTGACTAAACTCATTATAGAATCCGCAGATTGAAGTGATATGATATGGCAGGATCTCTTTCAGTAGCTGTTTTGTTTATACTTAGATAATAATTGTTCCGAGTCTGAGTGCTATAATAGTGACAATCCTTATATACTTTCCTAATTTCAATTGCATAACAGAAGTACGGATAGATTATATCATAATACATTGACTTAAGACTATCAGTGTCTAAGTATTTTGATAGTTTTCTTAATAAATATATACATGTGCTCACTTTGTTCCAAATAAAATCTATACATGTTTCAGCTATAATTTTTTTTGATTGATTTATTTAAGGATACTCTTTAACATCTGAGGTCATCAGTATCCCATTCAACTAAGGGCGTGAAATGGCCGACAAATTTTGCTCAGAGACCTCTCTTTCAGGCTTGAGGTTCTCAGCTATAAATGATCATTAACAAGAACTCATAAGAAATTGATATATTTAACATGCTCTATTGTTTCTCCATAAATGATTACATTTATAGAATTATCCATTTTGTATGGATAAAATTAAAACACTGAAAACATTTACCACTGAACTTTATATTTTGAAACTTGGTGTACACAACATTGAAAGATGGAAGATTTTTTAGAATGCTAGATGGCCCCCATTGCACACTCTGCAATTCAGCTCCTATCCATTATAACACCAGAAGGGTGATTATTTTGGAAAGCTTGAGTAATTTTTAAAATCTGATTATCAGTGTTTTTCAATCACTATGAATAGGCATATCTTTAACAAAACCCTAAATGAAATCAGAAAGGGTTAGATCTGGGGAGTTTGGGGGCCAAGAAATTAGTCCCATGAACCACATCACATATAACTGAAAGTTGTATTTATAAAAATGACAAATCTCCCATATGCAGTGAGGGGTGTACCATCTTGCTGGAATATAATGTTCATATTATTCTCTTCTTCAGGTTCTGGCAACAGAAACACCTGCAACATATCCAAATAAAATTCATAGTACTAATCTTTTCTGCAAAGAAGAATGATCCATACACTTAAATGTGGTTCACTCCATACTATACATTAACTTTTGAACTTAATCTTCCCCGCTTGTAGGAGACATGTGGATTTTCCCTTGCTCAAACAATGCAGTTGTGAGTGTTTACTCTCCCACTGATATGAAAAGTCATTTCATCTGTAAATAGCCATTTGTTCAAGAAGCAGTCATCATCTTCAATCAGTTGGCACATCATGGATGCAAAACTGAAACAAGCTTCATGATCCTCTTCTTGTAAATGTGTAAGAGATATGGGTAAAGTTTCAGGTAATTTCAAACAATATGCCGACAGAAGGTATATGATACTTCATCTCTGCTGACAGTCATCTTAAACTTTTTGTATGGTTCCTTGTTATGGCTTCAGAGATAGTTTTTTTAAACTGTTTTTCATAGGTTGCAGGAGGGGTAGCTAATGCTAGTTAACCCAGCCAACATTTTGGTATAAATGAATAAATACTTATTTGCTGTGAACAGACTTGGTCATGCAAGTTTCTGACATTATCAAGAGCTAATTACAATATTTATTCCCCAATGTGGTTTATTAAATACTCATATGCAATATTTTTAATAAGATTTATGCTTTACAGAAATCAAACACTTTTCCCTAAATATAGCTTATAACTAGTATGTACATATGAATAATAACAACAACGATGATGATGATGATGATGATAATAATAATAATAATAATAATAATTTATTTGCCCATAGGCATGCTATACATTTTTCAGGTTTTGTCACATAGTATAATATTGGAGTAATTTAAATTTAATTGTTTTTTTCTACAATGTATCCTACATAATAAACAAATATTGCTTAACATAGTACACTGTTTACATATCATGAGGTGTTCCAAAAGAAACTCAGATGTTTTAAACTTTATTGGAACGTATGCCACTTATTGTTCATCAATGCAAGTGGATTCAATATGATGGGACCCAGTTCATTGCTCATATAGTGTTTGTTAATACCTTAATCAGAGATTCTGAAAAGTGGATAGGAAGAGGTGGTCCTCTTTCAAGGCCAGCTTGTTTGCCCATATTTTTTCTTGCAAGAGCATGTTAAAAGTCTTGCCTATTCTAGAAACTGAAGAGAATCTTTTGGTAAAAATACTAGCTGCCTATGACATTGTTAGAATTATTATAGCATTGTTCAACTGGATATGACAGAACTTTTGTAACATTATTGTGCCTGTATCAAAGCTGGGGGATGCCATTTTAAATAAATGTGGTAAAAGTTTTCACAACTTGATAAATTAGTGCAGTATAAATAAGTTATTATATCTATAAACAAAGATTTGTAATCTAAATTATGTTAGTAAGTTGATTTTATACTCTTTTGCACCATTTATCATGAGCTACTCAGGCAATGTTTCATACGCCTTTGCCTGCACATCAGGTAGAGCACCAAATTTCTTGATAAGTGGACATATTTGATGCAGCTCTGGTGGACACTTAATGAACTTTTGAGTCATTGTCCTCTGTTGGGATCTGGAAGTTCTTAACCTTATCCTCACATTTCTTTATATAAATTCTTACCCATATTCCCAGCTCCCCAGGTCTATAAATGAATTTCAGTAAAATACTTTCCATTTCTATGTTATGTTGTTCCCCGAAAAGATATATTCTATAATTTGTAAAACCATTGGCAGCCCATGTATTCAGAAATCTGGTAAACAGTCAGTCATTGATGGCCCTGAACTAAAATATCCAGAATACCTACATCTAATATGCTAAGTGTTGACCTTGGACTACATGCTTACACACTTAAATGGATTTAGGTACCAGAGATTTATAAAAGCAAAGTGCTTACTTAAGCAGTAAACAGCAAATGGACACTGATAAAGCTGTTCATTGATGAAAAGGATTTCAATGCTTAAAATAACAGGGTGTATGCAACAGGTTAAAGAGAAGCTAATAAAAAGATTCCAGAGGGACCATCAATCATGGTGTGGTGGGGTGTGAATAATCAGAGCACAAAGGTTTATTTCTGTTAGAAAGGGATCAAATGTGTACCAGGAGACATTGCTGGAGAGACTAGTCAGGAACTTCAATAACACCCTCTTCCATTGTCAGAACTGGAGTGTTCAACAGGTCCCAGCACTTAAGGCTCGGATAACCCAGCAGTGGCTTGAGAATAATGTTCCAGACTTTATTTTCAGCTTTGATTGGCATCTGGTACCATGGACCTAAACTCTCTCGACTACAAATTGTAAAATAAATATATGAAAATATTAAACAAATTGCAGGATACACAATTTTAAACATAGATATTAGACTGTATTACAATTATCAATTTGACTATTAAAATACATCTTGGGAATTATTGTTGGGATTAATGAAGGATATTCAAACATAACCATACAGATAGCCCAATATAACTAGAAACACCTGGGCATTCTTTAAAATATTGGCTATATCTAACCTAAACAACCAACAGATTTGTAGTTTTAAATAATAAGAATTTTCAAGTGAAAATAATATAATTTGCAAATTTTTATGAGGAAATCACTCATATTTCACTATTTTGTTCCGCTTACTTGGACATATTTTGAAGGCTGTTGCCTTCATCATCAGCATGGTTTCAATGTCGACTCCTCAATGTGATATTAAGATGTCGCTCTGTAGATTTTACAAATTTAGTGATAAGATTAACTGTTGTTTGGAAGATCAAAATTAAATTTTCTTTGTTTTGCTTATGTATATATTTTCCTACATGGTTAATTCTATGGGTTTTTGAAGAGCTTTCAAAACCCACAGAATTAATAGCAACGGGAAGGTGTATTCATAATAAAAGCAAGAAAATTTACTTAATTTTGATTTTCCGAGCTACAGTAACGTCAAATCTACAGAGTGACATCTTAACACCACACTGGGAAGCAGACAGTGTAACCATGCTGATGATGAAGGCAACAGCCTTTGAAACGTGTCTAAATGGAACAAATTAGTAAAATTTGAGTGATTTCCTCATGAAAAATTGCAAAACCAACAGATTTACTTACTTTCTTGCAATTCTTCATAATAACAGTAATAAGTAATCAATTTCCTCTCCCTCCATTTTGACACTATAGTATAGAATACTTCTTAAATTTTTTTAAATTTTATTAAATCACTTATCTCTTACCTTCTGTAAGTACTTTCCAAAGTCTCTTAAAATACAGAGTTCTTTGTAGATGCATAGTCATGTGCTACTATATATATTAAATAGTATGCACATTTGCAAAACTCAACATTTTTTCCCAAAAATCCTAACATTCATTGCAAATAGATGCATAGCATTAATGGGATAGGATCATAGAAAAACTGGCCCATTTCTCACTTTTCTGTTTACAACAAACAGCTGTCATCTGCAGCATGCAAGAGTTCTCACACAATGTTTGATTGATTTTCAACTGCATAGGCAAGTGAGCAAGACAGCAATAGGAAACAGCAGAGAGAGTTGAGGGGAAGGAGGCCTGTGAAAGAAAACTGTTAAGCATGAAATCTCTTAGCTAATCCAGGAACCAATACCATATATCTTCTAGAAAAAGGAAATTATTATGCAGAAGGAAATTTCTTTAATTGAATATAATTGTTTGATTATGTACCTGAAATGGAGTTTCAGATAATGCCAATAGTACTTCTTGGAATTATCTACTGACATACGTCATTTCTTAAATATAAACCTACATTAATATAAATGGAAAATTACAAGTAATAAATATGTATAATAACAGCTTCTAAAGCAAATTTAGAACGATTGTGCTCAAAACAGCTTTTATACTGAAGGAGAGGGAAAAAAAAAGAAAAGTAAAATAAGTTGGAGAGACTAAAACTAAACAGTGAAAAGCATAAAATATTGAAAAATAATATGAAAATAACACAGAAATAATATTTGTTAACACTCCTAAAGTATAATACATTCAGTATTATATCAAGCCATGTTTTCTTTCTTTATCACAATGAGCCAAAAGCAAATAACTCATATATAGAGGTCTATGGGCTCAAGTACATTAAAATCATCTTATTCATTTATGAATGTGGGAGTTGTGTTACAATGCAGAAAGATCAACATGAGAGGTATTGGTTCAGGAAGCAACAGTTATTAAAGGAATATTCAAAGGAATGTTTAAAATTCAGAAAACAGGAGGATTGATTCATAGCTTTGTATGATTAAGAATCAATACCAAAGCAATGTTATAGGGGAGATGTGGAAAATGGAGCAAACAATTTGAGTGGATTTTGGAGGAGCATTATACAAAGTATGAGGCTCAGATAGGCAAAATTTAATTATATAATCAAGGAGAAAAATTTTCTTATGTTACATAAAGAATTGAAGGTGATATGCAAAAAGAAAATATATAATATTGATTAATGCAACAAAAAATAGAAAGGATTTAATATGGTTCCATTAAAAGGTGTGTGGAGATTAAAGGACCTATATGGAAATGTTGAACAATAGATCTGCTGCATTTGTGTAGGCTTGGTGAATGCAATTTACGTTATTGTATTTGTGAAAATAATGTTTGGAGATCAATATATCAAATTGGGAGCTTAGGGGAGTTTTTAAGGATAGGTAAGGGAAAGTGGGAATGAGTGACTATTAAAGAAAAGAATACTGTGTAAGTGGAAAGTTGGAAGGATAAGATTTAAGGTGTTGCTATAGTTTATAGATATATTATTGTATTTGGTTTTTTATTAAATTTTAAATAAGTTACATATCCAATTAGAAGCTAAGAGGAAAAGGGTGGTGATCAGTGAACTAGAAAGAAAGATTTTAACTGGTTTAAAATAGGTTTTATATAAAGTAATAGAAAGAGTTTATAGTAGTTAGAAATTTAGTTTGATTATAGGTAAAAAAAAATAGAAAAGATAGAACTTTTGAAGCTAGAAAGGTATGGTGCAAGGTGAGGAAACTCTTGTTTTCTACATATTCCATTAAGAAACCCCTGATGAACTAAAGGGAAGCTTTAGTCAATGTCAGGCAGTAATAGACCAAAGAGTAAATGTTTAGTATTATAATGGCAAATTGTTTGTAATTATTAATAATAATTAATCTACAGCAGTTATACCAATACCAATTTTCAGTTTATACAGAAAAATACCACAAGGACGGAGCCACAGGCCCTCATAGATGTTAGTTTCTCATATCAGTCGTCAAGTTGGTTGAAGATGGAGAGGATGTCTCTTCGAAACCGGTCCCACCATATTTAAAAGTAAGTGAAGCATAAGAGTGTGTTAGATGACAGATTAATTATATTTACACTTAACAAGCTTCACTGTGTAAGTTCCAACAGAATTTTTTAAAAATGTCTTATTTTCCGAAAGTTCTTAAATGGAATAATGGGTCATACCTAATAAATCGCCAGTGTCAAAATTGGGTGAGTTTAAGTTTATATTCCTGTTTGAGCATTCTATAAACAAAATCTTTTGAACCACCTTGAAATATTTGAATAAAAAAACTAAAACAAGAAAGAAAAATAAAATAATACACTTTGTAAGTTTTCCATTATTGAAGTTCTTAGGTACGTTTTGAATGTGTGGTATGTATACAGTACCCAAAATTATCAAAATGATTGTCCCTATTCATCAAGGAGAGTATTGTTCAATTTACAATAACATCTGTAACTGGAATAACAGTGCATATTCTAGCAACTTTATCATAAGTATCAAAAGGAAGGGTTACTATTTGAGATTTAAAAATAGGGGGATAGGATATGGGGTTGAAACCTAAAATTTAATTAATATTAATTTTAAACTTCAGTCTGTTATTTGAATGTTGTTTGAATTTAAATAAGATAAAAAAAACTAAATCAATTGTAGATAGACTTTCCAGACCTCCCATATAATATGAGATGTACCCTATTTGAGGAGAAAAATTATCCTGTTTAATAGTCATATGGAACATGAAAAACTCTGTAATTCATCTCTTGATTAGTTTCTGCATTTCAAAATAATGCAAAATTCATGAAATGTTCTTCTAAATTACTCGTACCTAAGAAAATTGGAATCAAGTGCTGTAGCATGTAGGTGGGAGGGTATAAATCTTTGTGTGGATAGTATGATGCAGCTGGTAAGCTCAAGTGCTCTGGCAGTCAATGTGTGAAGAATGATTACATTCTTGTTTTATGGTGCTATTTACCAGTTTTATGCTGTTTGTTGACTGTTTATGAGGAATTTTGTATATTTTGTGTCAGCTGAATGGACAAAAATTTCAATCATCAGAGGAAAAATGGTTATATTTTTTCAGTATTCATCTTGCTATAGATATTTCCAATATGAGCATTTTAACATTCCATTTATTAACCATTCCAAGCTCTAATGCATTCATAGAGTGGGGTTTTTGCTATTAAATAAGAAATGAAGCAATTACTGGTGCTTAAGTTCTTTAAATTTAATTAAGAATGAAATTCAATTAAACTGAATGCCAGTGGTCAAGATTTTATGACCAAATTATTAATGATAAAGCATTACTAAATAATGCCAAGAAGAGTTGCAATATAATGGCCTACCATGATTATGTTAATGGTATGTATTGATTGTATTGAACATGAATATGTAGCACTAAATAAATGTATTGTACTAAATTGACTGGCTGTCATTTTTATGGTTAGAAAATGAATCTTATTGGCCTTTGAGAGAAAATACTGGTGTCCCTTACTAAAAACCATTAGTCATCACAGCTTATTTTGGAACTCCTGATTAATCTGTTTAAATTTTGTTCTCTCTTTTAGGTGTACTCCATTTTGAAAAAATTTATTATTAAAACACAACTATTACGTTAAATTTGAAACAATTTATTATTAAAACACAACTATTACGTTAAATGATCAATAATTTTGACAGTATTAATTTGTCCATATTCAAACAAATATAACAGCATCCCAGGCTGTCAGGCAATGATAAAAATACAAAAGATGTGATATCATGTGCATTCTCTTTAAAAATTAAACCATCAAAGAAAGGGGTGTAATTTGAAATTTCAAAGTGGAAGTGACTTGGGGGAAGGAGATGAAAGCTAAAATTTAAATAACATTGGTTTTAAACTTTCCCCTCAATTTATAAAAAGCTATGTTTTGTTTAAATTAAATTTATTTTAAATAAGTAGTTATTCAAACTGGGAAGCTTTAGAATGTATAAGTGATCAATTTATAACTTTAATTAATCAATAGTCAACCACATGCAGAGTTATGACTAACTGTGTAAGTATTTGAAGAGCCAAAAGAAAATGTAATTTATGAGACATGGAAGGAGACAGTTCCTTTAACTATTCATTTCCCTTGAACAGTTTTGTGAGGTGAGACATGTTGACAGCAAAAAAAAGAAAAAAAAAGAAAAAAAAAAGTCTCCCTCCTTCACCTCTCCTCTGCACCTGCTGGCATCTCCTGGTACCATTCTTCCCCAACCTAAGGCTTGTATTGATTTCACAACCCTATTCAAATCAGCTCCATAGAAGATGCCTAGGGAGAGTCCACAAGTACACAAATTTAATGGGTTTTACATTTCCAGTTAGGTTTTCTTTTATGCAAACTTTCATAGCCCTTTCATAACTGTTTTCAGAAATTTAATGAATTTACAAATTTGTTTGCATATTTTATTATATATTATATTAATGGTACTAAAAGAGATCATTCACTTTTATCTTGCTATATATTACCATTCAAACCATATTTCCTTCTTGTTAATTTTAATCAACACTTAATATGATTTGTTGTTTCTTTGGCCTAGATAAAATATTTTTTTTCTCTCTCTTATTATGTGGAATTCGGTCCAGGTTCTTTAAGGTATTATTTTGAGCAATGAAAGATATTTATGATAATAGGATAAAACATTTAGTTTTCTACAAAATAAATCATTAGATCTTGTCCTTTTCATACATACTTAAAGGTACTAAACTTTACAAATGCAAACAAGGCAATGTTACCTCTTCCCTATACAGAGTCTGCCATGGAATCTGTAAATGCTAGTTGAATTAATAATGATTCAAATTTGAGTTAGCATTTGTTCAGTCCCTTTCCATCATTGCAGTCATGGTGCAGATCAATTTTTGTTCTTTTCTTCATTTTTTTTTCTTGTTTTTACATACAAGTTATTCACTGTAGTCAGAGGATGTTTTATGAAGAAAGTGACACTAGATAGTTCATACTCCAGTCTTGTAGATGTGTATTTTGAGATTGAAACTGGCCTTTTAAAATATGCTCATTTCAGGCATTTGATGTGCTGTAGTTGTCTTGGGATCAAGTAAGAATTGCTTTTTGATGAATTGTAGTCTAATAAGTTTATTTCACTTAGCTTCCTTACTTTGTCTTAAGACTGTTTAGAAGTTGGAGGAAATGGACAGAATATGTATATATTTGAGTGGATAATATAAACTCACTAGATTGTTTTGCATAACTAGGCTCTCTTATGGGAAGTCAGGAACCGAACCTTATAGCAAATATAAATCATGTTCGACAAGCATGGGGTACACCTAGAGCACTTAATGGGATCCTTTGCAACATAGAAATCCATAAAAGGACAGAAAGTATGATTTTGGAAGTTATTATTAAAAGTATTCTTATTTATGGAGAAGGATGGCCATTGAGTCACACAGAAAAACAAAAGCTTTGTTCAAAGGAAATTGATAGATGCTGTGTCTCTATATTACAAAGAGTAAGAAATAATGAAATAAGGGAAAGAATGAACCAATAAGGATTAGTTGTGGAAAGCACTGCAGTGTGGTATGGCCATATTTCAAGAATGACAGAATAGAGATGCCAAAGACCTTATTATGGGGAAGGAAAAGACAGAGACTATTCTGTACCTGGAGAGGTGGGATAGCTAGGGCAATGGAATCTTGATGAGTATGACTGGCAGGATAGAAGAATTTGGTGTCAAGCAACCCTTGATATGGAGAGAAGCTTTTAAAGTAAAGCAAAAAGTAATTTCATTTTCCTTAAGGCAGTTGCTAACATTTTTCTATGTGGGAATGAGCATATTTTTCCAGATGTCTGCAGTGTTATCCCTAGGTATTAAAATGAATTCCTCATTTAAACTGTTTCTCCTATGTAAGTGACTGTATCTTCTGCAAAGCATTATTCCCTATAAAACAAAGGTTCAAAATATTATAACCTATAACTTGCCAGATCCCAGTTTATATGTAGGAATCAAAAATCAATAATTAGAGCAGTTCACAGATGCCAAGTTCCTAGGTCTCGAACTTGATAAAAGTATAAACTGGAAATACTTGTAGAATATATTATTCTAAAAATAAAATGTGCCCTCAGATTGTTATCTCTTTTCAGCTCCAGATCTACACTAAAAATTGTTTATTATGCTTATTTCTATTTAATTAGAAAATTATGGATTAATATGTTGGGGCAATTCCATTGAAAGAAAATGAGTTTAATATAAAAGAGGTCATTTACATAACTTGTGATGCTAACAACAAAACTTTTAGTAAGAGTATATTTCAAAAAACTTTCGACTTTTCTTGTGCATATATAGGTACTTTCTATTATGTTTTCTTATGTTGTTAATCAAGAATACTTTATAAAAATGTGCAAAAACATAATATCAATACCAGGCAAAAAATCTTCTTAGACCCATTACTAATTTATTTTGCTATCAAAAAGGAATCCATTATAAATATTTAATTTCAAATGATGATGATGATGATGATCAAAAATACAAACTGCTCTTACTTAATACCAATGTAACAAGGCCTATTACTCTGAAGAAGAATATATCAATGAACAATGATTTTTTTTCTTTAATAATGTATTTACAATGTGCTTGTTGATTTGTTTTATTTACGGATGCTCTTCAACATCTCAGGTCATCAGCGTCCCATTCTATTCAGGGCGTGAAACGGCCGACAAATTTTGCTCAGAGGCCTTATTATGTTCTGAAAATATATTTCATATATATTGTTAAGGTACTATATATCATAAATATTTTTATTAATGAGTATTTTATAATGCATTTTTCACAATAAAATATGACAAATGTTTCACGTATTACAAAATGTCCTATATAGTATATATGTAATTAATTATACTATGCAAGGTATATCATTTTAAATAATTTGCACTAATTATGTAATGCAAAACTTGACATGCTCTAGGTTCAAAATATTTTTGCACTCCATTATTCCTTCAACTTATGCTTTAAAGAATGCTTTAATACTTTTGAGAGGAAGGCGTTAAAGAAAATTTATGGCCTGTGAGAGGTGCTTAATATGGATTTTATTAGATCCAACCATGAAATAGAATGATGATGGATTTTTTTAATGGTGTTTAATGCCCGTTTTTACTACTGAGGCACAGGCGGTGAACACTGATTATAAACGAGATGAAATGATACATTTGAAAGAATTTTTTTTTTAAGGAAGGAAATGTTCCAGGCCTAAGTTTGGAGTACCTCCCCAGCAATTGCCATTTATGAGGACTGAGGAAAACCTGTCAGTCAGGGAGGAATGGTCCTGACAGGATTCAAACCCCAGACCTTCTGCTCACGAATCCATGCCTTAATGACCTCTGCCACCCATAATGGTGAATGATAATGATGATGCTAATATGTTTCTAGGTAATTTTTCATTTAATCAATGGCTTTAAACTACAAAATTATCTTTATTTCTTGTGTTATGCTGGCAGCTGTCACAATTTTTAATTAGTTTTTCATGGTTTATCATAAAGTACATCTCTGTAGATATATAAACATGTTAAAATCATTATTTTTAGCTCTCTGAAATCCTATCTGCAGGTTTCTTTAAATCTGAGATAATGTTTTGTATTTTAATGTACCTTTTTGGAGGATAAAATCTTTGCCAAAGCTGTTTAAAGAATCTGATAATTAAATACCTTACGTGAGATGTGATTGATGAGGGAGAAGTAAATTAATTTAGAAGTGCTTATAGGTACCAATTTTATAAATATCTAAGGACACAGAGGCCACTAGAAATTCTTGTTGTTAAGTGTTCAATGTATTCAATCCATGTGAGTTTGCTATCCATAGTCACTCTTAATAATTTATTGCATTTGATGTCTGATGTTTATAGATAGCTGGAGTTCAGAATCTCTTACTTTTTATAGCGAAAGGTATTAAATTAACATTTTTTAGAATTATTTGTAGATAAGTTAGAAAAATAATTTACAACTTTGTTAAAGTTTTGTTTTGGATCAATTTAAGAGTATGTAGACTGTGATTACTTATGATGAGTGTGGTGTCATCTGCATATATAATTAGTTCAGTACTAGGTGATTTGACTTTTTCATTGTTGTGTAAACAGAACTGAACTGTAGTGGTTCTAAAACAGACCCTTGAAGAATGTCAATTTTTAATTTTTTTAGGGCTGATGTAACTATTCTTATAATTTTATTAAGCCATAACTTGATCCTCTGAAACTTGATATAGCTCTTGAATTATTCATGCAAAAATGAGCAATCAGAATTGTCTGTGGTGCTGGTATTCAACAATCATGTACATCATTATTTAAGAAATTGAATATTTTTACTCTAACTGGTAAATACATATGTTCTCTCATAAGCTTTGTGGCTGATAACTTAGATACGTTTAAACTGAACTTATTTTTACATAATCATAACATTAGACAAGCTGTTGACTTGAATAGACCAATAAATTCATTAACACTTTTCCAGAAGTGCAGCTATTACTCTGCAGTGCAAGTATATAGCAGTCTTCTACCTTCACTGAAATTATGTAATTCATAGAAGTGTAAACTTTTCAAAGAGAAAATCTTTGTAATAAAAGTAGTTTTTAAATAGTCTACCTTCTATAATATGAATATTTTAGATTTAGCCAGCACAATTAATGAATTTATGATGTTATTTTACTAAGTTAGTGCTGTTAATATAATGGTATATCTTTTTAAAAGAATAAAGAAAGTTAAAGGACTTTTTAAATACTCATACCTTCAATACTAAGGAAAAATATTTCAATTTTAATATAGCATAATTAATTAATCATTTTATTGCATTAAGCTACAGTTGTCCTATGTGGTGATGGGTCTTTATTGCTAATGGTTATAAAGTTGGTTGGTTGGTTGCTAGTAGCCAATGGGGATGCTGATATTTCTCATTTTTTCCCTAGCTTCCCAATAAAGAGATACCAAATTATTTTTCATTTATTTGTTGCTATCAAGTTCGCACATCAGTAGATGCTCTTTGTTCAGGATAGTATTCATGCCCTTACATGATGGGCAGTGGCTGTCCTTGGCTAATTTCATCTTGAAGAAATGTTCTGAAAGGCAATCATGCCCAAATATTAAGCAGGATTTTCTTGGTTTCAATAAAAGATGTTTGAAAGTCTTTAGATCTTTCCTTTGAGTTTTTGTTGCATATTTTGTTGTTTTTTGTTCAGTTATTAATCTTTTTATGAGTTTCAATTTAGAAGGAACTTCTAGTTTTAAAAATTGTTTTTATTTTATGGTGGCTCCTTTTTTGCTAAAGTATCAGCAATCTTGTTCTCCTTTAATTCCAACACTGCTAAGAATTCATTTTAAAACTATTTCTGTATTTCTGATCAGGGCTATATGATATAATTTTCTTATGTTTACGGAATGTCGGAATCCACACAGTGAAACTTTTGTTAATCTTATTTTGATTTAAAGTAAAACACTAAAAATCATGTCGTCACATTAAAACTCTCTTTAAGTTTCACAAACACACTTATAAAAGTAATTTTGGTACATGTTTCGTGAGGTACATTCAGTCGTCGTTTTGGTTGACAATGTGAGGAATGTACCTCACGAAACATGTACCAAAATTACTTTTATAAGTGTGTTTGTGAAACTAAAAGAGAGTTTTAATGTGACGACATGATTTTTAGTGTTTTACTTTAAATCAAAATAAGATAATTTTCTTATTTCATTTATAGTGTATGTTGCTGAGTAATTGTAATTCATTATATTTTGTAGTACTGCTTTAGAGTCACTTAAAAAACAATTCTATTATTTATGTTAGGTCTATACAGTAGACTTTCCAAAGCTGCTCTAATGACCATTATTTTGCTATCAAAATTGGCAGTTCCCACACTTCTTGCATGCACCACTCCCTTTTCCAGAATGAAATTATTGGTGACCCCTTCATTCACTTCTCTGCTTAATAATAATTAATTTGCAAGTTTGCATGCATCATTCAACAATGTGACATATATTCAATCACAGTATCCATTGTTACACTGCTATATAAGAGTCAAAATAATTACAAAGCAACAGTTAAACATTCTTAATGAAAATGGATAATTTCCAAAATAAAAGTACTTTCCCCATATCCACCAAGGGGTCCTGACCAACAGTTTGGGAACCGCTGCTCTACACTATATTATCAATTAGATAACAGTTGTTTAGTGTTCTAATTGCTGTCAATTTCAATACTTCAGATGGTTGTTCTTGGATATCATTATATCTAAATTTAGTTTCATGCTGATACCCCACAATAATCACAATTCCTCATGGTGCATCTGGATAACGTTAGCAAATTACAGCCATAGCAAGCTTCCAAAGATGTAAGAGGTCTAATACACAACAGTGCTTTTCAATGCTACTCTGAATGTCTGTGCTTATCACACTGTAAAAAGTCACAAATTGAAATATTATTACATAAATATAATGGTTATAAAGCTGGCATATTTGTTATTACAAATGGTGATGGGTCATTTATTCTTAAGTTAAATGCTTTATAATTATATGACACATTCAATGTCCTTGAGCCTCGCTCTCCAGGGGATCCAAGGACAAAAACATCTACATCCGCATTAACAAATTTGTTTCAACAAAATCAAAAGCTTTAGTTGAGTCTAAAAGCATTCGGCAGATTAATTGATGCTTTTAATTTCTTTAATGATCTTTTCCATAAATTTGGATAGGGCTGTCACCCTTAATTTTTATCTATGGATACAAATTGATTCCTGTTTGGCATGTAAGATTCTATTAAGTCATAACGTAGACCTATGAAATCAATTTGATACAGCTCTAGCATTAACAAATTGTTTCAACACTATCACAAGATTTAGTTAAGTTTGAAAGCAATGTGACAGAGTAATTGCCTCCATCAATTTCTTCAATAATCTTTTCCATAAATTTGATAGTGTTATTACAATATTTTTTTGTAAATCCTGATTGATTCTTAGGCATCAGCTCAAATTTATTTAAAATTTTTCTTATTCATTATAAATTACAAGTTCAAGTATTTTGGATATTGCTGGAGGAATGAAAATATTATTTTGATCTTTTTCCTTTTTTTTTGTAGATAGGTTTAAAATTCACAAGTTTTAGCTGATCTATAAATGTTGCACTTTCAATGCAGTTATAGGATATAAATACCAAATATCAGTTATAACAGACACAAGAACACAAGGGGGAGTGCAAACTCTTTGCTATAAGCTTTGAAAACTGTAATTGGTACATTAATAGTTGATTTGAGTGAAGTTATAAAGTTTAAAATTTCCTGGAGTTTGTTGAGAGCAGTTAAAGGCTTCTAGTAATTTTATTCATAGCATAGATTTTCTTCTTGGCATCTAAAGTATTTGTAATACTAGTATTACTGTAATCAACTTATACAAAGTGTTCGTTCAGGACATTATTTATGTCCTGTGGATTATTTATAATTCTGTTTATACTAGAAGGAATCCTAGGAGGTAAAGACATAGTGAGATTCATTAAATTCAGGCCACTTGTTTGGCTATGTCATGTAGAACAAATGAATGACAAAAGGATACCAAAGAAGTTTCTTTTTGGGAAATTGGAAGGAAGAGGCATGGAAGAGAATTTAGAAGAACCTTTTTTAAGACTTATGAGAGCTAGAAGACAGTAAGAAAGAGTAACAAAATGCAGAAGACTGGATGACTCGTAAGAAAGGCCAAAGTTTGTAAAGGACTATAGAGCCCAGGAAGATGTCATTTTCATCTAGTACCCATTTTACTACATTGTTTACTGTTGTTTGTAAATAATTTTTGTTTCAGAAAGATATTGTCATATGATCATATATAGCTAAATGTCCACATTTGTGTTGATTTTTAATATCTCTCTCAAATTCTCACAGAATACATAGAAAAGCAGTGGTTACCCTGGAAGTACTTTTACTTTCACATAAGCCTCCTCCCTCCCCATACCACATATAGTTTTTGTACAAATGTTTAGTACTATTACCATTTATAGTCCACAGACTTTAAATTAAAGGTTAAATTAAAAAAAATGAATGTTCTATACCAGCATCTGAAGGACAGGTAGTGTGTACATTGTAAAAAGGTCAAATGGAATGCAGGTTCATTGAGAAGATTTGTAACATATAGTTTCCATCACAGACTCAGTGAAACAAGTTATTGCCATTGATTGTGTATGTTCAATCTGTGACCAACTGAGTGGCAAAATGCAAAAAGGAATGTGTGTTTTTGACAAAATTCTATAATCACATATGATAAATGTACATACTGTAAATTACTGCCACGTGTGGCCGAGGTCGTTAAGGTGTGGACTCATGAGTGGAAGGCCTGGGGTTCAAATCCCACCAGGACCATCCTCTCTGACTGAGGTTTTTTCCAGGTTTTCCTTAGTCTTCATAAATGGCAAATGCCAGGGAGGTACCATAAACTTAGGCCTGGAACATTTCCTTCCTTAAAAAATCCTTTCCCAATATATCATTTCATCTCATGTATCATCAGTGTCCACTGCCTGTGGTGACTCAATAGTAAAAACAGGCATTAAACACTATTGAAAAAAAATACTGTAAATTGTACTACATTATAAGAAGTTCTCGGAGCATTCAGTGAGTTCATGGAGCAGCCACAGAGACCTATGAACATTGAACTTATCATATACAATTACCACAGTAGCATTCAATCTATATTTACAAAAATTCTGTATTAAAACAAAATTCTTGCATATCTATAATTTCTAGAACTATTTACTATACAAGTTAAAATTTGCAGAAATAACTATGTAATCCTTTTTGGAGTTTAAAAATTTCTTTTCATTATATCTATCTGAAATTATTGCTACAAATTGCAGTTACAGTGATATGAAGGCTAGCATTGAAGAACCATTAAAATGCCATTATCTAAACTGGTTAAATAAGCTCTTATAATCTTCAAAATATAATATATTTGGAATACAATAAAACAAGAAACAGGTAGAAATTTGCAACAAGAGAATGCAATAATCTTAAGCATTAACAATCAAGAGATGAAACACCCTGCAGATGTAGCAAATGTGTTTAACGATTATTTTCTTAATGTAATAAAATTTTTAAATTTTTAATCTGGTGGTAAAAGAGATGCATTAAACATTTTATAATCATCAGTTCCAGTCAAAATAATGAATTCAAACCATGATCACAACCCCACTAGAAATTAGTAATATCATTAGAAAACTAAAATCAAAAGCTCTTCTGGCTATATCAACAGCAAAGTCATAAAGACCTGTGCAAAGGAAATTAGTACCCCCTTAGTGTAATGAATCTTAACATTGGGTATATTTTCTGAGAAGCTAAAATATTCAATATTGAAGCCTCTGTTCAAAAAGGGAGAAAAGATAAATGTCCCTAATTATTTCACCTACATTTTCTAAGGTATTTGAGAAAGTAATGAACAATAGGTTTTCCCATTACCTTGAAAGTAACAATATTCTAGTTAAAAATCAATTTGGCTTTAGAAAAGCAATTTCAACTGAAAATGCAATCTATAAACTCATTAATGAAATTTTAGCTGCATTTAATGAAAGAGCATATGTAGGAGGAATATTTTGTGACTTAGTAAAGGCTTTCGATTGTGTTAATCATAAAATTCTGATAGATAAATTAGCTTTCTATGGAAAAAAAAAAACCAACATTTAAAATGGTTTATACTACCTTGACAAAAGGAAACAAAAAGTAGTAATAAATTGTCCCTTTAAAAATAAAAACAATGCATCAAATTGGGGAATGATTAACCATGGAGTGCCTCAAGGATCTGTTCTGGGCCCTCTTCTTTTTATGATATATATAAATGATCTCTCCTTATCTATCCAAGACGTAGGAAATGCTGTTCTATTTGCAGATGATGCAAGCATATTGATAAATGGAAAGAGTGTTAATGATTGTGACATTAAACTAAATCTGGTTCTGAGTTCATTGTGTGTATGGCTCAAAGCAAACAAATTGTCTCTAAATCTATATAAAACAAATGTTATGAAATTCATCACTCACAGATCTCCACATCCACAATTAAATATAGGATATTACAACAGTGCACTTCTGCAAACCAAATATATTATATTCCTTGGTTTAATAATTGATAAACGTCTGAACTGGAAAGATCACATCGATCTTATCACAATTAAACTTAATGTTGGTGTCAATTAAGGCTTTAAAACTAGTTTATTATGCTTATTTCAACTCAATAATAAAATACAGTCTAATATTTTGGGGAAATTCAGTTAAAAGTGAATGTGTCTTCCTTACAGAAAAAAGCCATACAAATAATCGTTGGTACGCATAGCAGATTTTCATGCAGAAATCTCTTTAGGCAATTTGAAATTTTAACTCTTTTTTGTTAATATATTTTATCCCTCATGAACTTTTATATAAGAAATAAACAAAAATTTGTTCAAAAAAAAAATATACATGACAAGAATACTAGACAAAAAGCAAATCTACATTGACCGACTTCAACACTTTCCTGCCATCAAAAGGGAGGTTATTATGAATGCATCTTAGTACACAATGCTCTTCCATCTAGCCTAAAAGCCTTAATAAATAATGATAATTGCTTTAAATCTGTTCTAGAAAATACCTATGTAAAAGGTAAGGGAATATATGAGTGACAATGTTATACCGAGTTAAAAACACTCCAATGATTTATATCAATGCATACATCAACATGTAAATAGTAACATTTGTATGATTAAGTGACTTGTATGTTTTTGTTGTTTGGTGCTCTTTTTCATTTTTATCGTTATTATTTATGTAGATGTAGACAACTTTTTGGTAAATGTAGATTGAATGCTACTGTGGTAATTGTACATGACAAGTTCTTTGTTTGCAGGTCTCTGTGACTGCTTCCCGAACTCAATGAATGCTCCAGGAACTGAACTAAACTAATTGAAATGTATAAATTCAGTTTTGTTCAGTTACTAGAGCATTCTGTGAGTTAGCCAAACAGTCATACAGACTTAAAAACATACAATTGTCATTATTTATAATGATTACAATAGTGCACATTCTTCTACAGTTATAAAAAATAGAATACATGCAATTGATTTTTTTTCCTCCCCCGCTCTCTGTAATCTTCTAACTTATTACATACTACATAAGTCATTTGTCCCTTTCCATTCACAGCTTCACTTTTAATATCAACTAAAGAAAATTACAACCCATCAATCACCAAAATTTCAATTCAAAAATTTCCATTTCCAAAAATCTGGCAAAGTTTAAGTAACCGAAAAAGATAAAAGGTGTAACAACAAAAAACAGGTGACCCTCTTTAAGGAACTGGCACTGCAAATTGGGTTATTTTCGATATTTTCCATTCATATGTTAAAAAAAAAAAAAAAAACACGATGAACGCCAATGTGTAATCTTTACTTAAAGGAAATGTCTTAACGAGAGGACCCGATAATAGTTTGACACCCTAGTCCAACCAAACTCCTCTAACATAACTATATATGTGCTTATAAGTTAATGTGTATATTTCAAGCTTTTTTTTTTCTCACCTTCTAAACTGACTTCACAGATAATGATCGTTTTATTCTTATTTCCGGGTTCTATAACCATAATCACATTAACACATTTCACACACATTTAAATGCAGAACTGTTTTTAAATACCGAGCTATTCGTTTAACTTGGTTCTCGGAGTTTATTAAATTGATTTCAGCGCCAAGTGCGGCTTTCTCTGAAAACAGGACTTAAAACAACAAGAAATTAAGGAAAAGCTGAATAGCATGTACTGGAGCTCATGTTATTATTTTATCAGCGTAGATTTCTGGCCACAGCTTTGCAGATATTACTGAGAAATGAATATGATTGCTGAGGTAATCACTTGAGTGACTCAATGCTTAACTTGAAACTCTTAATGAGCTTGGATTTAAAAGTTAGGTTAGTTTGCTTTGCTGCTCTAACATCCTTTCTCCTCATGATCATATTAAGATTTAAAGCCTTGAAGGAACTTTCTTTGGGAGTACACTAATACTATAATAAGGCACATATTTAATGTAAGTATCTAATATGTGAGTAATTCAATTTTCTCGCGCAATGGATCACTGTAGCTCGGGTGGGAAATGCTATTTCTTGTTAACTATGAGTGCAGTTTCAGGCAAATTATTCACCTGCTTCAACAACACAGATTACTAGGTAATCTCTGAATATAGTGCACATTGTGAGCACTTACACTTCTTTTGTTCTGAGGCATGGCATTATATGGACTCTGCATTTACAATAGTTTGACTTCGATTTAATGTGCTGCCTGCTGTTTTCCATGAGCCAATTGAGGGTCAATTTTTAAGGGAAGAAAATGCAAACCATTGCTACAAAAAATATATATAATTTGGAGTAGGATATGATTGAATTTTCTTCAATGAATGATACTGTGCCGCTCTATTGAGCCATAATTTGTCTAGTGAATAATGAGGTTAGCATACGATTCAGGTTATACAAGATACATACATTAAATTGCAGCTAAAATGCGCATTTTACCCCGCCATTTTATTGCATTACCGTCATAAAGAACTTATTTTATGAGTTCATTACTTATAAAAATAATTGCAAGTTGTATCTCGCGGGCTTCACGTGAAAAAAAGAGCATCGGATAGTGCGTGCTGCTTGGCCGTTGTTTTAACGTTTTGATTGTGTTGTGCTGTGGTGCCGCCGAAATTGTAGCAAAGTAGTTGGAGGGAGAAAAGTGAATTACAATGGGAGATAAAGACGGAGAAACTTTTGACGATGCTGTCGAGGAACGTGTCATTAACGAAGAGTATAAAGTGTGGAAGAAGAACACACCATTTCTATATGACTTAGTTATGACCCACGCTTTGGAGTGGCCCTCCTTAACGGCTCAGTGGTTACCGGATGTCACCAGGCCCGAAGGAAAGGATTATTCTGTGCATAGGCTCATCCTGGGAACTCATACATCTGATGAACAGAATCATCTGCTGATTGCTAGTGTCCAGCTTCCAAATGAAGACGCCCAGTTTGACGCCTCTCATTACGATAACGAAAAAGGAGAATTTGGTGGGTTTGGATCCGTGAGTGGTAAGATAGAAATTGAGATAAAAATCAATCATGAAGGAGAAGTGAATCGTGCAAGATATATGCCACAGAACCCTTGTGTGATAGCGACGAAAACACCTTCCAGTGATGTGCTGGTGTTTGATTATACAAAACATCCTTCCAAGCCTGACCCAAGTGGGGAATGTCACCCAGATTTGAGGCTTAGAGGTCATCAGAAAGAAGGCTATGGGTTATCATGGAATCCCAATCTAAATGGTTACTTGCTCAGTGCTTCAGATGATCACACAATTTGTTTGTGGGATATAAATGCTACTCCAAAAGATAATTGTGTGATTGATGCAAAGACTATCTTCACAGGCCATACAGCCGTCGTTGAGGATGTTGCATGGCATTTACTTCATGAATCGCTCTTTGGATCAGTAGCAGATGACCAAAAGTTGATGATCTGGGATACTCGCTGCAACAATACCAGCAAGCCATCACATACTGTGGATGCCCATACGGCAGAAGTAAACTGTCTTTCCTTCAACCCTTATTCTGAGTTTA
Source organism: Metallyticus violacea (assembly GCA_030762175.1). Taxonomy (NCBI): domain Eukaryota; kingdom Metazoa; phylum Arthropoda; class Insecta; order Mantodea; family Metallyticidae; genus Metallyticus; species Metallyticus violacea. The sequence goes on along the minus strand of CM060836.1, from coordinate 8,664,741 downwards.
TACTGGCTACAGGAAGTGCGGACAAGACTGTTGCATTGTGGGACCTGAGAAACTTGAAGCTGAAGCTGCATTCCTTTGAATCGCACAAAGATGAAATATTCCAAGTTCAGTGGTCACCTCATAATGAAACTATTCTGGCTTCAAGTGGTACTGACAGGCGATTGCATGTATGGGATTTGAGTAAAATTGGGGAAGAGCAGTCCGGTGAGGATGCAGAAGATGGACCGCCAGAGCTTCTTTTCATCCATGGTGGACATACTGCAAAAATATCTGACTTTTCGTGGAATCCTAATGAACCATGGGTTATATGTTCAGTGTCGGAAGATAACATTATGCAAGTGTGGCAGATGGCAGAGAATATATACAACGATGAAGATGCTGAAACACCTGCAACTGAACTTGAATCAGGAACCTCTTAAAGGCTTATAAACTAATATTTTTTGTAAAGTTGGTTTAATAGAAAAGTGTGCATGCATTTTTTTAATAATAAAGAAAGTTCAATGAAATCCTGCTATAGATAATACAAAAAAATCTATTTGTTTTATGCACATGTTATTCCATAACACACCATTAAACAGTCTTGTGTATGATGGCCACCTGATTATTCTTGCAGAATTTTTCTTGACTGTGGTGGAAGCTTTTGCTTAAATAAAACATGGCCAACTGGTATTGCTTACAGAATTTTTCTTGACTGTGATGGAAGCTTTTGCTTAAATCAAACATTTGGCAACTAAATTTTCATTCAGTGTGCTCACAAATTCCACAAATGTTACTGCTGCACATACCAGTGCTACAAGAAACACTTATGCAAATAAAATATAATGAAACAAATGTTTGCATGCTAGAATGTGTATTTTTCGTAGACAGTAACAATATGCTAAATTTTTTTTACACAATTAATCCTGAGAAAATGGAAATCTGTATAAAATACATGATACCACTGTATAAAGTATTGCTGTAGTTTTTCATAAGATTTTTGTTAATGTGGTTTAATTCATATTAAGAGCAGTGAATGCATTTTAAGAAATTAAAAGAGATTTGAGGAGTGCTCTTTATGTGCTTTGATACATAACAATCATTGGTGGCTAATTACATAATGATGTAATGTATTTACTAGGAAAAAAATAAAATGATTCCAGGAGATTTTGAATGTAAAATCCATAGATCACAATGTTGAAAGTGTGTATAGTTTTAAATTCAGTAATTATTCCAAAGAGTTCATCCAGCACATAGGTTCTTGTTGCACTCTCTTATTTATGACTTGTTGCATGATTTCTGCTGCTAGAAGACACTACATATGTTTTGCTGAAGTTAAAGGAGATTTGCCACCACTACAGTGATTTACTCACTAACATAGTAACACATAACCCACTATCAATTTATATTAATCAAAAGAAGGCAAGTTTAGGTCATGAGGCCATAGCTCGCCACATGAAACCTCTGGGTCCACTGGTTTCTAGGATTTACATGAGGTTAGTGAATTAATTGCTAATTTCATTTTTTCTGAGTTTCTGCTAAAATTGTGTTAGAATTCCAGTTATGTTGCCCATTCTTAAATCTGCCTTGAAGGGAGTGCAACTTTATTCAACTTCAGAAACAGTGAAAATGAAAAGTATTGAAACAGTTATTCATGTTTTAGTGTCCGTGAGACTTATACATTTCTTGCATGCACTTTTGGCATTCTCTAGCAATGGCGATTGTAATGGTAGTATGGGAAGGTTGGGGCTCAGTACTTACATATATGGAAATGCCCTACCAGAAGAGTAATGAAATTCATAAACAGTTTACTCCTGTACTCTGAAATGTAACGATAATGCTGCTTCTGCCCTTTGTACAATTATATATTATTTCATTCCTTTTTTTCCTCCATTTTATACCTCTTTATGGCTCTTTTAAGAGTCATTATTGTTGAACAAATTAATAGCAAGTTGCATATCTATTAAAATTCCAAATAGCACTTTTAATATACTACCGTACATTAATTTTTTATCATGTCCATTTTTGTATGCTTGATTACTTACTGATACATAGCATGAATAGAACAGTTTTCTGAAATCCTGGAAAATTGTTCCTATGGTAGCAGATTGCTGACCATAAATGCAGAATTGACTGTCTACATGGAATCGAATCCCATTCTTTAAATCTATAAATAATAAATGTGATTTATAATTTCATAACTTGATTCTAAGTTTTGTAAATATCTTAAAACCTGAATTATGATGTAAATAAAAGGAAAATTTTGAAAAGGGGGGGGGGGGAAGAATGGGATATGGGGGAATGCATTTTTATCTTTTTGCACCTGATTCCCCTATTTCCCAGGTTTGTCCTGGTTTCATTAATGAACTATTGAATGGATATACTTCCATTTGGCACTTAAAAGTCACAACATTGCCAAGATTATGTAGAAGCTTCAGGTGACATCATTGTTTTACATTATCAAAATAGCAACTGCAGTCTTTTTGCATATTTTGCAATTTCCGATTATGTTATACAAACTCTAAAGGTTTCATCCAAATACAAATAATAACTGAAGTTTTAGCAAGTACCATAACATTTCACTATAGGCCTCCAAAGGCACCATTTCCAGCAACTAATCTCTGCCCACACATTGAAAGTAAAACAGGATTTGGCAGAGTTGGTGTTTCCTTTAGTCCATACATAGCTATTTTGAATTTTTTTAAATAGTGGTTAATGACTGTTTTCACTGGTGAAACAAAATAAAATGATTATTTAAGAAAGGTTTTTTTAATAAATGAGGGAAGCATTCCAGGCCTAAGTTTAGGTTGTCTCCTGCTATTTACTATTAATGAATACTTAAAACCAGTCAGGGAGGGCAATCCTGGTTGGAATTGAATCCGGGACCTCCCATCAAAAATTGACACAAAGAACAAAGTTGTCCCGTAGCATACTTGTTCTGTTGATGGTAAGGATGGAGATGATTGTGCACGATTGGCCATATGCTATTAATGCTCAGCCATGGACTGCTTTTGCCTTATATAAGTGATTTATAGCTTGCAGGTGATGAAGATTCTGGAGACATATCACGCACTTTCGTATTTCAAAATGAAGGACACACATTTGGGAATGCATTAAGATGCATCATTGCAAGATAGTAAGTATTTACAAGGAACTAATTAATATATATCATTTGGTATATTCACGGTGTAGTATTAATAATTGGAACATTCAAAGCAATTAAATATAACTATAAAGGGCTTGAATTTTTTTCAGCACATTTTACGGCATTTCAAAAGGTAACAGCAAATTATTTCAACATATATCTAATCTTATCATAAATGCTCGCAACTTCTGACACTAACCGCTGCCACTCAGAGGGCAGCACATTCCTGAGATGTGAAACATGATTAATTAGTTAAGCCCAGATAGGTATATAGTTGGCTTTGAGATTATGGATATGATAAGTGCAAGTAATCGCTTCCCATTAGGAATGAAGATCCAAACGATAGAAGATGTAGGAGGAAGCAAAATTTTTGGTTAGGTAGCCAATTAAAACTAGAGATGGATAAATGATTTAGCTGAAATGTTTCATACAAAGTTAAATCAAGAAGTGGAATGTATGGGGTGCAGATATTTGTTAGCATTGTTAGAGAGTAGAAAAGTTAGAAGAAAATATTTTTAGTATAGAGGAGACCGTTAAAAAAGCAGGAAACATTGAAAGTGTTAGATGAGAGATCATGATAAAGAATGTGCAGATACAAGAAGAAGGGTACAGAGGAGCTAAAATGCTGGAGACAGACAAGGGCAATTACCTTGTAGAAAGATGGGGATACAGGTGTTTATTAGAGGTAAGAAAGGAAGAGTGAGGAGAGAACCTTAGTCAGAAATTAAACAAGGCAGTGAAGAAAAATGACAGCAAGGCAATTTGGGCAATCATAAGTAAAATGTGCAAAAGAAAGAGAGGAGATTATGTGGTATCACTAACAGAGTGAAATATGTTTTTTTCAGGGCCTTTTGAGAGTAAAAACTTGGTTATTCAAGATAATTGGAATATTGATAATTTATGGAAAATAGACTTGTTAGATAGCAAAATTACTTCAAGTTAAGTTTTGGAACAAATTAACAAGTTAAGACCTAACAAAATGTGGAATGTAGGAAAGCTTGGGTAGAAGACCTTAACAGATTAAACATGCTGGGGCAATTACTGAATATAATCTTTGAAGAAGGAAAAATACCAAAAAAATTGCTTACAAGCAAAGAAAATCTTAAATGAATTGAAATGCCAGGATTCTTAAATTAAAGCTTAAGTGTTACACAGCAATCCTTTTCAGTGATGAAAATGAGATGGCTTTCAATGCTCAAAATGACAACTAGTTCAAGAGAAGCTAGCAAAAATGTCTCCAAGGGGCTATCAAACTGTATCATAGTGTGGTGGACTGAAAGTTACAATGGCACAGCTGAGCTCTATTTCCGAGAAAGGAGTTAAGTATCAGCCAAAGCACAAGAGAGTGGTCAGGAACCTCAAACAATACCCTCTTTCAAGGTCAGAACTGAAGCTTTCAACAGGATAGGAGCCCAGCACATAAGGCTTGGACACCTCAGCGTTGGCTTGTAACCAATGTATTTCCACCTCGATAGCCTTCTGGTAGTCTGTACCTGAACTCTTGATTACAAAAGGACATGACTTGCAAGAAGGGGTACCCAAATATTGTCAGTTTGGAATACTCTCTTGTGAAGGCAACAGCAGAATTCCCTGTTGATGTGTTGAATAATGGAATTGATGAATGGTCTCAAAGACTTAAGGACTGTATGCTATGAGTGATCATTTGGAATAATATATGATTTGTGTTCATTACATATTCATGTAATTGGTACTATTAGGATATTAAAATATCTCTCAGCATCTTTTGTTAATTTATTGAACACTTTGTCACAGTATTTATGTTAAGACTAGGTATCGTTTTATTTGAAATATAAAAAAGAATGTCATTTTTTTTTTTACACGATCACCCTCATTTTCAATGCCTGTCTTACATCATTGCACCACTTTTTTGTAGTCATTTTTTAAAGCATCCTTCAGGGGTGCAAACAAATGAGAATCAGAGCAATAGCAGGTAAGTAAGGAGGATGTTGTAAGATCTAAAATTAGTTGTAATGTCAAGCAGGCAGTGGCTGTGTGAGGGTAAATATTGTCATGAAGGAGAATACATTTGTTTAAAAGTCCCCTATAACAGTTCAGCTCTTAACATTGTAGCCGGCACTATTTACTGTTCCACTCTTTTTCTGATAGTGATTAGAAATGGTCCTGACATACTCCTTCCCATCTAAATCTGCAGTGCAAAGCATTGCCAAAGTTTCATATACATTTATTTTCAGTCATAGAGTCGCTCATAATGGAAGAAATATATTATTAAACCTTAATTTTAGAAAAATGTATTAAATAAACACCTTATAATTTTTATTTTATAGCCCAGAAGTGATTTTTTGTGGATACACAATTCCTCATCCATCTGAGCCAAAAATGCATTTCAGAATACAGACCAATGGACCAAGAGCTGTGGATATTTTGAAAAGAGGGATAGAAGATTTAGAAAGTGTCTGTGATTATACACTTATGTCTTTCCAGGTAATAATTCTATGATTCATTTTGATAAACTTAATTTTGTAAAAAAGGCCTTAAAATATATAGAGCTATGTTACAATGTTCATAAACCAAAGGTTCTTTTTATTAGCAGAAACTTTGAAGGAAACTCTAGTTGAAAATTAGTTATTGTTTTGTTATTGGTACCCATGTTTAGCTAACCTATCAGTCATCTTACCCTTTAAGCGAACATGGTCTGGTATTCATTGTAAAACTTGTTTCTTGTGATAATAGCTAGGTATAATTTTCTTATTTCTTAAATGGATACAGTAGTTTTTTAACATTTATTATACTCTGAACTGATAACTTTAAATCATTTAATGTTACATTTTTATTCACATTTGATATAAAAAGAATGTAGAGCAGATATGATGGCTAGAATCTCCCCAAAACTTTTGGCATGTTGTCCCAAAAATGTATATATATTGAGAAAATTCTTTGCAAAAAATTCTAAATCCTGCCCTTCTTAACCATCAGTATAAATCCTATACTGTGATTCAGTCAGATAACTTTCATTTAGTGTGGATAGTGCTATCCTTTTTAGTATTTCTGAAGATGCTCTTTTTTGTTTATTTTGGCTGCCAAGACAATTTTAACATTAATTTGTATATAGCTTAAAGTGTTAAATAAAAATGTGTTTGATTTGATACTTATAAGGAAAATCACATTTAATACTCCTTTGTGTGGATATTTTTAAATGTTTTTTCTGACTCACAATACCAAGTATTTTTATATTGGTTATATGTAAATTGGCTGGTCTCTATTAATGTAATATTAAGAATGTATAAGCTGTCATTGGCTTCTGGTTGAAATTCTGTACAGAAAATTGAAATGTAAAATGCTGAATGTTTTTATTTTATGCATATTAGGAGATTTTTCTGAAGGATAATAGTATGAATGAATACTTTATTTGTACATAATTCTATTACATTAACTTGCACATTAGACAACATCTTGGAGCGCTTATTATTTAAGATCTATGCATTTAACTCCCTGATTGTATATTCATTAGATCCTATTTTCCACTCTAGCCATTCCACTATTCTCACATATGTCCTCTCCCTTTACTTTATTTCTGATCCACGCTTCATCAATCTTACAATATAAATCTTTAAAAACACCAATAATTCTCCTCTAAGTACTTATTTTTTATTTCTTCCAAATAAATCACTTTAATATAATGTATGATTTACTTGAACTAAACACTCTTCTCTTACTTTTCATAATATATAGAACCAGTTTTGAGAACATTTCGTTCTTATCATCAGCTTGGCTAAAATTCAACTGTTAGATAATTCGTTAAGCTTTGGGAATGTGTATTCAGCTCTGGTGGCAGTATAATAAACTTGTAGTTCATGTTTTCATCCCTGGCATTGTCGAAGTTCATTATACTGTCTTTATTTTCTCCCAAGTTGTTAGTTCTGTAGGACTTGTACTGATTTTAATAATTTTGCTTTATTCACTATGTTGTGATTTTGTGTCCAAAAATGATATGCTACTGCTGATTTCTCTATTTGCTTGTACTTTATGTTCCTGAAATGTTCCTTTAACTGTGTGCCTATGTTTCTCTTTGTTTTTCTGATGTAGAACTTTTCACATTCTGTGCAATTTATTTTGTAAATACCTGCTTCTTTCTCTTGTG